>CM052548.1:58124929-58148104 GCA_028533065.1 Trachops cirrhosus | reverse complement strand
TAAATCCTTGGTTGTCCGACTTCCATAAACTTCAATTTTCTGTCAGTTCTGGTTGTTATTTTGTTTCTATATCTTTGTTGTCCCTATCTTGGTTGTGCGAGGAGGCACAGTGCGTCTACCTATGCCTCCATCTTGAGGCCAACTTCTTTATTCCACAGGAGGTAAAGTGGTCAGTGTTTTCAGATAAAGAGAACCAACAGGAGATTTACTTATTTACTTATTATAAGAAATTGGCTCAGCAATTGTGGAGGCTGCCAAGTCCCAAGGTCTGCAGTCAGCACACTGAAGACCAAAAATCCAATGGTTTAAGTTCCAATCTATAGGTTGGCAGGCTGGAAACTCGAAATAGCCCATGTTTCAATTCAAATCCAAAGGCAAGAAAAAGCTGTTGTCTCAGTTCAAAGGCCATCAGGCAGTAGAAGTGCCCTCCTACTTGTAAGAGGGTCAGTTTGTTAACTTTAGGCCTTCAGCTGATTGGCTGAGGCTCACCCACAGTGAGAAGGACAGTCTGCTTTCCTAAGTCTACTGACTTAAATGTTAAACTCAACCCAAAATGTCTTCACAGAAATACCCAAAATTATGTTCAACTAAATATCTGGGTTCCCCCTGGACCAGCCAAGCTGATAAGTAAAACTAACCATCATAGAGGACAAAGACAAGTATCCATTATTGTCCCATAGGACAGGATGGACTCCCAATACTGTGATGTTAGGGAAGGAATGGGAAGGAAATACGGTATCACCTACAGTCAAATATTAACTATGGTAATTTGAGATCCTGGGAACAATTTATTTTTATCTTCTTTTCTGTATTTTTCATATTCCTTCTTTTCTTCTTGAGGGCATTATGGCTAGTAAAATAAGTCAGACAGAAAAAGGTAAATACCATATGATCTCATTTATATGTGGAATCTAAAACAAACAAAAAAAAAAGAGCTCGTGACTACAGAGAACAGATTGGTGGTTGCCTGAGGCACAAGTTGAGTGGTGGGCAAAATGGGTGGAAGAGATTAAAAGGTGCAAATTTCCTGTTACAAAATGAGTAAGTCTTGAGAATATAAAAAATATTCTACTGTCCTCTTCCTTAGGTTATAAGTTCTAAAAAAGCAAGAACTTTGTCCTAATTTTATGCTGTCCATTATGATATTTTCCATTTACTCCATCCCACCTCCTACTGATAATTCAAATATAAACTCATTCAAATTTATGTAGCCTTACTAATAATTTAAACTTAATTTCAAAAATTGTTTGACTTGTAAATCATGGAAAATATTCCCAATCAAAAGACATTGCTTCCCATCTCTATCAGAAACATCTTTCCCACTGAGCATATACTAGCTACACAGTATTTTGTAATCATTCTTTCCAGCTAGTGTTAAATACTGTGCATCCAGAAACTCTGTCGTGTACAGTATTTCCAGCTTGTATTACGTGTGAGATTGCTTTACAGGCTTGAGTTTTTTAAGGCCAACAATATAATCCAATCTTGACACCTCTCAGACCTCTGGTGTTCATGGTATGGAAAGGGTATATTAATTCCTGGAGGTGGCCTGTAAGCTCACATCAGATTCTAGAATTAAATTGACCTTGTTTCCATCCCCCACACGAGAGGAAAACAAGAGGGCTAGGCTACTATTTGCCAGAAAACTCTCCATTTTCAACATGCTACCTCATTCTTTGGGCAACTGATGTCTCTGTCAAGTTTATTTGAGTGCACTCCAGACAAAGTACTCTGGGCATAAAACACTGCAAGGTATTTCCAACCTTTGAAAGGAATCCCTGCAGTTCCTAAACCTAGAAGACATCTGAAACCATTCTCGGGGCTCTTACCAACATTCCAGGCTCCAGAATCAGGTGTGGTCATGGTCCCAGTCAATCTGGAGACGTATGAGGTCAGCTTCACAGCCATGTTGCTGTCAAGAAAACATTCTTCAGCCAACTTCCCTCTTCTGCTCTAAATATTTACAAAATTGTCAGAGTTTCACTGCCCTAACACCCAGAAACTCTGCTGTGCACAGTATTTCTTTGTGGTAGCCTCCTCCAATTATCAGGTATCTCTTAAGCACGATGAAGCTGCAGCTATTTGTGGCTCCCTGGGAAGTGTCTTCCACTCTCCCAGGTTTCCTTTGGGGGAGTAAGTGTGCAGGCCATTGTGCTCTCTACCCCCTGCCTCTATTACCCCCAAGAAAGGTTGCACGTTTCCTTGTTAATAATCCCTTTATCCTTATTGCATAAGTTTCCACCTTGCCAGTTTCTATATCATCAGTGTGTCAACCTAATCAAATGTCATTGCAAAATCTCTGGCCTCCCTATTTATTGATGTTTTTTTCCTATACAATGACATTTTACAGACTGTGTTTTTGGATAAGTAAATATGTTTTTGCCATCACTTAGTTTGTGAAGTTAAAATATCTAAAGTAATTTCTTCATAAAGGATTTACCATAAAACTCTATTTATTCTGAAGTGTTCGGGGATACTTTAGGAAACTGGGAAATATAAACCACCTATGTTGGGGTTACAGTGCATATGATTCTAGATGTATTGAAGGGGGAAGTTCAAGTCCATAGAGTAGCTCATTGTTATGAACTCATAGCTCACAGTCTAAGAAAGAAGAAAGAAGCAACATTCAATATGCCAGGCCAAGTTTGATAGCTTAATCAGAAATTAAGTAAAAGCAGGGTCAAGATAAGGACACAGAGGTACATTATTACAGAAGTGACAGAAGAGAAAATAAAGACACTTGGTTGGTGTGTGGGGGGAGGGCGGGCACAGTAGGCAAGATTTTTCTGTCCTTGAGAGAAAATGTATGTATAGTCTGGGTCACTGGAGATACAGAAAAGAAAGGCCATGGGACAAAAGAGTTTTTACACAGGGGCCTGAAATCTTTTATAGAGGAGTCCTTTAAAATTTTCTCTTGTTATTGGCCTCATCAATATGAAAAGATGCTCAAGCATAATTAGTACAACACTCTAAATGTGGAAAGACTTTTTCCTTTTTTTTTTTTTGCAAAATTGTGTCATAGTGCAAATACAGAAGAAAAGATGCAGAATAATTAAGGAAATGTGAACTATTGCAGGGAGCTCTGATCTTGTTAAAGATTCATCGCTGACTTTTAAAAAAGTAAAGGATTGTGTTGGTAGGGTAAAAAGCAGAACTCCACTCCAGGGAACACAAAAGACATACGATACCATCACATGTGTTTGTGTAACTTATTAGAATTATAGTGGAGGCCTGTATTTTATCATAGTAGTTTAATTCTCCTCTGATTCCCAGCTCTCAAAATGTATAGTAACTAGTACTTACCTTTTGCTGTTTAGACGAACATCATACCCACGTTTGTGATCTCTATAGAGTAGTTTCATGATGGTTGACTTTTTAGAATATCATGGCCATTTCATTTGGCCTTTTTTCTATGTCAGAAAGACTTAACATTTTTTAACTTTTTATTTCAAAATAATCAGAGTTCACAGAGGTTGTATAAGTGGTACAGAGGGGTCCCGTGTACCCTTTACTCAGATTCTCCTAGTGGTTACATCTTACATGGCTATGGTACAAAACCAAAACCAGGAAAGTAACTTGTCCAGTGTGTGTGTGTGGAGCACTATGCCATGTTGTCAAGTTTTGGGAACCGCCTTGCCTAGTTTCAGAAGCTGTAACCCTCCTGTCATCATGGCTAAGGCTGAGTGAGTGACCTTCAGACTATAAGCCACTAAGGAGACAAAGCTTATCTCCCTGGCAGGGGCACCGCTTCTGCTCCTTTTACTTCACCTGCCTGGCCCCCAATGCTTGGTCGGTTAGCCAATAATGGGTAAGATTCCTCAAGGGAGGGGCGACCTAAGACAGGCACAATCACGGGGAGGCCCTAGGGAAAGACTTGGGGGGCTATAGCAAAAGGGGGTGATGGACCCTTGCCCCTCAGCTTTGACATAGCCTGAGTCCTCTTTCTGTCTGAAAGAAGTCTCCTAATCTCTTGGCTACCTTACTTCCCCTGCCTGACTTAAGCCTGAAACAATGACAGAGGGTGGTGCAGCCCTGTGCTGGAAAGGGCAGGTTCCCCATGTGATGAGGCCTGAGAAAGAATACATAAAATCTGTGAAACCTGCTTTGCTAAGAATGCTTTCAAGTAAATGATAAGGGTCCAAGCAGGAAATCAGTTTGTTTCCCAAAGTTTTATAGCCCAATAGCTAACAGACCCTGACTCAGAATAAGCCCTTGTAGTTCTTTGTATGCTATCTATTGTTTGATCCTTACTGCCAGACAATGATTAATGAGCTTTACCTGTATTCCTGTGCAAACTGAAAGTCAATAAAAACCTGTCAAGGCAAGGGTCAGGGCGCTCTCCTCTTGAGAGAGCTACTGGGCTGCTCCAAGGCACTTTCCCCTTGAGAGAGTAGCCATGCCATCCGTTGTCCTCCACAGGACTTGGTAGTCCATGTGAATGTATCTCGTCTCATCCATAATGCCGTGGACACTGCAGGCCGGTGTCCACAACACTTATGTGTGTAGATTCATGGACCACCACTGGAATCAAGACACAGGCCATTCAGCACACATAGACCCCTTTGCACACCCACACCTTTCCATCACCACCCACAACTTTCCTAACCATGGCAACCATCTCTATTATCACCTGACTGAGATCACACAGTATGTGACTTTTTGAGATAGGTTTCTCACTCAACATAATGCCTTTGAAATCCATCCAAATTACTGAATATATCACTCATTTTTCCTTTTTATTGCTGAGAAGTATTTTCTGGTATGAATATACCAGTTTTCTTTTAACTATTCACTTGTTATAGGGTCATGTTTCTAATTTAGGGCTATTGCAAATAAATCTGCCATGAACATTTATGTACAGTTTTTTTTGTTTAAACATTAAGTTTTAATTTCCCAGGAGTACATTTGCAAATTGTATGGTACATGTGTGTTTCAATTTTTAAGAAACTGCCAAACTATTTTCTAGAGTGGCTGTATCCATTTGAGCAAGGAATAGAAAGTGTATTTCCCTTTTTATCACTTTGCCTGCACCCATTTATAGTATATTTGTCTTAGTTCTTTCCTCTACATACACTGAGAACCACACTTAACAGCGTTATAACTTTTACTTCAACTATCAAATATAAATGAGAAAACTCAAGAGAAGAAAATCTATCAAATTTCCCATATTTTTCCATTGTTCTTTCTCTGATGTTCTAAGATTCCTTCTTTTACAACTTCCTTTGTTTCCAGAACTTCCTTATCCATTCTTTTAGGCTAGCTCTGCTACAGACAATTCTCTTTGTATTTCTTCCTCTGAGAATGTCCTGATTGTCCTTCCATTCCTGAAGAATATTTTCACTGAATATAAAACTCAGTATTGATGGTTCCTTTTCTTTCTGCACTTGGAAAATGCTGTGTCCCTTTCTTATGACCTCATGGTTTCTGATGAGCAGTCTGCCGTCATTGGAAACATCTTTCCTCCATAGGTGAAGTGGCATTTCTCTCTGGCTGCTTTCAAGGTATTTTTTATCTTTAGTTTTCAGAAATTTGGGGTTCATTCAGCTCCTTGAATCTATAGGTTTATATCTTCTGCTAAACTTAAAAAATTTTGAGGCATTATTTCTTTAAATACTTCTTCAGTCCCAATCTCTTTCCCCTCTTCTTCTGGGACATCAATGACATGGATACTAGACCTTTTGCTATATCTGACAGATTGCTGAGATTTTTTTAATTCTATTTTCTCACTCCCATTCATATTGTATCATTTTTATCCTCAAATTCACAGATTCTTTTTCTCTGTCCTTTCCACTCAGATATTGAGCCCATCCATTGAACTTTTTTATTTTGGTTATTATATTATTGAGTTCTAAAATGTCCACTAGGTTCTTCTTTATATCTTCTCTTTCTTTGCTGAGATTTTCTATTTTTTCATGTGTTTTGAGCATGTGCATAATTCCTCATTAAAGCATTTTGCATGATGGCTGCTTTAAAATCCTTGACAGTCCCAGCTAGGCATGGGACTATCATGGCCACGTTGGCATCCATTGGTTGTCTTTTCTCATTGAATGAGAGATTTTTCTGGTTCTTGGTATGATGAGTGATTTTAAGTTGAATCTTGGATATCTTGGCCACTGGATTTTGTCATGTGTTTTAGCACCTTCCTCTGGCACTGTGCTGGTGGGAGTTGGGGGGCATCACCTTGTCATTTCCAGATGGGGGTAAAATCCAGATTTCCCTCTCAACCTCCATGACACCATGAAATAGGAGATCTTGCAGGTTTGTTACTACTGGCCTAGAGTAGAAGTCTAGCTTCCCCCTCTCAGTCTGTTGATGCCACCCTGTCTGGGAGGAACAGATGTGCCTTGTCCCTGCTCCTCATGTGGCCTCCACTGACAGCCTGTGTGTGTGTGTGTGTGTGTGTGTTTAGTGGGGAGCACTGGGTGGTAGTGAGAGTCCAGCCAAATAGGCTAGAAATTGGGCTTTCCATGTGATTTCCTCTGACACTATGGGGGCGGGGGAGAGGACTCATGACCTCCCAAAAGGGTGAAAGTACTGATTCCCCACTTGGCCTTTTCTACCCACCGCCCCCACCAAGCAGGTGCACTTTGTTACAGCCTGGTGGGGTGGAAGTCAATTTTGTCGTCATTATTGCTCATGGTGAAACACTGGGTAGAAGAGAAGTAATTGAAATAAAAAGCTAAAATGCTTTAGAGAAATCTCTGAGAGTATTAATTATATATACTAATGTATTTCAGAAGGAGTGAGAGTTGGGGAGTGATTTGGTATATACCTAGTGGGCAATTTGGTATATTTCCCAACTATTGTAGAAATACAGGCAGAAGCTATATCCAGCCTACATTACTATGGCAAAGTAATATGTAGTATTAATTAGCTTTTGGTACTTCAGAGAATTTTTGGATCTGTATAGTAAAAGCAATAAGTAATATTTAAAGTACCACATCTGGATTATGATAGTTTTCCCCTCCAGAATCTTCAACCATTCTCTAACCACTATCACTACTCCTCAGCTCATGATAACATGAAACATGATGTAAGGATCAAATAGTTGGTTGCAGATAGGAAACATAAGTGAAGGAAGTAGAAGACTTAGATGACACAGCAGTGGGTTTTGCTGAGCCAAGCCACAGGGCTGTGTGCCTGGGACCTAGAAGCAGACATCATTCTCTTTTTCCCGGATGGTCCTGAACCACACCAGACCCACAGCTAACCATCCTCCCAGACAAGCACCCTCCCAGGAATCAGCTCAACTCCTCTCCAGTGAAAACTAAACTCATTCAAGGCCTTTTGCTTACAGTTCCTCCATTGAAGAGAAGAGCTGAAACCATGGGTTTGACCAGGAAGAGTGTTAGAAATGATGCCTGGGGTTACCAGCCACCTGGTGGATATGCAACCCTAAATCCTACTCCTATCCCTTTCTCAATTATGGGCAGTCCAGAATTTTTTCTTTTTTTGTCTCCTTCTCTGTACCTGGCTAGAAATCGTAACTGATTCAAATATTTAAAACATATGTTTACATAGTTTGGCCTTTTAAAAGTGTTACTACTCTTCATACAAATGCTGCTTTTGCTAACTGAGCACCTGCCAGACCACTAATACAATGCTAAAACAGCTGGATAACTCACTGTTGAGGGGCTGTCCTGTGCACTGTAGGATGTTTCACACCTACTAGATGCCAACAGTACCTTCCCCCAATTTTGACAACCAAAAATGTCTCCAGACATTGCCAAATGTCCATTGGGGGTAAAACTGCTCAGGGTTGAGCACCACTGGTAGAGAGGAAGGTGAACAAGGATAGGGATGCTGATGGATCTTTTATAAGCCACTTGCTCAATCAAACCTTTGGAAGAGAACCAAGGGCACATTCCATTCACATTGGCATAAAAAATGCATCCTTGAAAAACTTTTTGAGGGCCAACCTGTGCAGGATGTAAATGAATTAATAATGTTAATTTCTGATCATATTAGAACAATAGGATATCAGCATGGGAAAGCCAGGTATTGGTTGTTAGCAGTCAGGTTGGGCAGTTACAATAAGCTATAAGAATAAAATGACCATTAGAGGTTTTGAACTACAGAGACCACAGAAATGTCTAATTATGGAATCCTTAGAAAAAGATGGGCAAAATAATAGGGTTGTTAAACCACAGCTTGCAGACCAAATCCAGCCTATCACCTAATTTTATATAGCTTTATTGGAACCTAGCCACATCTGTGCATTTCCATTGTCTCTGGCTATCAGCAGAGTTTTCAGAACTTATGGGCCACAAAGCTTAAAATAATTGTTGCCTAGTCCTTTGGAAAAAGCGTTCTGACTCCTGACATAGACAAGTATTAGGGCCCATGACTAAGGCAGTAAGGCCTTGACAAAACTTCCACTGGTCACATGCATAGAATTTACCAGCTAGGGATATATATATATTTATATTTATATTTATATTTATATTTATATTTATATTTATATTTTTTGCCTACAATGTATGGATATATAAGTTGCAGTTGCTCTGGAGAATGCAAGCTTCCAAGGTAAAAAACAGATCCTCCCTGGGCTGGCTTGCATGACCCACAGTTGGCACTGTGAATATCTGGAACGTATGTGCATTCTGCCCTGGTTGAGGGACTTTGAGGAAGAAGCTGCAGAGGATGGTTCTGTGTCTCTCCAAAACTGATGCTGCTCCTCTTATTAGCACAGCTTACTGCTGGGCAAGCCCTGAATTTCTTGCACATCTGACTGACAATTGCACCCTATGAAAGTATAGCCTGTCTTCTAAAAAGGGGGCCTCGGGGACATCGCCTTGTGTCAATGCTATAAGTTGCCTTGATTTTGGTATCAGTAACAGCGCCATTGAAAAAAAATCAAAGCTTCTGGTAATGTTCTCACACTTCAAAGTCTTTCTCTCTCCTGAAATAAAAATACAGCATTGACTAAGGCAACATGAAACAAAAGCACTTAAAATACTTTTATTTTTCTTTTTCCTAATTGGGTTGTCATTCCATCACACATGTTAATAGTAGTCTGCCAGCTATACCATTTCATTTGGGTATTTCTGCCATGCTCCACATTTTCCTCATCATGCATTTCAATCCTCAGTTTCTTCATCATTCACTAGTAACACTGCTGCTGAATTTAAAACAAAAATAGGTGGTTTTTAAAAAATGGAATATTCAGCAATGCCAAGGAAATTTTATCAAGTTCTGTGAACATATCTATATGGCCTACAATTGGCCATGATTTACTCAATTGTGTTTGGTAGGTCGGTTTGTCCTGCTCTCTCTCTCCACGCATTCCTGGGAGAGAACGACCTTATTGAGGGGAGAACAGGCTCCCCTCTCGAGGCCCCACTCCGCAGAAAGCACCCTGAGAAGGTGGCATCGCGCCCTGTGGGAAAGCACCATTGCACAGACACAGCCTCAATTAGGAGCAAGCATCCAGACCCATCCAAGCAACATTTAGGCAGGCTGCTTCTCCCTGCCTCTTCCTTTTCCCATTTGTTCTAGTAAAACCAAGTCATTGTGACTAATGGCTAACAAGAGACCTAGATAGAGTTCCCAAACAAACGTCACTTATGACTGAGCTGATCATTTGGGGTGTTTCCTTCTCTACCTGACAAGTTGCTGACCTGTGAAAAGCATCAAGGAACTGCCAAGGCCTCCTAACAGTTAATAACATGCAAGAAACTTGGCTTCCTGAAAGTCAGAGGTGTTGGGAGACCCAGCTATTATTCACATCTCCTCAACCACGACCACCAAGCTGTCGGGGAGCCACGACAGGAAGTGGTGCTGTCAGGCAGCACTGCCAGGAAGCACCTTCTTAAATCTGCCGGGGTCGCAGATACACCCCAACACCACTGCCGCCCTGGACCCACTTCCCACTCACACAGCTGGCCCAGTTAGAGAGGGTGGGATGCCAGAGAGGCAATGAGGGGGAAGAAAAGGTAGAAAACGGTATGTATGGAAGGAAATGTGCCTTTATTTTATGATTTTTATTTATTTTTAATCCTCACCAGAAAATATGTTTATTGATGAGGGAGGGAGAGAGAGAAACATCAATCAGTTCCCTCCTATACAGGCCTTGACAGGGGATGGAACCCACAACCAGTTGCTTGGGATGATGCTCCAACTAACTGAGCAACCCAGCCAGGACAAAATGTGCCTTTAGAGCAGGAAACCCAAGCTGAGGGCAGGATCCACCTTACAAACTAGACCCTCCTAGTTGGAAAGGATAGATGAGAATTAGTCCAAACTAAAAAACAAGTGCAACTCTTGTTGAAAGGCTAATGTCGCTGCTGAGTGTCTTTCACAGATAAGATCTCTTAAAGGAATAAATCTGTGCCCTGTGCCCTGAGTCTGGGACAATCCCAACATCTCACCACTTACCATGCTTTCTTCACATTTGTCACTTTTCCATGTTTTGCCAATCCAAGCCTTCAGTGCTGTCTGCTTACCCAAGCGGGCTGCCTTAGCTTTACCACTGGGCTTGGATGACAGAGGTAATTGCACACAGACTTCCTTTTCTCTCCTCTCTTGAACAATTCTGAGGGGAAGAGTTTTTTTTATCACAATCAAAGAAATTGAAGATGGAAAACTATGGGCCATCCAGTCCTCCGCCAGGACATCCCTCCTAAAAATGCAGGGTTCGTGATCACACACGTAGAAAATTTGTCAAGGTAAATGCTTTGCCTTACTAGTTCCCATTTTAGTTTCTTGTACAAGCGCTGAACAGATGATCCGTATGCAGCACCCAGACTAGCAAGGACAAAAATAGGAGTGGGAAAGGTGCATATTGTGTATAGGTTACAAGCCAGGTCAGCCACTAAGGAGGCCACCTAGCTCCTATCAGAGTAGGAAAATAGTTTTCGTTGTTGCTGGACAAAGTGACCCAACTAATCTCAGCTGCCTTTATTCATGTCACAGGGACAGACTAGTGGTGGAAGACCCCCCAAGTCAGAAAGCTGAATTCCAGTCCTGCCTGTAGGCAGCCACCAGCTTCCACAGCCTCACTGGGTAGACGTGTCCTCACCATTGAAAAGAGAAGGGAAGAGTCACGTCCGAGAACATGCTTACAACACATCTCCATCACAGCATGAAGGGACGTGGTCAGCCTGGATCGGGAACATCAGCCAGCCAGGGACCTGCAGACACAGCCGGGTGGGAGCTGCCCCCCTGCTAGTTATAGGAGGGCTGTAGAGTGAAATGTTAAGTGTTCATTAAATACTGGCTGGTATTATTATCGAGCCCTGGGGAAAAAACTTAGATTCTCAGTCCTGCTGGCTCACGTTCCTGGCAGGCTGTCCTCGTGGCCCCAACTGTACTGACGGAGGAGGGGAGTTCCCCAAACACCCACTCCTCTCCCATCCAAATTCTGCATGGGAGTTTGAAAGAACAAAGCAACTGACCTGTAAATAATGGTGAAAATAAAGGCCCCAGTGATGATCACAATCAAGGCAAAAAACACTTGCACATGAGCTGGAAAACAATGTCCATTTATCATCATTTGGGTTAATGACCAAAAGGCAGCCATCCCCCCGAGTTGGGCCTTGGCCCCCCACCCTGCTGCCCTTCTCTGCCCGCTCATGCCTGAGGGCTTCCTCTCCCCACTCCCACTTCCCTCCTGAGACCCCTCTGTGGGATCCAGATTGGCCACAGACAAACGAAGGCTTCACATGAAAGGTACTCAGGGTGGTGGCCGGTGGCTACCCAGGTGACACCTGAGGACCACCCACTGAGGGGAGTACTGTAGAGATGATGCCCTTGTCTGTTCCCCAGGAAACGGTGACATTGGCCTCTGGTGATCTGGGCAGCTCACCCTGCCCCAAACTCCATGAAACTCGTTCCTCAGTGCGCAGGTCAGTTATCCCCAAACTGAATATAGGGAAAATAAATGCTTTTTGGATGATAAACCCACTGGTCTGATTTCAAATTTTATTGACTGAGTTTTTCTGTATTAAGGGGCTTCCATTGTGCTCAATTGTTCGCATCTTCTCTAAACCCACTCCCAACAGAAGAACTGAAGCCTTCGAAATGACACTTAGGGGGCAGCCTCCATTTGCACGTTCACCCACCGTAGGGGCATCAGCTGGTATAAATTCTCAGCCCTTCTCCACTCCCTGGGAAGGAGTGGGAGGGAGAATTGGGCACCACCCACCCCCCTGAGCTTTCTTATAGGGATATAGGCTAAGGCACAGGGAAAATGCTCTTCAAATGATGTTGAATGAAATGAATTGAAATGAACAAATAAAGTTCATTTTACCTAAAAGAGTGAAATTTTAAAGATACAAAAAGGTAAACCACAAATTCTTGAATTCCAGGGAATATGTGTTCCATAGTATAATCTTGTGTCTTTGCTCATAAAATAAACTCAGAATTAATATGTGAGTGAAGTACTGTTAGAGACACATATTTAAACAATGTTTTAGAATTCAATTATAAGCATATCTTCTATATCCTTATATGTACAAGCATTTTTGGTTCTTGATGTCAAGCCCCTGGAGGCAGAGACTGAAGCTCTTTGATTTTATCTGTACAGTGTCTGGCCAGATATAAACAATATGTATGGTTTTCAATAAGCCATATGTGATGATTGCTCATTCAGAAATAGCAGCAATTGAGGAAAGCATTATTTTCTTCAAGGAATATCTTGGGAAATTCTCCCCCAAATATAGTTAAACAAAAGTTTTGAAACATCTCAGCAAGTCTCATGAAGAAACTGAAATCAAACACTTAGAAGAAATGACATGTTACATAATATACCCGAAGTCAAGACTGAAGAATGAAGGCAAGTCATTGTCTTTGAATTCCTTGATTCTTTCTCAAAGATCTAATGCTAATTCCCCAAGTTCACATTCTTAATAATATGGATTATGCCATAACACAATGTGAACTTCAAATCAGCCAATTTAAGAAGTTGGTGAAAGGTTTTCATAACATGGAATTATGTGCACAAAGAACTCATAATACCCTGTCACTGAATACTACAACTTGCACAGCACAAAGGTTCATTCACCGTCTTGAATGCGTACGATGTCAAAGAAATGAAAAATTATTTCAGGACACAGTGAGAACCCAAATGCAGGGCTCACTGCCCAGACTCTTCTCACAGAGGGCCCAACCCCTCAAATGTGAGAGAAGTCAGAAGGTAAGAAAAAGCCTAGGCAAAAACAACTCATTTATTAAAACTGAATGGATGGAAAGAGGATTAATACTTGCCTCCATGCAAAAATGGCATACCCACTGGCAAAACAGTGGGCTCTCTTCAAGTAGAAAAAATTCTTGAGTTTGTGGGGGTTTTGGTAGAGGAAAAGTGGTCCTTAAAGACATTAATTATTAAGGTGCTGTAAGGAATAAGTCTCATTTTTCAAATGAATGACAGGCATAAGATGATTTTACTAACTTACACAATGTTTGTTATACATACTAACATCTACAAAATGGCCAACTCCCATAGAAAATTTCTTCTGATGAGAAGAAATTAAAGAAGACCTAAATAAATGGAAATACATCCCCTGTTCATGGATCAGAATACTTAATATCATTTAGATGGCAGTGACCCCCAAATTATACAGATTCAACATAATCCCTGTCAAAAATACAAGATGGATTTTTTATAGAAATTGACAAACTGATGCTAAATTCATACAGAGATGCAAAGGATCCATGATAACTAAAACAATCTTGAAAAAGAACAACTGAAGAGCTTACACTTCTCAATTTCAACACATTACAAAACTTCAGTAATCAAAGCAGTATGGTACTGTTTAAAGATAGATAGATATATAGAATAGAATTGAAAGTCCAGAAATAAATTCTCACATTTATGGACAATTGATTTTCAACAAGAATGCCAAGATAATTTTTTTAAAAATTGTCTTTTCAACAGATGATGCTAGGATAGCTGCATATAAAAGAATGAAATTGGATCCCTGCCTCACACCATATACAAAAATCAACTCAAAATTGATGAAAGACCTAAATGTATGAACTAAAATGCCTTAGTATAAAACTCTTAGAAGATATCATAGATATAAATCTTTGTCCTTGGATTAGGCAATGGTTTCTTAGATATAACACCAAAAGCACAAGCAACCAACAAATAGATAAACTAAACATCAAAACAGAAAGCGTTTGTGTTTCAAGGTCACTGTCAAGAAAATAAAAAGACAACCAACAGATTGGGAGAAAGTAGTTGCAAATTATATATCTGGTAAGGCTCCACTATCCAGAATATGTAAAGAGTTCTTACAACTCCATAATAAAGACCCAATTAAAAACTGGGCTAGGGATTTTTAAAGATTTTTCTCCAGAGAAGATATACAAATGGCCAATAAGCACATGGAAAGCTGCTTGATAACATATCATTAGGGAAAACACAAATCAAAACCATGAGATACAACTTCATAACCATTACAATGGATATAATAAAAAAAGATCAACAACAAGTGTTGGTGAGGATATGGAGAAGCCGAAACCCTCACACACTGCTGGTCAGACTGTAAAATGGTGCAGCCACTTTGGAAAAAAGTTTAGCAGTTCCTTAAACATTTTAAAATATAGTTAATATATGATCCAGTAATTTCACTTGTCAATACCCAAGAGAACTGAAAACATATGTTCATAAAAGTTTGTACCAATGTGCTCACAGTAGCATTATTCATAATAGCTAAAAAGTGGAAACAATCCGAATTTCCATCAACTGATGAAGGGATAAACAAAATGTGGCATATCCATACAGTGGGATGTTATCCATCTTTTGAATGAATGAAGCACTGACACCTGCTACAACCTGGGTGAACCTTGAAAAAAATTCTGTGAGTGAAAGAAGACACGAAAGGCCACACATTGTATAATTCCATTTACATGAAATGTCTAGGAAAGGAAAATCCATACAGACAGATAATCAGTGCCTTCCAGGGCTGGAGGGAGAGGGCAATAGGATGACTGCTTAATGGGTACAAGATTTCTTTTTAGAATAACAAAAATGTTCTAAAATTTTTAGTGGTAATGGTTCCTCAACTTGGGGAATATACTAAAAACCACTGAATTATACACTTTTAAAGGTGTATTTCATGGTATGAGAATTTTATCTCAATAAAAATAATAACCAACAAAGAGGTAACTTTCCATTTTTTCTGTCTGCAGGTCCAGGGGAGGGTGTGGGATCCCAGGGAGGCTGGGGGTCTCCCGAAGGTGGACAGTGAGTCGAGTAAGGAGGTGTGCTCCCAAGTCTTCTAATTCAAGAGCTAAAGAAGAAATTGGCATCAGAAAATCATTCCGGTTATAAATGGCATTCCTTGTGACCTCTCATCTGCCACTCTTTGAGAAGCCAAACTTCCTTTTCTTTTGCCCAAAGGCCAAATCTTCACCATAAAACTAGACAGATGCTCTCCCTTGGGGGGAACCAGGATCCTGCTAATACTTTAGCTTCTTGAGTCATTTTCTCCAGAATATCACTTACTTCTTAAAAGACTGGCTTCAGGTTTTAAGTCTTTGGGATCAGGTGGTCCCATGGGCCAGTAGTTGGTAACACTCATCAGCCACTAATGTGTCTCACTTCCTGGGGCTTTTTGAGTCCAGGGATGAGAAGGCAGATTCACTGTCTTGTGTCTGAGGGCTCAGTCTAACTGGGGCTTAGAGGAGAAAAGAAAGAAGGAATCCTACCAGGCCAACAGCACAAGCGCACCTTCAGCCACTGCAGGTGGTAAGGACAGGAGAGTAGCCTGGGACAGGGAGGGACCAGGACACAACTTTCCACAGCATGGGAGCTGTTGAGTGTCCCCAGCCAGCAGCCAGCTTCTCATATCTGTGGGAACACTTTCCTCCTCTTTGGTGAGGTCTTGTGCGGGCTGCCCTGGTCCACAGACTTGTTTCGTCCCGTCCCAAACATCCCTGGAGCCCGCTCACCCTCTTTTCTGAAAGGGCCACAAATGGCAGGAAAACGCATCAGCCATCAAGTGGAATTTTTGAGCATATGGAAATATTTAGAAAATTCCAGTTACAGAAGGCCAAAGCTCTGAAGTGTGAAAAAATATCCAGAAGGATATTAGAACGCCCCTTCAGGGCCAGGCATCCTGGCTTATATCCTCTTCCACACCCACTTCCTCTCCTGCCCTCTGACCGCTTTCTCACCATGTGCCTCCCCTGGCAGTGGGCTGGGAAGCAGGTCCTGTGTGGAGGATGACAGACCCTCCCCCAGTCCCACAGCCTCCTTGTCCAGGAGTCCCTGCTGGCCCTGCCTCCCCAGGCACATCCCAGGCTGGAGTATCTGTCAGGTCTGTGTCTTTGTTCTAACAATGATGAGCCACAAGTGTCCTCTTGTCATCCTCGTGGTCCCAGCTGTGCACGCCAGCTCCTTGCCCTGGTCAGATCTGACCCTTTGCACAGTCAGCAGCCAACCCCTGCCCTGGAGCAGGTGCTTTTGCAGGACGGTGTCCTCAACTCCTGCCCAAAACACCACCGAGAAGGCCACAGGTCTTCCAAGGAGGAGGGACCTCAATTAGTCTTCTTCAATAGCAAACCTACCCATCTGGAAGTGGACATTTTCCTGGTGACTTAAGTCCCAGTCACCGACCCTCAAAGCCCTCTGTTCTCACTACTGCACAGAGATGTGACCAGGGAACGATATGAAGGGCCTGTCCAGCGATGACCCAGGACAGGAAAGAAGGCTGCTCCTGGGCCTCTGTGACTTTATCCCTATGGGATGGGCCTTGGCCAATACTTACTGGGAACTACTTTTTCATAGCAGACGCCTTTATGAAAGCAGCACCCGAGTCCCTGACACCGATCTCTGCTGACATTGTGGTCACATATAGTGTACAGAGGAATGTCGCACACTGCAGAGCACAGATACACACAGACAGTTATCAGCAAGAACACAGCCACCGCTTGTAATTCTAAAAATCATGGGACTTGGCAGGACACTTAGGGGTTTCTGTTGTGGGTTTTGTTATGTTTTTAATTATGCACCGTACAGACCTCACTTTGAGACTAAGATCTGGAATAAATTGGATTGCTGAACAAAATAATGTCACGTTAATTACACAGAATAATGCAGGGTCCGCTAACGATGAAGGAGATAATACATCTCAGTGGGGTGCTCACAAGGCTCAGCACTCTACAAAGAAAACGAGAAACAAAGATCTAGCACAATGGATACTTTGGAGTTCCGGTTGTAATGTGTAATTAATTCACTTGTAAGTAGACGGTGAATTAAAATTATCAATATGAGCTGAGGATTATTTGAGAATTTAAAAATTGAATCAAAAGGAAAGTTTAATGCCAATTTTGACAAAGAAGAAAAAGAAAATGAATGTGCAACACACTGTAAGAGATAGGTGACTGTTGTCAGCAAAGCTCAGCTACCTAACACCTAATAACACTGTCAGCTTTGGGGACATGTGATTCCCCTGGCTGGCAGCCAGCAACCTCTGCCCAACCCTGCTGGGGTCTCTGTCGCAAGGGGTGGGGAAGGAGGGGAGCCCGCCCACCTCTCTGACTTCCCAGGGAACTGCAGTCATTTTCTTAGAGTTGACTTAGACTTTCAGACCCAGGGTTTCCAGAGAAACCGCTGTCCGTCATGCCCCTCCCTCCCTTTCCCAAAACCCCCCACTCCAGATTTGACAGACTGATGCCATGGCCTCCCACACCTGTCAGAGATACGATGGCACCGTGGTGGCCCTTGGAATGCCACTGCAGCCCCCGGAGCACACAACTGGACATGACAGCAGAGTCACAGGATGAGAGGTCCATCTGTAACCTTCTGCACCACTGCCCTCTCCTAAAGCTGGATCCTAGTAGCCAGAGCCAACTTGCTAACTGAGAGGCGCAAGGGAGCCAGGGTAGGCAGAGGGGCCTGTCCTTGGCACAGCTGAACTAGAGCGGCTCAGAGCTGGTCCCAGGAAGGCCATGGTGTGCTGGCCTCCCTGGGGGCCCTTGTGGTCACTGGGCTCTCAGTTGCTCCACAGAGTGGCCATCAGTTTAAGGGAAAAGGAGCTGTGCAGGGTTTTGCTCCTGGTGTGGTCCAGGCTGCCACCTAAGGTCCTCAGGGAGGTGGCGGTGGTTTCAGGGACACAGCACAGGGAGCACCACGACGCCCACCTATGGCTCCCACAGAATTTAGACGGGGCTCCTGATGACAGTCACAGTGGCAGCAAACACTGGCTCCTGTGTGCTCAGGTCCTCCACCTCACCCAGAAAGGTCCAGGAGACCCAAGACCACTCAACTGGCAGGCAGAGTGGGGATCCCCATCACCCCCACTGTTCATGGGGTGGAAACACCTAATATACATATACTCCTCCCCATGGCCCAGGAGATGAAGGTTCCCAGATGTGCTCTAGGTGACAGCGGAGGTTTATTTCAGCAAACACCGTGGGCTGGGAAAAGTTCATTAAGAGAAATATAATGTGTTCATACTGATTGTTCTCTTCAACATCACCACACAGGCGAGAAAGTCTTGGTACATATTTCCCATTTTGGCTGCCTTAATGGAATATTTTGGAATAGCTGCCAGTCCCCTACCCCCACCTCTGTGGAAGCTCCATCTCCCTATCACACCTGAGACCCCAGGAGCCTCCCCATCCTCCTTCCCCCTCCTCTCCAGCACTGCGTTATCAGCCTGGACCTGCCCTGATGATGTCTCAACGTGTATCCTTCCAGCCACCACACAGAAAACCACCACACAGAAGCGTCTCTCGCAACTCCATCCCAGGAACCTCCCCAGTCAGTCCCTGTTCCAAGCTGAAAAAAGAAAACCAAATTTTTTGTCTATTTCCTTATTACTATAGTCACACATGAAGAAAAGCCCAGCTGAGAAAAAAATTCAAGAAACACACATCTGCTCAGTGGAAGTAACACATCCCTTCTCTCACCCACTCCCCAGTGGTCTTGCATTCCTGGAATTTTTCTTGTGGTTTTAGGTGACTGCAATCACATTGCATATACACACTAACCATGTGCCTTGAAAGAAGTCATGTTTACACAAAATTTCCTTCAACAGATACAGTTGTCCAACTTCGCATCCTGGGCAGGGCTGGGGAAAGATGAACTTCACTGTTAAGAAACATTTTTTCTTAAAAAAAAAAAAAAAATCACTCTTGCCCTGGCCAGTGTGGCTCAGGTGGTTGGAGAGTCATCCTGTAAACCGAAAGTTCACAGGTTCAATTCCACATCAGGTGTATGTCTGGGTTGCAGGTTTAGTCCCTGGTCAGGGCACATGCGAGAGACACCAATTTATGTTTCTCTCTCACATCGGTGTTTCTCTCCCTCTCTCTCTGCTTCCCTTCCCCTCTCTCTGAAGTCAATAAGCATGTCCTTGGGTAGAGATTTAAAAAAACATTCTTGCCATAAAAATTATGAAGTAGCTGAAGTATATGGTTGGCACATCATATGAAAACATCTTTAACCCTTAAGCCCCCTGGAAAACAGATTTCTTGTGCTGAAAACCTTAGATTCAGGGGGGGGTTTAATGAAATTTTAATAAAATGAAGACTTCCTAGTATTTTCCTACATACTTTTAAAAAACAAGTTTCTTTGCCTTTCCTTCTCAGCCTGGTAGCTAATCGTCAACACCTTGGGTTGAAATAGGCTCCTATTGTGGTCTTTTCTCATTACCTGCAAATTTCTTCAGGGGATGTGAGGGGGACTTTTTGAATTCTGGTGCATATCTCATTGTAGCAGTTGAAGGATTGGTGAGGGTTCAAGGATGCCTGGGAGAGAGAGAAGTTAGCACAGGCTGGACCTGAGGCAGGTGAACCTGAGTCTCACCTGCCCATTTTGTCCCCCAGCTGAGCCCGCCAACCATACATTTCTCAGTGACACTCCAAGTGGACAACTTTTGAATCCAACAGAATACTGGCTACCTCCTCCCTCCTGCTGCTCCTGACCAAGTACAGTGTGGAGCCAGTGGCTGGCCTGTTCCACCTTGTGATGTCACACAGCCTCATGACATCACACAGAGCGCAGGACTGTGATGCTGGCCCTGTAGGGCAGACAGAACACTTACAGGGCTTAGGGTGGGAGAGCCTTATGGCAGGCATGGCATCAGAAACCCCGCCCTGTTCCAGACCCTGCACTCGGCCCACCCTCGCTGCTCAACCAGGCCTGGCTTTGCAGCCAGGTGTTTGAGTCTCACCACTTCCATCTTCGAGGCACAATTCTCCCTCTTGGAGAGCCCACTTCTGCTGACACTGCTGGGATGCAACAGTGAGTCCCCACCTTCGGGGACATACATTCTCATGAAAAGAGACACAACAGACATGTCAGATCGGACACGTGCTGTGGAGAACAGGAAAGCAGAGCACGCTGGTCTGGAAGCGCCTGGGAGAGGGAGTGGCTTTCTGTTTCTCAGGGGTGAGCAGGCGGCCTCTGAATTAGGCGGCACCTGAGCAGGTTTGGAAGGAAGTGAAGGAAGGCATTATGTGGGTTCCAGGAAGCACGTGCAAGGCTGAAGGAGCAGCAAGTGCAAAGGCCCTGGGGTGAGGCAGGCCTGGTGAATCTGAAAACCCAGAAGGAGGCCAGTGTGGCCTGAGTAAAGTGTCAGAAACCTCACAGAGACTAAATCACGAGCAAGGGAGTAGGTTACTCTTCCCACTTTAGCCTTCAGGCTGAGGGAAATAGGGCACTAGGGCAGAATTTTGTGCCGAGGAGAAACGGATTATATTTTAACAGCAGCACTCTGGCTGCACTGAAATAGTAAGGAGGCAAGAGTAAACTTGGGGAATCACATCAACAAGCCAGGAGAAAAATAAGGGTAGGACCGAAGTAGTAACAGGCTGAATGCTTTTTGGGTGTCATTTTAAGTCAATAAGGTTGACTGACAGATTTGCAGGGGGAAACAAGTCAGTGAAGAACCCAAAGATTTTGCCTGAGAGGCTGGAAGGTGCACCTGCCAGGCAGATATTGCGTCTGTGGCTGTGGTCAAGGCTGAGGTCCTGGCAAGGTGTGCACGGTGGGCAGCTGGATAGAGAGCCATCAGCATGCAGGAGAGCACCCAGGGGAGCCTGTGTGGGGTCGGGGTGTGGGGGGTGCCCTGGGCTGCCAGGGACAGACAGCCTGCAAACTGGAAAAGGCAGCTGGAAGGCCAGGAAGTGGGAGGCACAGTGTGTCATGGTGTTCCAGAGACAGGGAAAAAAAGCTAATCTGCAAGGAGGGAAGAACACAGGTGCCTGGAACAGGTGAGGGTGGGGCAGCAAGGCGTTACTGATTAGGCGATGAGGCAGGGGAGTATGATCAGGAAGGGTAAGTGGAGGGACCACCACCGAGGGGGGCAGGCATGGCTGTTGGTTGATGTGTCGCACTCGCCAGGCCACTGGGGAGAGGAGCAGGGACACTGGACTTAACCAGGGTCAAGGTTTCTGCAGGACAGGGGTGGTGGTTCTGGCAGGATTTAAGCAGGGAAGAGATGGGAGGACAGAACGAGAGCAGAAGGGTGCATCTGAGGGAGGTGTTGCAGAGAGAGAAGAAACTACTCAGCCTCCTATTATCCAATTGTCCGAGTGGCTGCACCTTCTAACATTTCCAAACTAAGGCAGTCTTAAGTTAAGGGAATCTTAACCTACAGCAGCAGAAACCCTGCCAGATGTTGGTTCAGGTTCATTCTTGACAAGCTTCCAGGGAAATCATAGAGACAGGGAGTCAAGTGTGGTCCTTTAAGGCTGGGGTTCGCACCAGGAGGCTGAGAAAGCCCTTGGGTGGCAGGAGGATGGATGCTCACGACAGGCTTCCAGGAAGAGGCAAAGGAGGACCAGAGATTCCCAAGGGCTTATTCAAGTGAAGACGGAGACAAGACAGGGCAGCTCCAGGTGACAGTGTGGGCAACTGCCCTGGGGTGGGGACAGGGGAGCAGGCAGCCTACCATGGGGATGGCAGGACCAGGAGGAGAAAAGAGAAGGGTTACTCCCCCTCCACCATCAGAATCCACCTGGGGCCACAGGGCAAGGGAGATGCCACTTTACCCCAACCGGGCGGCCAGAGCCTACCGAGTGCCGCTGTTTCGGGGATCCCCCCTCCACCCTCTGAGGCATGTCAGTGCCTGAAGCCACTGTCCACTTTGGTGACCGGCCAAGCCAGGCCTGTGGAGGATGGAAACTTAACAGTCCATAGGAGGGGGAGCCAGAGTGGCCGGGGCTTGTCTCTCCCTTTATTAGCCCTGAGTCCTGTTCCCACGTGATAACCAGCGACTGCATTTACTGACTTCATTTTAGCTAAGAGTAAGACGTTTGCTGTTTTGGGCTGTGTCGACTTTCCATGGGAAAATGTAGGTGGTGTTGTGAGTTTTCTGAAATAGGAAAAATACCTTGGGATCCATTACAACCTTGAGGACTCCAACTACTAACCTTTCATTAGTTAACACCTTAATGGGATTTAAATAACAACCTATAGCAACACTGGGGTCTCACTTCTGGAAGGGCAGGTACTCAGGATACAGTCAGGGGACTGGGCAGTGCCCAGAGGTGAGAATCCACTTTCCCTATTGTTATGAGTTGAATTGTGCACCAGCCCTCACCAAAAAAAGAGACATATTGAAGTCCTGATACAGGCATGTACCTGTGCACTTGACCTCATTTGGAAATAGGGTCTTTGCACATACAGTCAGGTCAGGATGAGGTCATACTCGGGGTGAGCCCCAATCCAATACGACTGGTGTCCTACTAAGAAGAGATAAAATAGACACACAGAGGTAGTGGCCTTGTGAAGACACACACGGACGGAAGATGGCCATTTGCTGGAAGCAGAAATTGGAGCCACAGGACCACAGGACAAGGAACACCAGACTGCTGTAACCACTAGAAGATGGCAAGGGCAGGAAGGATCCTCCCCTCTGCCTTCGGAGGGAGCGTGGCCCTGCCAACACTGTGCTTTCAGACTTCTGGCCTCAGAACTGGGAGAGAACCACGTTCTGTTAGGGTCCACCCAGTTAGTGGCGTTCCTTACAGCAGCAGCGGAAAACTAACACAGAGTGTCGTATTAGCCATTTTGCTGGGACAATAACCAGAGAAGAAACACCTGCGTACTACAGCTATTAGAAGATAAGCAGCCCAGAGACTTCCGGCCAAGATGGAGGCATAGGTAGACGCACTGTGCCTCCTCGCACAACCAAGATAGGGACAACAAAGATATAGAAACAAAATAACAACCAGAACTGACAGAAAATTGAAGTTTATGGAAGTCGGACAACCAAGGAT
>CM052548.1:58046167-58124429 GCA_028533065.1 Trachops cirrhosus | reverse complement strand
AAAGAACTTATGACACATGGACTGAAATAAAGGGGGGGAATGTGGGTGGGAGAGGGTGTTCAGGGTGGAGGGGAATGAAGGGGGGATAATAGGACAACTGTAATAGCATAATCAATAAAATATATTTAAAAAAAAAAAAGATAAGCAGCCCAAAGCATGTTGCTTACAGGTGGGCCTTGGTCAGATAAGGGTCTTTGACTCCTGGGCCCCCTCGGGGCCAGGCCCATAGGCCAGTGTGGTCTGAGGCCCGAACAGCCCTGCCCTCCTGTCTCCAAGCCTCTGTCAACTACGCTTCACAAGACAACCAAGCCAACCCATCAGCTGTACAGTGTCACTGATCACCAGCTCTGTCCACAGCCCTCACACACTATCAGAATGGGGCTTCCCTGAACAATTCCCTCCTATTACGCAGCCGCCAGCTTTAGTTTTGCAGTGTTGCCACATTCAGGAGTTGCCACTGCCTCCTTTCAGTTATTAAATGCCAACCTATTTTGTTTACAAATAAAACCAAGTTAATTAAATCCCGAATCCAAGAAATTAAAACAGCATGCACCTCAGCCCAGGCAGAGCTCAGACGCTCGGCATGCAGCATGAGTTAGGGGAAAGGCGTCCCACAGAAGGTAACTTTTTGGAAGGGCAGCACTGCATTTTGTCCTGTGCTGCTGCTGGTGCGGTATTCAGGGACAGGGCAGCACCTGGCTCCTTGGCCAGCCGTGCCGCTGACAAGCTGACTAGAGGGCCTGGCGTCTGAGCCGAAGTCCCACAGGTTTGCTGAAAACCATCTTGGTAGGGACACAGTCACATGAGCTTTCTGGGGGGCCTGCCGGCTGCCAGTCAGAGCCCCCACCCTTGCCCTTGTGGGAAGGACAACAGTGGTGCTCACTGTAGATGAGCACAGTCCAGCATCAGAGATGACAATTTTTTTTAAAAGCTCAGAAGGGAAGAGGACCGAACCTGACGGCGACAGAGAAGGTGCACATCATTTGCAGGTATGTACAGGTTCTCCTGGCCTTTAGCTCACTCAGCCCTTCCCCAAGCAGCCATAAGCAAGCACTGAGGCATGACAAGCAGAGGATGGGACTACGTTGAGGAGAAAAACAGATGCCACCTGGACTTCAAGGGGGAAGAGGGAACCCGTAAAATCATCACAGGCACGTGTATGTAACCACCACTGGGAAGGAGGGACGTGAGGACTGAGCTGGGATATCAAGGAATCCGGGTCCACCAGGCACAGAACTTCCAGACTGTCCCCAAGGGCAGGGAGGGGCAAGGCCAGCCCAGGGAACACACCAGTGAGCACAGCTGGGCTGCAGCAGCATGAGGGTGCAGGAATGGCCCTGTGTACAAATCCATGCCATTTGTAGGTACAAGCAAGGTCACCTGATGCGCACCAGAACAGATGCGGGCAGAAGCTGAAACATGTACACATCCTTCCGGGTCTACTAAGAGAGAGGAAAGGAATCATTTGGTGGCCCAGGGGAAACCATGAAATTAAAGCAGCTTTGTGAAAGCATGCGTAAAAGCCAAAGGATAAGACTTGCCTTGTTTGTAGTAAGGAGACCAAGGCTTCCCCGGCACCGAGGGGACCAGAGGCCACCGGTCTCTGCCCCCAGCAGCCCTGCAGTCGCGACGACAGCACTGTAACATTAACCAGTTGTTCTTGACCACACCATGGGCATGTGGCCTGGAATGTTGACTCCTGAAGCGGTTGCCATCACTACATTTTCATATATGCTGATACTTTCCACAGTGAAAAAACACACCACCACCACGAGAAGGGCCTTGCTCAGTGGTTGTGTCCAGGAAAGAGGAATAAAAGGGCACATGAGGTTACTGAGGGAGAGGCACTGCGAGGGGTGCTGGCTAGGCTGAGGGCTCAGCCCTCTTCTGAAACGTGAACAGTGCAGACAGGCAGTACCACACCAGTGCCTTTTTTTTTTTTTTAACAAAATCTGGTGACAGTTGTGTCACATTTAAGAAAGAGGTTTTTAAGTAGCCACTGAGAGCTGGATAGAACCACCAAAGAAGTAAAAATAAAAAGCTGCATTTCATCTCACCTTCCTCCTCCTGTTAGAACAATTTTGACATCTTTAAAATTTGGACACACCTGAGAACTGAGAACTGAGAACCGAGAACCCTCTGCAACTGCAATGGGCCCAAGTGTTCTTAGGGGCACAGCATCTGAGTTTGAGACACACAGGCCAGCTGTCAAGCCCTCTTCTACCTGCCTGTCAGAATAGCAAACACACTGCATGCAGACACACGGAAGACCCGAACAGATCAGCCACCTGTCTGCAGACCCTGCCTTTCCTCCTGCTTCCTGGTCACTCCTCTGAGTGCTGGGTGGCTCTCAGCCCACACCCTCAGCACACCCTCCTGCCTGGGGCCAGCACTGACATTTTCAGTCGGCACCCAGGAACTGGGGAGGAAAGCAACCCGCCCACCCCTCCACTTGCTGAAAACCTGTTTTAGAGGAATTTGGAAAGGAGAGGGGCAGAGCTAGACATGAGTTCATGGTGGTAGACTGAGGGCTTGTTTTGCTTTATGAAGAAAATTACTGCTACATAAAATCAGATGAGACTGGGGACAAAAGTGTAGAGACCATACCTTCTCTCCCAGTAGCATGTTCACTGAAGAGTGGGGAGTGGAGCACAAGTTCCACACAGCATTTATTACCTCGACTCCTTTTTTGAAAACCTCTAAGTTGTAAAACTGTCAATGTCATTTCTAAATCATTTCTAGGAATGTGGCAAATTCTCTCAAAATCTAAAAAATGCACAAACCGGTTGCAGGGGTTAACCACACAGCTGCACACACTGACACGTGCGGCGGGCGCTTCTGCAACAGGAGCAGCCCCTGCCGAGTGCGAGGTGACGAAGGTAAATGCAGTCCCTTCAACCCAGAACACTTTCGTAGCCCAGAGGTCATAAAAATTCTGTATTTCTTTCTAACATTTTCAAGTTTTGTTTTTCATATGTAGGTCTTTAATATCCCTGGAATTAATTTTCTTGGATGTAGCTATTATTTTTCCCACATGGATTTTTTATAAAGGTAAGTTAAAGTGTGACCTCATTTGTGGGGAACATAACTGTATGTACACAGACAACTACATATATTTGCATTTGCCCAAAAGAACAAACAAAAGAATATGTAAGACACATCACATTGGTTCCTTTTGTGGAAGGAGAAGGTATTGGGAGGGAAATACCCTCTTCACTTTACATCCTTGAGTACTTTGTGTCTTCCCTATGAGCAGATGTTTTATAATTAAAGACTAGCTCGAAAAATAAATGCCTAAACTGCCCCCAAAAGATGAACAATCCAAATCAGAGGAGTCTAACATGCCAAGCCTTCTATTCACAATGCAATTCGACACAGTGATTTTTGAATGCCTTCTTGTTTTAGTCAGAAATGCAAATCCTCTAAACTTTGGGTACCAGCTGCATTTGGGTTCTTGGCCCCTACTACCCCAGCCTGTCACTGCACCCCAGGCGGCTGAGCCAAGCGCACGGACGTACTGGGCAGAGGCTACTTCATCTTGTTCTCAGAAACTCCCTTCCAGAGACATCCATTACCCCATGTCCAGGGAGGACACTGGGCTTCCAGCTCCAGGCTCCCTTGTCCCATCGGAGGTCTGAACTGGGACGCACCATCACTCACAGCTGCAGGGGTGGTCTGGATACCTGTCCTCACTACCTTGGTAACCTGCCTCCTGAGAGTTGGGAGTGTTAGAGGACTGAAAAATGTCAACCACCACACAGATGCTAGTTACACCAGCAGGAAGACAGAATGACTTTTCCACAAGATATCCATCCCATCATTCGTCTCCCAGAAATCTGGTAGAAAGACGACAAAATAGCAGTTACTATGTTATCAAACAGAAAACCACAGTGACTGAGATGAGTGTGCTATCGGCTCCATTCCACAGGTTTCAGGGTAGAGATTCTGAGAGGAAAGATTGTTCTACACACACCCGTTTGGCAGTTTAACTCGTGGCTTGTTTTCTTCCCTGACCACTGTTCTCTAGCCACTTACCTGGACAGGAGGCCCTGCCTGCAGGGAGTGTTGGGGAAGGGCAACACTAATGACAGACATGCCATCTTCTGTGGTGTCATGACATTCCTTTAAGGGCCCAAAGATTGAAAAATCTTTCACTTAACCCCACACCATGAGCATCTTTAGGACCACATGAGCATCTTCCAGGACCACAGTCACTCTACAATGATAAAGTGGAGGCCATGCCTAATGTCAATTCCATTTTCTAATCTATCTTCAAATATTCACAAACCCTACATTTTAAAG
This sequence comes from Trachops cirrhosus, assembly GCA_028533065.1. Lineage (NCBI taxonomy): Eukaryota > Metazoa > Chordata > Mammalia > Chiroptera > Phyllostomidae > Trachops > Trachops cirrhosus. Next base: position 58,120,127 of record CM052548.1, on the reverse strand, counting down.
GCAAATATGGCATTTCCCAGTGTCAAAAATATACCTTGTAATTAAAATATATAAAACAGTCAAAATAAAGTGTACAGGTAACATACACACACACAAAAATACATCATGGAAAATAAAGTGACATATTTGTAACGTAAGAAAAATAATCAGTTTAATAATTACAACAACGTAGCATAAGTAGTCAGTGCCAGGACAGTGTGGCATTTGTGTGAAGGTCCCCACAGCTGTAAATGAGGACTGTGTGTCCTGGAGACAGGAAGAAGTGAGGGACATCAGGAGGTCCACACAGAGCCAGGAGGTCTCCGATGCCCGGACACCCTGGCGCATGTGGACAGGCACACGCACCGCAAAGCACAGAGGACAGAGCTTCCGATGCCACATCTCAGCATCGTGTGGGACTGAAAGTGCTTCACATCTCAGGGTAGGAATGGCTTCATCTCCTCATCCATGAAAGGTGAGAGCAGAGAAGTGACCCTTAGGGTAAACAGTGGCCCTTTTACTGTTCCCATCAACCCCTAACCCCTCAGAAGGTCACGTGGAGAAATGTATGCAGTCTATTTACAAAATAGAGCAGGTTTGTAGAAAGAATTGTCCTCAGATGCATTTTCTCTGCTCCCTAAAAAGCTTAGTAAAATATTGGATCCACGGGAAGAAAAGGTAATGCATTACAGAGGCATCTCAGCCTTCACCCTCCATCAGGGGAAGGGACAGTGAAAACACACGTGTTCTCACCTGTCGCTTAATCAACAGTTAAGGCAGGTTCTGTAAGAGACCCGTCCAGGGTGCTGACAGCAACACTGTCATCACAAAGCGGTGGAGAGATCAGGTGATGAATGTTGTTCCTGAGGTAAAATTTGCTTAAGACAGCAAACTTCAGTACACTCAAATTTAACTGTTTTTCACTGCGATGTCTTATGCATCACCAAAAAATACTACTGTAAAAATAGGGCTTACAAAAAAACACAAACTTTTCTAGCCCTAGCACTAACGAACAAATGCTAAGTACAGAAGGTTGGCAATTCTAGTTGAAAGGTCAAGTGTGGGCAGGTCAACACTGGCCCCAGATACATGAGCTTACAGCCTGGAGGGGGCCAGCTCAAGTGACCACCCTCAGCAGGGAGATGGGTGGGGATAGAGACCGATTAGCATGGGCATGGGACAAGACCCATGGACAATCAGAAAACCAAGTAGTTCCCAAGTTGCCCAGTTCGTAGGTATCAGAAGCTTCCAATGCATTTCAAGGGTCACTTGACCAACAAAATATCACAAATCACAAAATGTCACATCTGCTGCCAAATGGGTATTTTCGAGAAGTCTCTAGTGCACAGGGCTGAAGTTTTGCTTTTTAAAGGTATAACACTTGTTCTTTGAAGAAGTTATCTCACTTTAAAATGACCTCTTTACAAGAGGGAAACAGAAAGAACAGTTCCCTGTGACATCGTGATCCTCTCTCCAAGGCAGAAGGACAAGCTGGGCTCCATGGCTGATCTTCCTGCCCAGGCTGCTGAGGCATCTAGAGCCCCTGGCCCAGGGGCCAGCGGAGCCAGAGTTAGGACTGGTTGCCTCCTCCGTCTGCTCTGCCGTTTGGATATGGGGCGGGAATGGACCCACATTTAAACGTTCATTACTTAGGTGGAATTTAAGGTGGCTATTGCTTTACTCTTGCTGGAAGAGGGAAACGTGTCTCTTTCCCAGTGAGCACTGCAGCAACACTTGATGTACCCTACGGTAAAACACAGCTCAGGGACGGTGGCCTGACAAACCCTACCCAGCCTGGTGAGCTCCCAGCATCACCTCGATTCATCTTCATCAGCTGCAGTGATATGTAATACATTTTATTTACAGGTTCTAGTGAAGCTTTCTCTTGAGGGAAGAACAAAACAGTGCACTTTGTCAAGTTATTAAACTAGTCTACGTATAAAAGTCTGTTATGATCTAAGTGCAGTAAGTACACTCTGATGATCACAGCATTCACAAGAAGCGGACAAGAAGGTGCACCTGCAACTGGACACCGTGGTGTGTGTGGGACTCCCTCGGGTTCTTGGCTGAGGTCCAGGCTCTCCCTCAATCAGCGAGAGCGTGGCACTCGGAGCCACCCACGTTCATGACTGCAATACTGCTTTAACAGAAGTTTCAAATGGCATTAAAGTGTCTCTGCAGCTATAAATAAGGTTAAATTAGTTACGCATACCAAAGTGGGCAGTAACTTTAGAGCACTGTGGACACTGCAGTGGTGGAGAGCACTCAAGCATCCACCAAAAGCCATGTGGGCACCCTCTGTGCCTCTGCTGTCCACGTGTGCACTAACACGACTTCTAGTTCACGGGACGAGAAAAATTAGTGGGGAGGTGTCCTAGCGTGGGTATCAGCCCAGATGTAACAATCACGGATATGCATTCAAAACAGGGTATTAACAAGAAACATGTATATATAATATTTATATATATTCAATAAAAGCCTGAAAGACCAGGATTTGTAGTCAGTCACTGCACTTATTGCAAAATGAGGTAATTAAGATGTTACCAGAGTAAGAATAATGCAGTTCACCCTCAGTGTCTACACCTCATGTTTGGGTTCTTCAGGAACAATGTGACTGTTTCTATCTGCGTGATGAACTCCAGCTTTTGTATGCACAGAAAGCAAGACAACTTCCATCAGCCCTGCCCTGTGGTCCTGAATTTCACATCGGCTGGGGTCACGGGGCTCCCAACTTGGTCTCATAACTGGTCTTTAAGAAAGAACCAAGGACGTTCCTTAGAGGTTGGTCTCGTCCCAAGCAGGATCATTCATATTCTTTAGAACTTTCCTCACCAGCTTTTCTAGCTCTTTGCGGGCTCTCTGTTCTTCCTCCAGAGATTTCTTCATCTTCTTGTTATCCTGTAAATGAAGCAGACAGGATATTCACTGTGTTTGGCCCTGGAGAGGACTTTCTTTCCCCCAGGAGACTTGGGGGCCTCGTTGACTGAAATCCCAGGCTGGGGGTCCGCCCTGTGCTGTGGTCATGAGTGTGTTCAACAGGACCGTCTCAATGTCTAAACAGACACTCAGGGCTCCTTACCGCACAGTTGTTCCTGGGAACCAAGGCAAATCACAGATGGAAAAACAGTCCTAACATCTCTTACAATTTAAGTTCCAACTATCGAAGGAGAGAATCTCTATATGACATACCATAAGCAGATGGCTGAAAATAGCAAAAGAAACAACTTACACCCCACCTACTCTTCACACATTTGTGAAGATCTTACAGAGTTATATAAGAATGGAAGTAACAGCAACTGAATGAATATACAAGTGAATGAGTAAGTGCCTACTTCCGCACAGCCTGCACCCGGTCGCGCCTCCGCATGGAGAAGATGCATACACAAAGAGGCATCCCACTGCCACCAGGAGCCCCTCAGAGGAAGGAAAGCACTTGGAAGCAGCCTCGGACACTGCTGAGGATGGCCGAGAGCGGCAGCTCTGAGCACACTCTGGGGTCGGACCACACTGTGCTCCTGCCTCTCCTCGGCCTCCCCTCCAGTGGGGCAGCACTTTCGACTCCCTCCTTGGAGACCAGAGCCATTTGTACAAACAATGTACATACACAAAATACATTTGATCTGACTTGTTGCTTTGGTTTCTCAACAACAAGGACCATGTGTTACACCAGAAAGTGGCAGAGAAGAGTCAAAGTAGGTAGTTAATAAACCTTTTAAGCATTTAGAATTTTAGATTTTTAGAATAATTATCCTATCAGAATTTGAGATGGTTTCTGATGCCAAAAACAGTATAGTAAAAAGACAAGAGTTTAAACAAGTCATTTTAAAGATTTATTTCCTGGTCTATCACATTTACAGAAGACTGATGATTTGATCTGAAATTCTGAAAGGCATGATTTGCTTTCTATGTTATAGAGTTGGCCAAAAGTACATTTAGTTTTTTCCATACAGTGGCTCTAGTAGTACTTAGTTGTCTTTAACTTCATTTGAAATAATTTTGTTAGACTGCATTGTGACAGCTGTCATATCAGTGTGCATTTAAGAAAAAACTTATTAAAACTAGTGAATTTCGTGTAACCATTTTAATATTGGAGATGGAAGAAGATATGCAACATTTTCAGCATAATATGCTTTATTATTTCAAGAAAAGTAAGAACTGAAATGCAAAACAAGATCTGTGCAGTGTGTGGAGGGGCTGTGACTGATCGAATGTGTCAAAAGTGGTTTGCCAAGTTTCTTGGTACTACTGACATTGTGGCCAAAATATTCTTAGCTGTGGGGCTGTCTTACGCATTGGAAGATGTTAAGCAGCACCCCAGTCTTCTACCCACTAGAAGCCAATAGCGGGAGACAGCTGACATACTCAAAACAGCCAAATCAATAAAATTATTGGTAAAAATGAAAATGTCTTTTATTTTATGGAAAAAAACGAAATGGCTTTTTTCAACAACCCAATAATTTGCTTAACAACAACCGGCTTCATTTTCAATGTAGTGTTCTCTTTTCCCCCATAAAAAAGAAAAGATTAAAGAACTGATTATCACTCACCTGTCTTAGTTCTTGGACTTCATCCTTCAATGCATAGACAGTATCAACAAGACTCCTAGAACAGAAAATGGAATGAAACCTGAACAAGGATGAGGAATGAAGAGGACAGAGAAGCACTTCACCAGGAGACACGATGCCGCCAGACGAAATAAAGCTCTTCTGCCCTACTTACTAAACATCTAAATTCATACGCTTCAGATCAATCAACTTCTTTCTGTGGGAAGTTAGAGCCTGGTCAATGTTAACTCCAATCTATGAGGACACAAAGTAATTGTTTCTGAAGCCACACCCCAGGTCTCCTGGGATTTTTCTGACTCCAGTACTCCACTCCTCCCCTCCCCACCCCTCCACTCCACAGACACCACCCTGCTTTAAAATACTGGAATATATCTTACTTTTCTTCTATCACTGTCTGACCATTGCTTTTAGTTTCTTCAACTATAATTTTTTCTTCTTCTGGAAGCAAAACTTGTGGAGCGGATTCTTTACGTGAACCTATCATCATTGAAAAAAAAAAAACCCACAGGTGAATACCATAGTAAAACTAAAAAGAACTATACCATACTATTTAAATATTAATATTAAATTCCAGGGACTGTACATTAAAAATTACTTTCTATATAACATAGGGAAAGGCAATTTTTACCAATTTTCTCTATTTCCATCTATTGAATCCTTTTTCATTCCTAAAACATTATAAAGTCTTTTTCTAATTTATTAAGCTTCAGTTTCCATTTTGGACTATGGATCTATTAAATTGAATTTCTTCATAGGCAGTAAGTTAAAGGTTCTCACCACAGTGCCCTGGGTATTTGGGAATAAATATCCAAATCAACCAAACTGGCCACATTCTAGGAATCTTAGAAAGATGTGTCAGACTATTAAGTACATATGCACTGAGTGTTTAATAAATTTAAAAAACTGGCAATTAAAACATTTAACACTGTTGTGACAGTTAAAAACACAGCAGCTTGCCTAGGACTGTGTCTCAGTAAGTGTTTGCCACAAAGTAAGTGCTTTAGAAACTAACTAAGAAACCCAAATGTTTATTTTAAAAGGTGAAAAAGGAGAATCAAGTCTTACTTAAGGATACAAGGAAATCATCTGTTCTTAAGGAAAACATTAAAGGTTACGCAACACTAGACCATGTACCATTTACATTTTTGAAAAGTAACGTCAGATGCAACTGAGGCACACAGTCCACCAGAGAACACCAACACTTGCAAGGGGTATTGTGATAAACATGTCTCCATTAAAAAATACACTTCTGTTTGATATATGCTTATGACGGAGATCGTGGCTCAACTTGCTTGATCTTGTTTTTCCCGGTTTATCTTTAATTTGCCTTCCTATAAGTTCATCAAATTATAAGACGGCGCTTATTGTACATCCTTGTATTATGGGAACATTCTACATAACCACAATGTTTTAACAGTTTGATTTGAAAGAAGAGTTTCACCAGTACTGTATTGTAAGCTTTTCCTCCTCTGAATGGAACAGGATTAATAATTACTAACAAGGCTTGAAGAGAAGAGGGCTCATAAAGCGTTACTGACATCCAGAGAGTACCTCTACCATTCCCACGGCAGCATACGCGGGAACAAGGACTGGTGGTACAGGCCTCGGGGCCTTGGCCAAGGGCTCCCTGCTGCCTCGTGGAGGTCTGCAAAACTTCCTCCGTCCCAGCCTCACCGACTGGGAAGGGCGTCAAATACAAGCACGCTGGGAGACCGCAAGGTCCAGAACAGCACAAAGTTAAGATGCTGACTTTCTCCTTTGTTATCTCAGATATAAGAAAATTAAGCTCTGGGTAAGCAAATACAATTCTATGTTACACAGTACAAACTTCTCTACATATTTTTTTATACCAATAAAGGGAAGGACCTTTTTGTGTACTGAGAATAACTTTAGTATTATAACCAAATGCTGTCCTTAGAATTTTGTCACAAGCCTTAATGAACTGGTATATAGAAGTATGTTCGTACATGGGTTTGTCAAATATTATTTCAAAGACAACCCTCTGCTAGTGTTTTTGTGTTCACACCACACTGCACATCCTGGACCAGCAGCTCTTGTCACTGTCACGCAGGAGGCAGCGCTGGTCACTCATAACCACCCACCCCACCCCGCCCCCCTTAAGGCCACACTCTACCCTTTTACACAGCGACCTGCAGAGCCAGGAAATTACTCTTAGACACAGGCTAATGTCCTTCACGACATGCTCCCAGAAAGGGACACATCTTTAAAGACATTATTATGCTGGCAATAATCCACCTCCCCAGGGTACGGCCTGCTCCAGGTGCCATGGTGCTGTGAGGGTCTGTGGACATGTCTTCTTCTAGGCCTTTCTGGGTTACCGGGAATGCTGGCGGGACATCTGGGTTACTTGGAGAAATACTGCTTAAGACGGAAACTAGCATTGTAAACCAAATTACTGAGAAAGTACAGGGATACCAGCCAGCCAAAAAATTCTGGAGGCTGAGGAAAATCCTGTGCTTCTGATACAAATGTAAATGTTACCCATGTTTTTATAAGGAACTTAATTCATGTGCTGTTTTCCTAGAAGAACAGAAAAGCATTCATAAAGATTCGGATATACAGAAAACAAATTTAATTTGTGCTGTGAAGAAAACTGATGACATCAGACAATTTAGATGACTCACAAATTTTCTAACTAGTATCTGCTTTGAGTCCAAACAGTTGACTGTGTTACAGTCAAATCAAAAAAGTTATCAGTTGTGTATCTGTCACATTCAGTTTGCAATACAAAGCTTCAAATGGATTAATTGGGTAAGAGGTTGAAAGTGTTTTTATATAACAGCACTTGAGGGAATATTAACCTCTATGCATTTCAGTTATTTCTGCATTTTCTAGCTTCCTAGGCAACCTACTTACATTATGTTTCCAGCATTAAAATGTTCAAATAACAAAACACGATCACAAGGGATGTCTGCTTTGTAAAGTGCGCAGACAGCAGTCGGCTGTCCTGCAGAGGTGCCAGGACTACCTAACGCACACCCACACCCCATCTGTGGGAGTCCTCAGCCAACTCGCGCCCCTCACTTACACTGAGCCACACAATTCCATTATTGGTAAAACAGAAGAACAAAACCAACCGCCTCTGCAGAAATGTTCTGAGGATTAATTTTAAAGTTATGTTTTATAAATGTCTTTTACCAGATGAATTCATAAAGATAAAAGCCTTAAATTCCATTATGTAACATGTATCAGAGAAATTAAAACCTGTAAGAACTGGTACAACAGTTGCACACGCATGACATGGCTCTGATTTTTAATACACTTGAAATACACAAGAAGAATTTAACGACATATTACAAAACGTTAAGTTTGAGAATACTATAGGTAGATGTGCCAAGCTGCTTGATTCCTGAAACATGTAAATGCCAATGTAATAAAATGGCATTTACAGATCTGATGGTGAGCCAGGAGGCTTGTAAATGAGTATTATTTATTGCCTCCAGAGAAATCCATGGGCTGCTAATAATCTGCCTAGATTCAGTATAACATGTTTTTCTACAATGACTAAAAAAATGTTAGTCTTTCAACAAAATAATAAAGGAATATTCTCCAGCAAGACTTATAAGTAAGTTCCCTATTTAAGGACAAAGTTTTAGAAGGTAAACAGATTTCATGAGTCACCGCAGAGACTACTGAAGTATCTGCAGGGGTGTGTGTCACAGCGTGTTCCCTGAATTACTGAGGGTGGAAAACAATTCAGCAGCACAACTACCAGAATGTTCTAGCGCTTTATTGAAAATCCTCAAAAAGGGCCGAGACACAGATGAACAGGTTCGTGATGGTTCCAGTACACTCAAGAACTGGGTTTCCCAAAATCTGTGTTTTACAGGAGTTAACAAGGATTTCTGCAACACACCATTTTGGAAAATGTTGACTGCTACAGCTACTTCCTAGAGATTCACAGTGCACATTTTAAGGTTCTCAGAAGGTTTGAAGTAAAAATACCTGTTGAACTTTAATTCAGCATCTCCTTAATTCACCTGAGCACTGAGCTCTTTGTTCAGCATCAATATTAAACATTTTGCAGTTTTCTGGGTAACAATTTGAAGAGTGCTAGACTAGCCTAAAATACATACACACAAATGCTGGTTGGTTTTGTTGCACTTCAATATGGGGAAAATACAAAGAAAAAATAATTTATACTTAGCACCAATCCAGCATTTCCCAAACCAGTCTGCATGCATCTGCACATGCTTGGGATCCAGCCCCAACGATGGCTGCTGACAAAGAGGCAACAACAGTTCCCAAATGCCACCAGCAGGGGTCACGCTGCACCACACAGCTGGAGAGTCAGTAGGCACTGGGATCCCTGGGGGAACTCACTCAGAAGTGTGATCCAGAAGCTGGAGAGACACGCTTAGAACCTTGCCCCCTAAAATTGTCACAGATCCCCAGAGCTTAGAACTCTGCCCCCTTAAACATCCAGAGCCCCCAGAGAACTACAGGCCTTAGTTCGAGAAACACAGATTGATCAAACATTTCCATTTTATAGACAGATGACTTGCCCAGGCAGCAAGTGTAGGGTTCAAGCCCCAGGGCACGATTGTCTTGGCTGGTAGAGCACCGGTTAGGTGCCTGATCTCACAAAACATGACTGTCAAATCCAGGGCATGCGTATGGTGTGTGTGTATACACAAGTGAGTCGACTCCACCAAAAGCCTATCAACAGTTTACCAAAAAGAATGTCTGCCTATCTGGCTGGTGGTCTATTACATTTGTAGCAAAGTTCACTTCTTAAGTTCATAACTTTTCTAGTATTTGCATCTACTTATACCAAGGGTGTCAAACTCATTTTCACAGAGGGCCACATTAGCCTTGCAGTTACCTTCAAAGGGCAAAATGTAATTTTAGGACTATACATGTAACTCTTTAACTAACTTAAGTTAAGGGCAAGGAGGTCTACATTTGGCCCTTTGAAGGTGACTGTAAGGCTGATGTGGCCCCCGGTGAAAATGAGTTTGACAACCCTGACTCATACTCAATTGAAACTAAAATAACATTCAGAATAAAGTAAAATATTACATTTTTTAAAATCTACTTTTAAAAAATCTCTCCAAAGGGCTACTTTGTTACTTCTAAGATTCTAATTTACTTTCCTTAGGAAAAGAAAATGTGAGGATGTGAAGAATGATTTGTATTTGTTCATCAATTGCAACTTGTCCTAGCCCTGCTCTGGCACAGATACTTCTTTTCCTTTCATTTTGCTTTTCCCGGTAAGTTCTGCATGCACTTTAAAAAACAAATAAACAAACAAAAACTAACCTTAGTCTAAATAAAAAACTATTAAAGTTGAGCTTTTTTTTTCTGTTTATGCATGCACAGCTTCCCCCAAACCAAAAATGAGAATGCTTCATTCTGAAGACAAACCTCCCAGTGATTGAAAACTTTTTTAAAAAAACAGAGGAAAACAGATGATATAAAAATGTACAAGAAGTGACCTTGTATTGTTCAGGACACATTTAACCTAAGAAGTACAAGCTTTTCCATCAAGGCAGAGAGAAAGGGCTCTACCGCCTGGCCTTCCAAGACATCGTTCAAGAGAACAGCCAAATCATATTAAACTGCAAACTATGCTACTCCCCCACCCCCCATGTAACAAATATTAAAAGCCACAGGCTAGCAAAGGCAAAATTTATTTCAACTGTACATAACAGATGTCTTTTTTTAATAAAACAAACACTTCATTGCCATATGCAACCACAAACAATAATATGATACTGTACAATACAATGCAACATTCAGGTATACATCCAACTGAGTCTTCAAATGGCAGTCACCCACTAAAAATGGCTTTCCCATTCACAGATAAAAAGCACAATATATAAATTTTTCCAGGTCTTATACCACTATATACATATTACTGTGTTTTGGCAACTTTATGCAAAACACAATTAATATAGCTTATATACTTGTGGCAAGTTAATTCAATGGGAACACCATTTAGACCATTTGCAAAGGGCCTGATAATGGCTTAAACCTACCTTCTAGTTCAGATTCTTCATCCTTTCATTATAATACTAACTGTACACATAGATATTACAGAATTGTATAAACATAAAATACTATTTCAGCGTGACTGAAGTTCCACAGAAGTAAAAATACGGCCCTTTAGGTACCTCATCACCACTGCCACACAACTGTTTTCAGGCCTGTGGCACTAATACTTCCAACCAGGTCACAAGAGCTCATGGTGCCAGACAGTCAAAACAAATCCAAACAAACAAAAAGCCAGGTTGTTACTGTGCAGTGATCTTAGCATCAACAAAAATCATTGTCCAAATGGCTTTAACTGGTACAAAAAGGAATGATGGGAAAGTGTCAAAACTTTGGTGTATAGAAAATGACAATGTCTCATTAAGACACCCCAAATGATACTTAGTGTTAAAACTCCAAGTGCAGCAACTGTACTTCAATGCTGGGGTATACATTGCACATGACATAGGCAACCCAAGTTTACTAAGGCATGGCAAAGGCATCAAGGCCAATGCACCAATTATTATAGTCTCAAAGCAAACAAAAAATGTTCTATTAATAATAGAAAAGATGACTACTCTACATGATAGAGAACAAAACTGCCTCCAAATTCCTTGCATGATATTGGGTAAGCATATGAACTCCGTAGTTCTCCAAAAATTCCATTTGCTATTTGGCTTAACACATATAAACCCTATCTCTACCATGAGTTAATAGGGGGCTCGAATTTTAAAAGATTGCTCCTCAACTTTCTTATTTACACTAATTAATATAAAAATATGAAATCTCCAGATGGCATAAGCCTGGAAACAGACAAATATTTGGAATGATCAGTTTTCCTAATGACCTCATTGCATGCAGTACTGAAGCAGTCTGACTTTCTAAGCAATATGCTACTGCCAGGAGTTCACTAGCACCTCTGGGCTCGTGAGCCACAGGACCCAGCTCCCAGGAAACAAGGACGTAGTGCATCAGAGATGTCTCTGTGCAAACAAGATCAGGACACTGAATACATGGGGTTGGCGAAGGAGGTGTGGTGAGGGAAGAGAGCATTCACAGCCACCTGGAATTACAGCCACCCTGAAGAAAGGAAAAAATGTTATTCCCAATTTATAATGGCATCTTGTTTTCTGAAGCTGGTTTAATGAATACTTAAAACACAACCCTAAGGTTTCGTTTAACACCAAATATAGCATGCAAGGGAGAGAACACAGTGCTTCCCCTCTAGCAATGACCAGATGTGGATTCAGATGCTACAACTGAATGCAACATGTCACATTCAGTTCTTTTTGAAGCAGAAATTAGTCTTGAGTGAGGCCAGTGAAATCTCCTTACAACAAATCCCAGGAAAATGGGGGAATCTGCCCCAATCTGAGATTTCCTATTAAGTGAGTTACATGGCAACTTAGTAAGTCTTCAATAGACTCAGATATCCCCATTACAAGCAAGAATGAGGGCTACATAAGACAGGGTTGCTGTAAATGGAGTTTCACTGCAGCTAGTTGCTGAAAACAAACAATGTGTCCATCACAGGCAGTATAAGTATGGATGTCAGGGTAAGCCAGGTTGTGACTGAAGCCAAAGCACTCGCCTTTTTAAGTATACCACATGCCTCTCTCTGAAAGCAGTCTAATCTATACTTTCAGAGGCTGGATGCTTCAGAGTTTGGACTTTAAACCTTCAGTTGAGTGGTACAGGCTTGATAAGTGCCATTTAAGAGAAATTACTCCAATTAGGGAAAGTCTGGTGTGATGACAGTGTCTGAGCTCTGACAGTAAGTTGGTCTTTGGCAAGGAAAACTCCCACCCCACAGGCCAGTGTGGGGCACGAGAAGAACATATGTGGCAAACTGACAGGCACAGAGCTGTGGGGGTGCACACAAGCTCTTCTGTGCTGCCCAGGCCCAAAGCCCACACCAACACATGGTTCTTCGTGGTCACCTCGGAGCGCAGCTGCCTAAATTGAACTCAGAGTACTTTTGTTGCATGCTTTTTTCTTCTTATCTCTCCACAACCACTTGACCAGTGTGTCCATGCTGCATAAAAAATTTAGATCCCTATGTATAAGGCCAGAGTCTCCGCCATGTTACTGGCACTTAGACCACAAACCTGTATGGTTTCAGTATAAAATATCAAAGTGTTCATATAGCTGTATCCAGAAAGAAATGAGACAGTTGCTACACTGAGAATAAAAAACCACCACCATTTGGGGCTATAAAACCATCACTACTCACTAAGAAAAGAACTCTTAGGTATAGGCTGTGTGAATTCACCATCTCCTTCAACAATCATTAAATAACTTCCAATGGATATTTGAATTGGCAATTAAGCCTCCACAAAGTACATGGGAAATATCAGAAATGCTCTCAAAAGTTGTTAAAATATCACATAAAAGAGACAAGGAACAGCAAGAAAACATCTAAGAAAAGCAGGCTGCGATACAACAAGCGTTTGTTAAGAAAGCTCAGAAGTGCATTAGTTCTGGTGAGAGATATATGAGCAACAGCTCTTACGAGATGTAGAACCCATTCTGTAACTATGGGCTGTCCATATACTGTCATAGTCAGAGTCTTCCGAGAGGTCTGAAGGCTCCAAACGAGAAAGGCTACTGCGACGACCCAAGGAGTCTAGACTTGATTGGTCATCATCAGCCAAGACGTGATTATGCATCAGGTCAGTGCCTTGCCATGCTAAGACAGGGGTGGGATGGAGTGACAGGTGTAACAGGCAAAGATGGGATGAGAAGGAGGACGGACAGGAAGAGCCACAACCAAAAACATAAAAACAAAAGCAAAAGGTGATGGGAAGAGAAGGAAAGAGAAAATACTGTTAAAAAATGGCAACAACATTCATTTATTTCTCCTTATTTATGGCTGAGTTTTAATAACAAAGTTAGCACAACGCTTAGAATAAAACCAGATTATCATTTAAATAAACCTAAAGCATAATATTGTTTCAAAATTTTCTTTTAAAAATATGGCTACGTTCTCAGTTAAATCTTTTTCCAATTAATGCCATGTCCACAAATGATTCTATATGTATTTAACATGTAACCAATTCTATCCTACATTCTATTAATAAAATAATCTCACTGAGGACATTATTTATAAAAGGAACCATTTATGTGGTTAATTAAAAACTGTTTCCTATTTATTAAGTGGATATTGAGTACAAAATAGTTTCAAAGGATTTTTGACTTACTGCTTCAGCTCTTTGGCAGACTATAAATCACCAGAAGTCATCTTAATGATGGTGGGGGGGAGGTGTATCTAAAACTTACCTTATCAAACTATAACCACTGTAAAAATTTCAGAATGGAAAAAGGAATTAAATAGGGTCCACTTCCTTCTCATTGCCCCTTTCCCATCCCCCACATCTCCACTCCTTAAAGCCCTCAGCTGGTGGACATGATGGATAAAGGGGGAAGCCACGTCTGTTCAAATATCAGCCACCCTGATGCAGCCCCCTTTACTGGCAGGAAGACAGACACGAACTGGTAATGCCACAATGTTAAAAGGAGGACAACTGAAGGAAGTGGGCACCAAATGGGAGAACAGAAATAAGCCCATGCATGGCTGTAAGCAATGACACTGGGCAGGCGGCTATGTGTGAGACATGCAGGCTGGAATGGGCCAGGGACAAAGGGCACTGGAAGAACACACTCAGTGGGAACCAGGGGCCCCTCTGTGGCCAGGAATGGCACAGACAGCAACCACTGGACCCATCCTGTCTCTGCTTCTGATCAAAGTTAATTCCATTCCAAATTCATAACAAGAAAAAGCAGTGGACTGGTTTGGATTTCTTTATTTGAATCCCTATAGTCTATAAAGGTCATTATCTCCTTGAGACAGAAATCAATAACAAAGATGTTTGGTTTGTAGTCTTATTGGCATCTAAATGTATACTGAACCGAGCCGAATTTTAGGCAAGGTAATGGTATCCTAACTGTCTTCACTAAACATTTACTAGGAAGAGAGCTGCTTTCACTCTGATCCCATTTCTGAATGTATTATTCCGAATGCATTGTGCTTGTCAGCACAACCTGTTCTTAATTAGATTTAAGGCCATATATGATTGTGTATAGGAGGCTCCAGAGTGGTTAGCATGTAGTATCACTTAAAAACAAAACTTAAAAACAAAACCAGTGCTTTATCCAATGCTTTTCTTGCACAGGAGAAATGGAAACACATAATACAGGCTATGTGATAAGAAAAGATCTGCACAAACTAAGGGCCATTCCTTCCAGGCAGCCAGAAGCAGCAAGGCCACTGGCACACCACAGGGCACTGTCTCTTGGATGAAGAAATGCAGCTTGCACATAAACATACCTAAAACCCATGTGACCTGGTCTATTCATCTGAGACTAATGGGTTAAAATTTTACTTCAAATGATTGAAGTTGAGATGAGTAGTTCTTTAACATCTCAAATTCAAAACCCAAAAAACTATGGCCACATTTTATAGCCTATTACTTCAAATACAATCTCTTATCAAATATATGAAACTATGTAATATCTTAAATGACAATAATCTGTATTCACAAATTATTGCTGGATTTTATGCATACATACTCAACATTCATGCCTTTCCGTTTCTCTCCTCTGCTTTCTAGTCACTCTGAAAGGCATTTTCACTGGTAAGAGTATGCACAAAAGAAGTCATGATGTCATACAAGGGGTATGTAATGTACTCGCCACAAGAGTTTCTAGATTATCTGCAGATGCCACCTAGGGTTTAATCCTGTTAGCCCTATCTTCATCTTTAACAAAAGCTAGACCAGTTGAAATTCCTTTTGCCACCTGTTCTTTTTTTCCATCATTAGTTTAAAAACAGGACAGGACACTGATTCTAATTACCACACTGCAAGTAGTGGAAATGAAGGTGAAATAAGTGATTTGCTAGGTGTCAAAGTGGAAAGAGAATCAAAAATACAAAACCTTAATAAGAAGCCAGTTTTATGCCACAATATATATATTAACCATCCAGTTCTCAAAAAGAAAAAAAGAGCCCATGTAAAAAACAATGGCACAAAAGAACGCCCCGTGGTGCCTGTGGCCCGGGCACCAGTAAAGGGCGGGCTTGGCCGCATTCTTCTGAACAAATCCCATGCACTACTCCACCCGCCCTACCATGCTGCACTCCACTCTCAAATGCCAGGGACGTTTCAGAAAAAAGAGACCCCTTTTTATTGTTCTCACAACAGATTAAGGTTTTTTTCACTTAAGACATTAAACATAAGATGCAGGTAAATTCAGTGGTACTGAAATCTAATAAATTTATTATTAGTGTCTACTTCTAAAAAGTTTTAAATGCAATCATTTTTTAAAAGGGGGTAGATTACAAGAAGCCTTGCTCTAGGTTTATATTTTTAACAATAATTCTAAGAAGCTAATAAATAAATAAAATCCCACTATCATACCAATAGTTTAAATAGCTTAAATAACTGAACTGAATGAATCTTCCACTGATGTCTAAATATACCTTCTGTATGCAAAAGAAAGCTTTATACATTCTGGAAGTACCTCATATTTAAAGGTTTGCCAGTAGGATCTTCTCCGAAGTCAATTATTTTACTGATAGCTCAGCCCCTTTTCAATGACTTAGGGGTGTCAGGCTCAAGCTGTCCTATACTGGGTAGGACCCTGAAGCATCACTCCCAAGGACCATTCGGGCAGCGCAGAGGAGCCGTGCACAGGCCCCTATGGCACAGGTTCCTTCTGACTATGATTTTAAACAAAACAAAGCACCACAATTCCAGTACATTACTGCAAAACTTACTTGAATTGAGCGTTTGCCGTGTTTTGGCGCTTGTGCAGTAAGCTTCAATGACTTTCAGAATCTGCGCGTCTTCTTCCAAAGCAGCTGTGCCTGTCAAGACATATACAACACGTCACAAATTAAAAACGACAAGTACAACACATCACAATCCAAAATTACTAGTACCATTAAGTAGAGCAATGCAAAGTCATCAACTCAACCAAAATGATGACACTCAAGACAATCTCTCCTTTTATTTCTTGTCAGATAACTGTTTTCCAATATTTACAAAACAATTACATTCAAAATTATTTTTAGCTTTGTAAAAGTAGTTTTGGTCTGCAATATATCTGAAAAAGGGTTAACTTCCTAAATATATGAAAGTTATCTTACTAATCCATAAGAAAACAGTATCCCACATCCTCCAATTTAATAGGCAAGAACTAGAAATAAGAAATTCACACAAAAGAATACAGTCTGTAACAAAAGATATTCAATCTCACAACAAAGGACATGAAAATTAAAACATACCACACTGACAAAAAACAAAAAAGCCTGACAATTCTCAATGTGTACGTGGAGAGCAGGGAGAAAAAGTCTTCCCTCCAACCACAGCTGTAGGAATGAAGACAGGCAAAACCCTCCAGAGAGGCAATATGACCACATTTATTAAAAGGATTGAAAAAGAGTATTTCCTCTGATCCACGAAGTCCTACTAAGGATTTCATCTAAGAAATTTGTAAGGCACAATCTAAAGCTTGAAGGTGTCATTCACTCCAGAGCTCTTCCTTAAACAATGGATTATTACAGACACGGGGGTCATGGTCAGAGATCACAGGCACAGAGAACAGAACCTCCCCAGTTAACAGCATCTAATGGTATCGGATGGGCACAGAGCCTCACACCCTGCATACTTTTCATGTGATTCTATGCTTAAATTGTTTCTGGTTTGTTTTCCTATATTTTTCTACATTTTCTAAGATATTACTTGGATATATATTTTTAAAAGGCTCACCTACTGTAATAAAAATGTGGGAAGAATGGAAGGCTGAAATATTTATAAGCTGCGCAATAAAGTCTCAACATCATTTTATGATAGTAAGATAGACATTTACAAGATAAGCCAAAAATTCCATACTCAAAAATAAACTTTAGTAGCCAGAGTTTAAAAGCAACTGAGAAACTGACTTAAATTTCAATAATTGGGACCAATTACTTAACAAGTTTCCCATAATAAGCTCCTTTCTTAGGAGTAAGAAAGATAACATTTAACTAGTGTAATTTCAGGACACAGTGCAAGGTAACTTCCAGGGACAGGCCATTCCCTCTTGGCCAAAAGAAAAACAATCTGTCCAACTGATTTAACAGGATTATTATTTTCACATGTGGGTTAAGGGCAGTAGCATCATCCTCACTCAGTGCCAAGAAAGCTTTATGATGCCAGAAAGGGCACTGGCTTCCCTAGGAAGATTGAAAAAGGTAAATTAACGAGAGAACAGCAAATATTTTCTATGTGGCACAGACTGTTTTACCACTAGAAAATTCTAGGATTCTGAATGTAAAAAAAGTGGAAATAACTCACAAGATTACAATGTAACTTTAGCGCAGTCAGGTTTACAAAGTACTTGCTCACAGGCACTAGTTACATGGAGGTCCACATAGATAAAAGTTTCTCCTTCAACCCACACAAAAACGCTCGGTTTTGTTATTACCTCTTGGTTCCTCTTCTGTGAGCTCTTTACCTACCTTCCTACCTCCCTCCCTCATCTCCTAAGACTCAGACCCTTTTCTTCTCTATTCATTCTCACAGCTTCAGAAACAATCTTAGCACACGGAACAACTGAATTCTCACCATTGGCCCAGACCTTCCCCTGGGCCTCCAAATCCTGTTAACCCTTTGCCCTATCACAGGACCTTCAGGCTGAAAGGCTCGCTCTCACACACTGAGTCCAATCCAACAGCTATCCTGTGGGCCTGGTTTCACAACCATTGATGGCACTAAAGACATTTGGGGTCAGATACACTAAGTCCTCACTTAACATCATCAAGAGGTTCTGCGACTTTAAGTGAAATGATGTACAATGAAATCAATTCCACCATAGGCTAACTGATATAAACAAGAGTTCCTATGACCTCTCATCAAAACTATAATGTAATGTTGTTCAGGGACCTGCTATAATTCTTTGCTGTGGGGCTGTCTTGGGTGTTTAGCACCATCCCTGACCTTTACCTGCAACCTCACCCAGCTGTGACACCAAAATGTCTCCAGACATTACTAAATGTCACTGGCAGGACGAAGTCATCCCCAGTAGAGAACCACTGCTGGAAGCTCCACTTCAAAGAAATCTGAACTCTGCTCATGTTTCACCTGTTGTCATCTCCTCACCCAGGCCAACATTATGCCATCCCCCCTGGACTACAGCACAGTCTCCTAACCTGGTCTCCCTGTCCCCACCTCTATCCGTCTGTCCTCAACACAGGAATCAGCAGTCCTGTTAAAACCCAAGTCCCATCAAGACCTCTGTCTGCAACTGGACTGGCTGCAAGTTTGCTCGAAGTACCTTTGGGAATGATCTCTCACTATCTCCCTGACACCCTCATCACCCGAACCCCAGGCCAGGAGGCTCTTTCCTGTCCCTTGAATATACCATAGGGGTTCCTGGCTTAGGCACTCTAGAACCAGTGCCTGGAAAGCTCTCCCCCAGACAGCTGCTCAGCTGGCTTCCTCAACCTCTTCAAACTGCTCACTCAGACAACACCCCCACACCCATGCCTCCCCAACCTCCCTATTAAGAGCCCCATCGCAACTCCCTCCCCCGCACTTCACACGAACATGCTAACATTTGCCTATCTGGTCTCCCATTTGTACCTGTATCTTTGTATAAAAGCAGAGCTCCATGAGGACAGGGGTTTTCATTTGTTTACCGCTGTGCACCTGGCACACAGAGGCACTGAATAAATCTCTGTCGAGGGAACGGCACCTCATCTGCAACCTGTCCCAATGCCCAGCACAGAGCCTTCACACAGAGCAAATACCTGCTGACAAAGGCACCCACCAAACACTCCACAGTCACAGCTGCTAAGTGTGGAGCAGATGCTCAATTCCAGGTCTGACTCTCCTCACTGGAATGCACAACCTCATTACTCCATTGTATGAGCTGCCCTAGAGTACTATTGAAATCTGAAGGAAATGACTGACCACTGGGATGGCAAAGTACATAGTGCCCATTGCACCATGTCAGATTTCAGGGGCAGTGAGAGTGCATGTTCAGAGAGCAGCCGCCTCTAGGCCGTCACTGCATTTACTTCTCCCAGCTCATCATCACCCCTGTTCTAAGGACGAGGAGGTCCCACAGTGACTAGTGGCAGAGCAGGTTCAAGTGCAGGCTGCTGGACCTCCAGGATCACCTATAGCCACTGCCCCCTCCTCTGGGTGATGTCTGCCACGCATTCTAACTAAAAACATCTCTCCTGGCAGCCTTCTTCTGGAAATGAGTCCCTGAAGGGTCCTCTACGGGTGTGGCGAAAATGAGGAGCAATGCTCCAGAGTCAGGAAAACTTCTGAAAAAGCACGAGGCACATGCAGAGCAAGGGGATACAGAGATGGGCAGGCTGAGCAGGGATAGAGCGGTGGGGAGGCAGAGCCCTTTCAGACAGATCCCACAGCTCCCCTGAGACTCCTACCAGGCAGGGCCATGACCTTATCAAGGCTCTCCTGCAGTGCCAGACAGCCCCACAGCCGCCTGCTTACATGAAACTCTTCCTGCCCGTGGCAGTGGGAAATGGGCTCGACAATGAGAAGAAGTGGGTGGGCAGATGCTGAAGCTCTCCAATTGCTTGCTTCTAGAAACAGCTCTACTTATTCGCACGCTGTCCAATGAGCATCTCCTGTGTGTGAGATACCACCTGTACCTTAGGCTGAGAAATCCAGAGCTGAATTCGATGCCGTGCCTGGCATTTTACAAGTTTACACATGAGCAGTGAATGATATCTGGGCACACAGGCCTGGGGAAAATGAGCCTTACAGGTGAGAGACCACTGGGGGAGTGCAGCCCTGTCGTGTGAAAACCTCAGGGCAAAGGGGGTCAGGAAGAACAGGTGGTCTCAGGTCACCAGCCCAGGACTGGTTGCCCAGACAAAATAATCGACACAGAGGCCAAGAGATGGCCAATGGTTCCACTATGGGGAAAACCACGCACATGCTTCATCACTAGTGTCTCTCTCCTGTCGGTGCGTATCTACACTGGTTTGTGGCTATCACTGCTCAGTTTCCTTTAGAAATAACACTAAGCCTCAGACCCTGACTTGTGTTTGAAGTCTCTGAAGAACCACCTCCCTATCCCAGGAACCCTGTGCTGTGCCTATGTGAGGCAGACTCACGTCTTCATGCACAAGTACTCACTTTTCCTCAGTGCAAACTCTTCGTCTGAAGGCTTCCGCTCAGGTTTACGCTTGGGTAGCAGCTTTTTCATGGTTTTGGGACTCTTACTAAGATCCTAAGGAAAGAAAAAGCGAAAAATTGCTATTTCCAATTCTTACTGGCATATCAGTAAGGGTCACTGTGAAGGCATGAAATATTAAATCACTATAATTATTCACTGTTAAGAGTTTCCTACTTCTCTCCTATTTTGATTTTTTATTTGCCAACTGCTGAACATTAATTTAAAGTCAATAACACGGCAATG
Organism: Trachops cirrhosus; assembly: GCA_028533065.1. Classification (NCBI taxonomy): domain Eukaryota; kingdom Metazoa; phylum Chordata; class Mammalia; order Chiroptera; family Phyllostomidae; genus Trachops; species Trachops cirrhosus. The sequence goes on along the minus strand of CM052548.1, from coordinate 58,099,149 downwards.
ACTCTTACAAACATCCTCATGTTACTTGGATCTGTCAGCATTGTCACAACACACAACAGAGGTGTTACAGGCTTGCAGAGAGGCTGGCAGCTTCTGCAGAAGAGAGAAGGGACAGCTGGCTGATGCGTGCACGAAGATCCACGCATGCTGCTAATTCTGGAGCAGCCCCATCTGCTGCAGCTAACTAGAAAGAGATAAGGAAACTAAGGCTATTTTTAAAGGAAAGGTAAGTAAACCCCTTTAAGAAAAATATCTGATGCCTTGAGGGAGAAGAAAAGGAGGGTGTATGATAGATTAGCCTTTCAGCCTTCGGTGCAGATGCGCAGATCAGACACAGGCTCTTTATGGCACATTCATGCTAATTCAGAGTTATGTTCACAATGTAGAGGTCTACCTCTTGCTTCTAAAACACAACTTCTAAAAACTGTGCAGAAAATGAAGGTACAAACCTGACAGCAGGACGAAGTTCAATAAAGTGGGCAATGTTTCCATTGTCAAACATGTATTAAATATCGGTATCATTTAAACTACATAAACCGTTTGCTTAGGAACCTTACAATGAGAGGTGACGTGTGCTGTGGGATGAATCAGACTGAGAGTACACAGGGAGCAAAGCTTGATTTTTAAAGGTATCTCTTCAAAATATTTTCCATAAAAATTAAAAAGCTGTTAGAAATGCAGCAGAAATCAGTTCACAAAGAAATAAACACAGCACGCATTCTAGGTTTTCCCAATTTCCAAGCAGAGGTGAGGCTCTTGGCAGCACAGAAGACAAGGCACCACATGTGCAGAGGGCGCGAGTCCACAAACACTGCACCCTGACTCCTGGACCCAGGCCAAGTTGGCTGCTCCACTTTCTGTGATACTCTGTGAGATTACTTTCCATGAAGTGTTTTGACGTGCTCGGTGACAACACTGTACAATAATGAGAGTGTGAAACCTTTTATCCAGCATGGGGTCCAGAATAGGAACTACAGCCAGACTTCCAAAACCGGATGCTCTTGTTCACTGCCATACCTCTTCCCTTGCCTTTCTGTTCCTTTGCTTAACACTTTTACCCCAATTTCCCCCCCTCCAATAATGAAATCTCTACCAGTACTTGCCTGTGCTATCTGTAAACACTAACCTATGTAATAAAGAACACCAAGATTATTTAAATAACTTCCCATTACAAAGAAATTTCTGACTTGGGCATATGACCACCAGCAAGACATGTATCATAAAAAAATTTGCAAAGAACAAAAAATGTTAAGAATTGATTATAATTCATGTAGTACTTTTCTAGGTGTCTTAAAATACTTAGGACGACCAGCAGGGATGGAAGGAGGGTCTGCTCCAGATCCTCTGGCAATTCCGTCCTTGTCGGGATGTGGAGACTCATACCAGGCAATGGCACTGCACCATGCTCACGTGCACGCCCGTCACAATCACAGTCATGACAGTCACGCTCATGATAACCACATCCACATGCTCACACAATGGACATATCAATGCTCATGATAGCCTTATGCATTCTCACACTCACAACCATATCCATACTCATGCTAATAGCCACACACACCATAACTAAACTCGCACTCCTGCTCACTCACCATCCTCACCCAGTCACGTTCATTATAACCACAATGACATTCATAATAACCTTACTCACTCATGCTAAATAACCACACTCATACTCACAGCAGCCATATTCACATTCACGATGACCACACTCCCAATTCATACTCAGGATAACCACATTCACTCACACCACTCACACTTGCAATAATCACACTAATCATTTCAATTATCAAGCTTCCTCGAGTGCTAATAGTTCTCAGAACATAGTTCTCAAAATACTTTCCTCATTAAAGCAGGTTAAGTGTATGAAACCTAGTATGAAAGTATAGGGAACTGTTAATACTGATCTATGGGTGGGAGTAATATTTTTACTGCACATAATACATATAAAAACACCAGGTTAGAATGGAAAAAGAGCAAGGTGCACAATCACTCCTAACACAAAGAGAAAAGCTGTCAATTTTCTTTCATTGTTACTCGTAAATGTTTTCATCTCAAATAGCTTCTGGTGACAAAATGTAGGGCTCCTGAGCAAGATCTCAAACTTGAAAATGGGTTATGAAGGCACAGCAGAACAGTATGCAAAAATAAAGCAAGGCCCATCACAACTGGAAGTTGAAAATAATTTCAGATTCAGCTAGAGGCCCAAAGGAAGCCCATGTGAAGCCTTCTAATTTCTCAAGGCATGGCCAGTGAGCACAGAAAAGGCCCCTTTAAGGAGGGCACAGAGAGGGTCCAGTCCAATGCTACACTAGCCACCCCCCATGAGGTTCTCCACAGCCCTCACAGGCCCCCAAACAGCAGGAGAAATGAGAAAAGAAAGGCAGACCCTTCAGAGTTCGAAGAACCTGATCTGTATTTTTCACACCACAGACAGAAGATGTGATTTTCCACATTTCTGAACTCAGTGGAACACAGCACACAATGACCAACCTAACACATCCATATGTGAAGTTACACTCACTTTCGCTCAGACCTCACCTCCTTATAGCACAGCGCAGCTGAGGGCCGGAGGGGAGGTGCAGGTCGCAGACAGCTCAGGCTCCATGGCTTCGGGGTCTTCGGAGGCTCCAGGGGCCCCCAGTTGATGGTGGTGTGCGGAGTGCCATGGTGGGAGGGGTGGGGCAGTGTGTGGTAGGCAGGTGTCAGTGGCACAGGCTTGTTGTCTGCATGCTTGCTGGACGGGGTGATTGAATGGGAGGGGAGCTGCCCAGGGAAAAGAACAAGAAAGATCAGAAATATTCACCACCAAAGAACCTCGCTCAAACACACTTAATTTTGCTAATTTTTAAAAACACTCCTAGTGAAATAACCCCTAGGTTATTGTTTCTCTTTCCTCTCTGACTCCAAACAGTCAGACTCTAGGATGCCCCCAAGGTGCCGCTGCAGGCTGCAACGAAGCTTGGGTCATGAGGCAGCAGAATGCTGGGGGCCTGAGACCTAGACACTCCACCGCTGCTTTTATTTGCCACGGAGTAACGCTCGCAAACAGGCACTTCATTTAATATAGGTATCAGAATTTTATGGAAGAACAGGCATTCCTGTACTAGGAGTGTGGTTAGGGGGTAGGATAATCCTCCCCATCAAATACTACTCAGTGCCTGGTGATTGTGGGGTGGGCAAAGTTTTTCTTTAACAAAAAAGTGGCACAGCAAGGCCCATTTCTTTGATAGCTTCTTTTGTTACAAAAGCAAAGTACAATTGCAGCAGAAACTACATTGCCTGTTAAAGCTGAAAATATTTACTGTTTCTTTACAGAAAAAAGTTGCCACTCCATGGAATAAAACAAATTTTCTCACAAAAATTTAATCAAGACAAAATTTATAGAAATCTAATTTCTCAGAAGACATTATTAATGGGGTTTATATTCCTGGAAAACCCATCACATTGACAATTAAGTAAGAAAATGTTAAATAATTCAAAATTAACTAATGACGTCAAATTAGTCCAAAGCAGTAAGGCATGCTTAACAGGAGAAAGAGCAGAATGGTTCTGTGAGCTGGAAGCCTGAGCAAGGCCATTATTAGAAAGAACTGAACAATATTTGAAACAGAATCTTAAAATAAGGAAACCTCAGCTCTAGCTGATGCCTCAGCATTCAAGAACAGGAAAATAAACTTTCTGTAGAAACCACATGCCTGTCCTGGTGTGTGAATGAGTGTCTTGTAATATGTTGGACAACTGCTACAAAACTTTTTCAAACTAAATAATTCACAGAAGGAGAAAACTGTGCAAAATATCCCTTCAAATAATAACGTAGTAGTAAATAATATTTGGTGGTGTCTCTCCTTACTTGAAAAAGTCTAAAGAGGTATGCTTTGTGCTAAAATTAAAACAATACTCAAGCTAGACACAGCCAGATCACAGGGAAAATACAGAATTACCCAAAAAAGAAGCTCCCTAATAGCGCACTTTTCAAAAGCCTGTATGTGAGGAACAGTCCCAGTGGACAGGGTGCCTCCCTTGCCACCGAGGGAGATGAAAAGGAATATGAGAGGCCAGGCTCCAAATATAGAACAAACTTTTATCTGATAAGAAATTTTATAAAGTTTAGTTTCAGACTGTTACTGACAATCTGAATGAAAAGGCACTTCAATTTTTTTCTTTATAAACACACACATATACACCTATGTCTTTGGAAGAAGTTTAGTACCATAAAAGCATCTTTATTTTTTGAAGTATTGGAGAAGTTAAAAATGGTAGAGCCATTCAAAATGAAACATCAGCTAAAGCAAGTTAGTAGTTTTAGCCTCTAAACTATTGAGAGATTTCAATAAGATGATGATACTGTGATTACAATGTTATGCTACAGCCACCCTTCCAGAGCTAAAACATTAATGCTAAAGATACAAGTGCAGAAGTGAACTAACTACACGGTAGGAAAAGTCCTAATAACAGATGACAACAATCTAATAAAAATGTGAGGGAAACCTACCAACTGGAAATGTTGTGCAATCGTAAGTCATTTGTAAAAGAGGTATGCCTGGTTCTTCAACAGTGTTTGATAAAGATGACAAATGATTCAGTGTCTTAAGCAAAAAAACACCAATTAAGAGAACTTTTAAACACTGACACTTTGGTACTGATCAATTCTGAAATGTGTAAGTATCTAAAAAGCCAACGAGCTGAGCTGTTGAGGCTTGCTAAGTGGATTTCTTTAAATCAAAATGAATCAAAAATTACATTTTAATGGCTTCAACATGAATCTGGTCCTTTTCATCTTCACAAATACTCATTTTTTTGTTTTGCTTTTTGATTAAAGATAACAAGTACAGTTAAAACACTCAGAGAAACACACATCAAGGGAGCAATTATTTAGCCTTCGAGGCCTTCTCAGAGCACAGAAGCACCCTCCCACCGGAGCACCACTGAACTGTATGTGACGAAGCACAATTTTGGGCTGCTTCACAAGAGTGATCACTGTGTGGCTATTCACTATTCAATGGAGAGAAGCGAATATTTGCAGAGAAATACAAGTATTATACATTCTGGATTCAGATTTGATAACACTTTACATTATTTGACACTTGCTGACAACTCAACCAAAAGCTGACCCTGGAGTTTGGACGCAGGAGAAAAAGGGGGTCCTTACAGTGTGAGACGGCACAGAATGAGGCTTAATGGGGGGGTTGCTGACAGATGTGACTTTCGTCTGCTTCTGCAGATGGTCCACCCATTCATGGAGATCCTGCTGGTTGTTGCATGAAACTAATATCCGCTCAATCATGCTGCCTACAAGAGATGAGAAAAACAGGGTGAAATGGGAATACAGGTAGTAAGCACACACATGCACACACACATCCAGAGTATTAATTCAACAAGGCTTAAACAGCAGCCCTCTGAAATAAGCAAAAGAATCTGTACACAAATGGTAAGGTGCCTCTCATCACCGCGACAGACAGCATCCACAAAGTTTTTGCCTATCACCTGATATTTCAAACGCATTTCTATGATTCTCACTGTCCTCAAGCTTTGTGATTGTCATTCCTGTCGTTGGTAGCTTTCCCTAAAAAAGAACCCCCACAAAAAAAAAACAGTTAGTGCTTTTCTGGTAAAGAAAATACCATCAATTAAAGTAAATACTAAAGTATTTTAGAAATGGCAGAGGAACTACATTTGTAAACCACAAAAGCTATTTTGTTTGTCCCAGATGCACGCAAAAGCTTCTATCACAAATGAGTAATCATAATACTATAATTAAGATATTAAGCCAGCAAAAAGGTACAGAGCAGCAAACTAAAACACAAATTCCTAGAACACAAATAAATTCCAACTGATGAGTTACTCTAAACATAAACATGAGGACACAAAAACATTACATGTTACAATTTAAAAAAAAAGAAACTAGAGCCTGTGGCAGTGATTTTAAATGACATGTTTATGGAATGGAAGCACTGATCTGCCTCATAAAAATGCAGAGAAAGTTCCATGTCTGAAGGCAAAATAAGGGGGAAATTTGAGCAAGAGTAATTGTACAGCAGTTATACTTGGTTGTCCATCACACAGGAAGTCAACAGCTGTGCTGAGCACTGTCCAAAATGCAGAAAACAGCAGCCAGCCCATCCATTCTGAAAACAGAGGACTTGGGAACCAAAAGGGGGAATGTCACTGGAGAGATACCAGGAAAGGACTGCAAACAGCCTTGCAGGACATTAGTCCTATCTGATACATCCACTGAGACAGACATCTGCCTCATACTGAAAGGTCCCTGAAATTTGGTCCTGTCAAAAACGTCTACCCTTAACAAAACATCCCTGGGTTCAAACAGCCCATACCATTTATCTGTAGTTTTGGTTTACAGGATTAATACATAAAAAGCTATCATGTCTTATTAGTCCAAAGACTGTTGTGGCTGTATGACCAATGATAACTCTTCTTGCCTCGGTAGCCTAGCAGGTCATGGCACATGAGGTTAAGTAGATGGGTGGGCATGGACCAATTGTCTCCACTGATACAGCACGGTACCTGGTGACCAAGTCTTTAGAAAAAGTCTCTCAGTGCTGGGGGCCAACCTGCTTGTGAAGAACCTCCAAAAGCAGCAGTTCTCAGCAAGGTAAGGGGGAAGGGCTGCCCTGCACAGGACACTGGCAAAGTCAAAGAGATGTGGACTGCTTCTGATACCTAAACAGGAGATGGCCAGCAGTGCTGCCGAACGCCTACAGTGCATGGGGCTGGAATGATCCAGTCCACCACATCAACATCATCCAGGTCAAGAAAGCCTGTCCTGACATTTGGTAGGTGGGACATTAGACAGTGCTTGGTCCTTCTGTGGTCAGATAAACTTGAAAAATGCTGTATGCTGCACACTCCTTTCCAAGATTGATAACACACTGAAGTGCATTAGTATCTTTGAGAAATCCTGCAAAAATTGAGCTATGTGACTGCATCTAACCTAGCAAATCAACACCAAGGGATAGAATGATAGAATGTTCTGGTTGTTGCTAGATTTAATGCTTTTTAATGTCCCTCAAAGCACGAAATAAGTATTCACAATACATAGTTCACAGCACTCGGAGAGAGACACCCCCCCAGACAATAGCGCAGATCGGGAAAACAGGTCCTGCTGGTGGCACATCAACGCCTACGTCCAGAGCAAATGCACCAGTCTTGTCTCTTGGGGCCTGGCCTGACCCAAAGGGCAGCCACTGCTTCCTCAGGTCAGAGCGGAGTCCCATCTCAGCCTCTTGAGGCATGAAACATGAAACCAGAGAGAGCTGAAGAAAAAGGACTCAGCTTTATGTTTATCGGGGTCATTTAACAACGCAGGAGCTACTGGCGTGAGAGAACTTAAGTAGCTGCTATATTAAAAACAGACATCTGCGCAGAAGTAGCCTTACAAATTAAGAGGCATTATTTTTCTGGGTTGTCAATATATATTGGCTTTATCAATTTTAAAGTGCTCCTTTTGGAATAAAGTGTGATGACAACTCCTCTTTGGATGGCAGGCAAAGCTTTCTGGAGACACCAACAAGCTGTAGACAGACTCGATTCACTAGTGTTCTATTGAGGATAATACAAAACAACACACTATATTCTAAAAAGTGAAACTCAAGAGGACAAAGTGGTGACTTACGTTGAAGCAATACAGTAATTGGCCAGGCCTTTACATATTGATGGGAAACGCATTAGTTACTATAACTACAAAGAAAAAAAAAGGCAATAAAATCTTGCCAGAAGCACCTACTAAACATACAGGGAAAATATAATCTACTTAATACCGCCATTTTAAATTACAGTCGGACCTCCGTATCCATAGGTTTCAAATCCACAGATTCAACCAACTGCAGATCAAAAACAGTATTTCCCATCCATGACTGGGAATCCGAGGATGGGGAGGGCCGACTGTATGCATTGTCCTATGCCATTTTATAGGAGACTTGAGCAGCATCCGTAGATTTTGGTATCCTAGAGGGGATTCTGGAACCAGTTCTTTGCAGATACTGAGGGGCAACTGTGCAAAAAAAAAACAGAAAAGGTCTCCCCTTGCATTTTCTTCTTAAATCAGCTCACATCTTCTCAAAGAAAATCAGTGAAATTATAAACTGTAAAGAGGTTAACTGATCGTACACTACTTACAGCGCCTGCCATCTGTCAATGTCTCTCTCAGCGCGGTACTGCTTACGAAACATCTCAGCCTGAAGCACTGTCCCACTCCACCCAGCCCACAGGGGCACCCGTGACTGCACCACAATGACCAGGAAAGAAGTGGAAACTGTAAGACAGGACTTCAGGGGGTGACGGAGCTGGATTTGCACCTCAGTATCTGTGTCCTTAGGAGAGAGCTCTATAAATTTCATTTGTCTTTTTTTTTTTGCTTACGGTGTTTGTAGAGTGACATCACAACACAGAGACAGGAGCTGTGTGTACATATTTGAAGGTATAACACTATACACACAATATTACACAAACACATAAATATATACAGGTAGTATTTAATGTAAAAATTCAAATTATGCCTGGAAGTTATTCTCAGACCCACAATAAACAACAGAATATAAACTTAAAAATGTGTTTTACCTGATAGATGAAACCACTCATCCTGGGACTAGCAGACAACATAAGCAGAATATTTGGGAAGAGCAGAAGATATCTTTCATTCTTTTCCTAATATAAAAGAGCAAATATGAACAATTTTAAAAAAACATACACTTACAGATGTCAGAACATATATTTAAATTAAGCCTTACAAAACATACTATTTTCTTGCTTAGATATTTCTCTCTACTAAATTATATTAGCTAAATTAAAGGGAAACAAAATTACAACGAATTCGTAGACTCACAAGTAGCCCATGTAACATCTTTTTTAAAAATTTGGTTAAGGACTGCACCTCTGCCATTAACTCTTTTTAATTCATCTAAAGTTTTCTTTTTGTGATTGAGAGAAAGCAGAACAAAAGAACATGTAAAATTTTAGTGGGGAAGGAGAACAGGTGGACCTTTCACACTAAAAGATGGGTGAGATAAAATGTTAAAATCAATTCTGGTCTATTAATAATTCCTAGCACTTACCTAAAACTCCCTATATTATCAATTTAATGTTGTTTGCATCTATACTGTAAACTTAATCTAGTTTACATGAAAGACTTAAAAATATTATTTATGTATTAAAAATTATTCACTTCCATAAGGTAAGAAAAGCCTGAGACCACAACTAAAGGACAAAAATTCCCAGAACCTAAAAGGAGACACAGAAAGAGAAAACACAGACATCCCTCATCACAAGCTGCCATTTAACTAATGCCCACAGAAGTTACATAATACTAGGGAGCAGTGTCCCCAAGCAGACTCCAGAACACCAGCCATAGGTCAAGTGCTTTAAAAGGGGGTTCTACACAGTAAAGAAGTTGCTGAAAACTACTTGTTACACTACCTTCTTAAAGATGCACAACATAGAGCCCTGGCTGGCATAGCTCAGTGGATTGAGCGCGGGCTGCGAACCAAAGCATCGCAGGTTCGATTCCCAGTCAGGGCACATGCCTGGGTTGCGGGCCAGGTCCCCAGTGGGGACCACATGAGAGGCAACCACACATTGATGTTTCTCTCTCTCTCCTTCTCCCTCCCTTCCCCACTCTAAAAATAAATAAATAAAATCTTTGAAAGAAAAAATAAATAAATAAATAAACTTAAAAAAAAAAGATGCACAACATACACTGTGAATACTCAAAGCAGAGCTCTGAGAAGCCCTGTCAGAAAGAAATCGTCACAACTAATTATAATCTTTTCAGTCATGATCATAACTTTGAATCATTTTTGGAGTGGCATCTATTACTATTCTGTAAATCTAGTATCATGAGAAAACATTTTGGGAATGTTTTATTCCCAAAATTTAATAAAAATTTTAATTTAATAAAAAATTTAATTTAAATTTTTAGTTAAATTTTAATTTAATAAAAATGTAATTTAATAAAAATTAATTTAATAAAAATTTTTAATAAAATTTTGTTTAAAATTTAAAAATGCATAATTTAAAAACAATCTGTAGGGCTGATATCATTTTTAAATTTCATAGGCAGGAAAAAATATGTTTGTGAGTAGAAGTTTCAGTTTTCTTACTGTCCTAAAAATCTGATGTCTGAAATGGGTCCTTAGCAATTTTGTCCATGTTAATTATTTTTTACAAAGGCAGAATAAATTCGAATCGAGGTACTAGTTAGTGACCCAATGAACATAAAAGTCATGTGAATGCTGAAGCACAAACTGCTCTATTTTCACTGTGTGGGGGATATCAGAAGAATCTGGTTTCATCTCTCACCTAAACCAAACCTGTAAGATAACTATAATTCCGATAAGCAAATGCCAATTAGGATTCATAAGAGAAAAGTATAATGAACTAACCACCGAAAACAGCAGATTTCTTAGAATGGCACTATTGGTAAGAAGCCACGGCCAGAGAGACACACACCTCCCTGTGGCAGGTATCTGCAGAACTGGGCTCTTAATGAGAAATCTAAAATCCTGTCGGGACGCCACCTCTTCGCCAACACTGACACAGACTTTGATCATCACTGCTCTCTGGCTGCATCTGAACTGGTCAAGCGTCCACAATCAGCTAAACCTCTCTAACACATGGAAACCACTTTCATGTTTGGCAAGGACGAAATATAGACAACAAATATGAGACAGGAGTTCTGTTCAGATATTGCCATCACTTCATATTCCTTAAAAATCTAGTATTACACAGTCATAAAAATATAACATTCTAAAGTATTTATAATCTTGACTGTAATTGAGGAAACTTAAAAAGCATTTATAAAATATAAATCACATCTAATGCAAATTATGTTCAGCTCTTAGTTTTCACACAAGGCATTTTAATGATTTCAGGGAAAACCACTGAGAGACGCAGTTAGAACAAAGTCCACCAGCACATGGCTGGTGTCCCCTCGTGTGTTTCTTCCACAGCTGTTCCCACCTACTCTGCACAGTGGGACAGAAACGGTCATGGCACACACTACAGTACCTCACTTCCAGTACACTGAATCATGACCTGGGACATGTAAATGACATTGCCCAGGGTCTTGATGTCATCTCCCTCCCAGCTCCGGATGGCTTCTGTCAGGATCTGCAACTCCAGCTCCTTCCTTTTCCGTACATCTTGACACTGGGCCTGATAGACATAGAACACTCTTAAAAGAGACAAACTTCAAGAATCATAAGTTTGGCCATATTGCTTCGTATCTTACTTCCTCTTAAGACAGGTAATCTACTGAACCATGTGTTTAATTCACAGGTATGGAATGAGGTCAAGAGAGGCAAAACACATAACCCTCTCTGGAATAAGAAACAGCGTTTTAGAAAAATATAGATCTTGCCACCTCTAAAGGTGTAGACAAATATACTCTCTGATTTTATTAATATTCTGTGATTTTAGTAATATAAAATCATCCTCTGATTTTATTAATATTTGTCAACAGAAAAATATTATTTTATTCATATTTATCAACACAGAAGACTGAAACAGGGGGGAAAAAAGTAAGTCCCATTTGTGTTATAAATAAGAAAGTATATCTCAGAAACAGGAAGAGCACATGACAAAAAATAAAGCGGAACCGCCAGTATTCCATTTCACACCCCATCACTAGGATGGAGGTTAAAAACATGTTTAAGTCATTTCTAAGTAGCTATAGCATCAATTACGTGGTGCCTTTTAAATATTTAAACAATTATCATTTCATTGTTCCAGTGTCCAAAGTCTAGTAAAGCATGAGAATGTATCAGCTATGGAATAACTACTGTATGTATACTCATTTTTATTTCATCAAAGTAAACCTGAATTGTATATCACAGGTAATTTTTTATCATTTGACTTTTTAGCTGATAAACAACTCCTCTACATTCATTTGCCATAACAATATCTGAGAAAAACACTCCATAATACACCTAATCACTTACTGAAAGGTTTTTGAAGGCAGTCATGGATTTCTGAATATCTTGTCTATCTGGGTGATAATCCTTTGAATACAAGAAACACACCATTAGCTTTCATAATGAAAAGTGTTTTCTTAAGAAAGCACTCTCTACAGACTTCAATTTTCTATAGCTTCAATTTTCCAATACTTTTCAACCTGTAATACGTCTTGTTTTCCCCAGCACTGGAATGCCACCTGTCATTCTTTAAGGGAATTATGGAGCCAGTGAACTTAGGGGAAACAGTAGTTTGGAAGACAGAGCGGGAGTCAGGAGAACGTCTGCTGTGGTGAATGAAGACAGCACACTCCACACCCAGTCCTTACACACAGCCTCTGCTGCTTTGGCAACAGGTGAGCAGTTGTGGAGAACAACTGCCTGCCCTTTACAGAAAAAGTTCAACAAACCCTAGCCTATGACACAAATCCAAATTTCTGCAAGGTCCACAGCCTGCTACTCAGAAATAAGATAATATGTACCTTTAATTAAATGATAGTTTTAACATTATATTACTCTACAACTTATGCATTTTTATATTTGTAGCGAAATGTTCCTGATATGACTCCTCAATGCTATTAGCATTTTCTACATTTTGGAACTTTTTCTATCAGCAGCAATGGGTAAAAGAAGAGATAAAGGATCTGGGATAAGAAGAAAAAAACTTAGTATTTAACAAAATCATTCTGAAAATCTACTGAATTAAAAGCCTTGGTAAACTCTTGTCTTGTTGGTTTTGGCCTAAAATAAATCATTAATAATAATTTCCTCGACAACAGATAACAGATGCCAAGTGACAGACACGTGACAAACAGTACCTCCATGTGTCTCTCGAGCTCCTTGAGCAGAGTGGGGTACTTATCCAGGCGCATGAATGGTTTGCTGAGGCCGGTGGTCAACACAAGAATCCCTGGACTGTTGGCACCTTTCATCTCCATGAACTCTCCCAACTCCTCACTGAGCAACAAGCAGCCAGCAAAAAAGAGTAAGACACCGCTGTTAAGAATTTAGCATGAAGATGTTCTCTTATCCCCACTAGCAATCACCAAGAATATGAAATATAACAGGGTATCTTTAACTTTGTTAAAATCACCCCTTTTCTATCCAAACATGTGCTGGTTATTTCAAAACACCAAAGGGGAACTGCAGAAGGTTCATGTTATCTCTCTCATTATGAGCAAAAACAATTGTACATGACACAGAACACATGTGGTTTCCTATGCAATTCCACTCATGAAAGGCCACTTCAGCAAGTCGATTTCTTGTAAAAGTGCTCAAATGTCAGCGTGCATTCTTAGAGCTAGAACAGATTTCAATGATCTGGGAACTTCAAGATGGTAAAAAAACATGAGAGAGAGAAGAGGTTTTAAAACCACAATAAACTGAATCATGGCGCTAACACTTTAGATGCTTATTAGTCCACCAAATACCCTCATGTGAACTGCACCTGAAAGCATTCTGTGAGAGAAATAAGCCTTGCCGACCTTCCGAGTGTACAACGTGGCACAATGAAATCATTAATACTTATTTAGGCTTTAGAACTTCCAAAGCATTTTCATACCATCATTTCATTTAATCCATACAATATACAAAGAAGAAAGTTATCTCCATTTATTTAGTGTTGAGGAAACTGACTACATATTCAGAAAATTAAAAAGCTTAAAAAGAACTTTTTAATATTTTACTACTCCGCTTTCTCCATCAACTTCACTATAATCCGTGTACCTTTTACAGCCAACAATGCCCTCCTGAGGCGTCTACCATTATGCACACTATGTTGGCCCCAGGCGGCCCAATTCCGCAGCCTTGGCGTTCAGAATGACGGCAGGAAAGCCTGGAGTGCAGTGGGAGTCAACTGTCACTGAGACATTTATGGCTCACATCAGTGACTGAAACTCTGCGTTTCCGTCTCTCCACCGCAGGACAGATGATGTTTACGGTCTATGCAAGGACCTGGGTCTGCGTTCCTCACCACTGCGGCACGTGTCATTCCAGACATGGGAAACTGAGGGGCAGACAGGCTGGGAGAAAAAGAGGGCGCCCACTGGGAAGAGAACAGTGTGAACTCTGCATCCCCATGTCACCTACTGGGAAGAGCAGTACCATCCCTACCCCCACCCAGCTACACTTGGGCCCCTGCCCAAACTTCTTGGGAACACACCAGCCACACTAAGGGCTCCTAGTAAAAATAAGTCCAATATTTAGGCTAAACCATTTGAAAGTGCTAGCTGAAAAGTGGTGAATATAAGTTTCCTATGGTTCAACCTAAAATCACTCCATGTGGAGAGGTGTGAGAACAAGAATTGATATTGACACTCCCCCATTACCTCATCCTCAACTGATCATCTAAAGGAGAAATCATCCTACTTAACTAAACCAACTTAGAAATATAAGGTTTCAAGTATCAGGTTGAAAACAAATTAATGAATCACTAAGGAATCAGCCTTACATTGCTTAAGCATGTAAAACCTCTTTAGAAGACTACTCTATCTAAACTCAGGTGAAAACTGAAAACTCAGGTTAAACCTGGTTAAGCAAGGTATACTACATTGAAAATCAGAGTGCATTTCTAGCTGCAGAAAGAAACACAGTAATAACTTGTTAATAGTACCTGCTAACTATCTACCACCAATACATCACATATTTTTAATATCAATTTTTAAATAAATATACACCTACAAACATTTAGAAGATATTATCAAAATCAAAGCAACTTATAAAAGGGTGAAAAACATAACCCTAATTATAAAATCTTAACACATAATAAACCTTTTCTCATTTCTATAAGAAATAAGTCTGCATTATGATTTCCTTACTGTGAGCCATCATGATGACACAATTTAAAATGCTACCACCACAGAAGCTGTCAAACTACTTCTAGGGTTGTGGGCGTGCTTGCTTTCATAATCAACACACAGTTCAACAGCTCTGTGGGTAACTCTGTGCTTTCTAAGAATGGTTTCCTCAGGAAAATCGCAGGGCTAGGATTACTGAAACCAGGATTAGTGGTATTTCAGAACCTTGTTGTGGATTAGTCTAGTGTTTAACCCAGAGATCACGGTGATTTGAAAGCCATAAGCAGTAACCTAGAGTACCTGTTTGCACAGTTTTATCATCATTTTGCATTTTCCCTTCCTCACAAGAGATGGGTAGGGTAAGTGAAGAGTGCTCCTAAACTGACTCTTACCTGCAGCCTCCTCTCCCACCTACCCCAGCCATTTGCTGAGCTCAGGCAGAAGTGAGAGCGGCAGAGAGAATGGTCACAAAGAGGAACGAAGAAAAGGGAGAGACTCTATGGGACAAGCACTCTGAGCAGGGCAACAGAGCAAATGCTTCTGAACATGACTCTGGAAAACAGCACTCTGGGCCTGTGACATAAGTATTATCAGCATGTCTACAGATGAGGACACCCAGTGAAGGCCACTCCGTCTGTTCTCACTGCCGGCTGGATGGCTGAGCCCAAGTCGCCCCAAAGCCTGAGGACACACTCTACGTCTGGTCTGGCCTCTCTGACCACACCAGCCTGCTTTGTCTTTCACATTCGCTGTGCCCTCCTCACACATCTCATCAGTCCTTACTCAGAAATGCTCCTCCTCCAATTACTGACTCTGTCAATCCCTAAAGCATGAGTAGAGTAAAATGATGGATTTAAGAAGGAGCAATTTACATTTTGTATGCTTTTCTCTAATTATTGAAAAATTCAGCAAGCAAAATCCCCCAAAAATGAAACTTTGTGGTACCAGAAGTACATTTCAAATTCTTTAAATATAATCTATGCAGGGCCTTTTTACCATGAGAAAAATCACAGAGAAGTCTATTCATGTCATTGATATTTCAGAATTGTATGTTAAATTTTGGAACTACAGTTACAGCAAAGAAAAATTAACAAAACTAAGTTATTCTTTTTACCCCTCCTCCCCAAAACCCTACAACTTAAAATGTAAGTGAAAAATTTTTGCAAGCAGAAGTAACTTCTTTTAATATACTTACGAAATTTTTGTAATGCTAGAACATGTAGAGTTAAGAAAAAACAGAACTTTATAAATCTTTATAGGTTACTTTCATTTTTTCATTTTTTTTAAATTTAGTACAATAAAACAAAATGGTTACAGCTATTTTGACAAAACAATGGCTCTTTCAGCTTAACTTCTACTGATGTTAGCAATCCTTATACAGTGCAGCTCTGCTGTATTTACTGAAATGACACTGTGGGCTGCAAGAAGGCAAAAAAGGAAAAAAAGGTACACAAATAAGGAGATCTATCATGTAGTCAAGAAAAAAGTAACAATTAAAGTGCTGGAAAAAACAAAATTTATTTGACAGACTAAATTATGAAACTCACAATTCATTCAAAATAGGCAGTCATTAACATATGATATCTACTATCATTATCACATGATAATGCAAAAAGTACACGAGTTATAATTCTAGAATTGGTGGTTCTGTAAATGCATTCACAAGATTCACACTAAGAATTTAAACTAACCCATTATAGCTGCAAATAGGCCTTAAAACTCCAAAACACTATACTTAAATCAATCCTTAAAAAACATATTCAAGCATAAACAGATTAATCTACTCATCAGTGTGGCAGCTTTAACACTTCAACAAATGCAGGGAAGCAGGAAAGTGGTTACAAGTAAAGATCCCAGAATGAAAAGCGGTGACTGCTGACAGAAGCTCCCAGCTGCGATCCTCATCTCAATTCATGGACTTACACTTCAGAAGTGGGGTCTGACTGGTGAACGGAGGGGGGACTCTCGATGCTCACAGACTTCAGGAGGGCACAGGAGCAGCAGCACATCCTGCCACATCCACTCTAGAGGCTCACACTCCCAGAGCGTGACCTCAATCCACCCACCTCCCAACACTGGGACAAGCCACATGGAGGAGGCACAGTTTCCCCCCTCAGATCTTATCTGTATTCTTTCCCTGTTGTTTTGGGAAAATGCTACACTTACATTTCAGCTATGGTACAGTCATTAAAGTAACAGTACAGAAGACAGGATAAACAGCACATACTTGCAGGCATTTCCCTTGAAAGTATTGCTTTAGGGAACTTTAACAGTCTGAATTTACTCTAAATGTCTTCAGGACAGATCCTCACTTTCATGGGAAAAATATTTAGTTAGAATTTTTCCTTAAAATTGTTTACCCCCCTCCATACTTCTAACCCAATCCTAGAGATACAATCCCTCAAAAAAAGAGGGAGAGCAAAGATAAAAATGATTATAATTTTGCCCTAATACTATTTACTTTCTGTATATCTTCCCCCATCACTGTATCAACGATTCCTTTAAATTTCTTCAGAAACACATTCAATCCTTGCATTTCCCTTCTGTAAAAATTTCATTTAATTTGTAATCCCCAGGAATAGACAGCGGAGAGCATAATTGAATACAGGTTTCATGGTTTCAGCAAGGTGCATGCTACCACAGCCCGCCCTCCTGGAAAGGTGAGGAAGGGCGAGGTAATGGGGGGGGGGGGGTGTCTTTTAGATTTTCTGTTTCTGTCGGACACTGTTTATCCTAAGGTCCCTTCTCTTCATCACCATGTCAAAGACTATGGTTTCATTTCAGGACCTTTATCATATCCGTTCACATCTGATCAGTTCACACATGTCTTGCTTAAGGCTTACAATAACCCTACAAAATACTTTTAGAAGTGTGAGGTGACCCAGACCCACCCGCTTAAGAGCTATATAGTCAGGGCTCAAACAGGTGTGACTGATCCAGAAGCCCTGCCGCCACTTTCATACTCACAAGGACACTACACTTGAACCTCAACTCAATCTCTAAACAGCTCAGCAATGCTTGCTTACCAAGAGTTTCTAAGTTTTAAGTTGAAATATTTAGACTAAGATGAAGTTAAACATTAGAATTAAAAGCACAGTGGCACTTATCTTCATGCTACTAACACTACTTTTCAATTTATGGTTTAATAAATATTTAACTGTTTTCAAAAGAAACCATAAACATTTTTCTAAAGCACATATTAATACCAATCTGTGCCTCTGCACCCTCTGACATCTGCTCATGACTGCAATGCTCCCCAGTCTTCCTACAATTTTCGGGAAACAGACGCGGATGGCCTTGTCTTAAAAATCTGGCAGAAAACCTGTATATTTTGTCTCAAGTGTTTTAATTTTGTTTCAGGTCAAAAAGCTAGAGCTAATGGTCTCCAATTTAATGTTCAATACACCTATAAAACCCAATCTTAATTTTGAAATGGGACATTTTCTCCTAAAGGAAATCTAATTCAGTCTCCTGTACTTCCAGTTGTATGACCTGAGAGAAATATGATTCTGGTAGCCTGGATTTAGCTTGCAGGTACATTCTAGAAATCTTACCAGCTCCTTCAATCCACTCTCCAAAGGGTTCTACACTGAAGGGGAGACTTCAAAAAATATCCTTTTCTATTACAAAAATATTAATATGAATTTCAAAGACTTATTACCAGTACTTTTCAGGCACCAATTTTAAGGGGTAACTAAAATTTTCATTGTTGAATAATCACGTGAGTACTAGCATTGTTTTGGAGGGTACCCCAAGAAGTCCTCTCCCTTCAGGTAAGGTGTCTACGTGAACGCACCTGTGCTCCGTGAGAACATTCACTGCAGATGGGTGATTGGCACAATATGCAAGGTACAAGGTTTTCATTTGTGGCATCAGATTTAAAAAGCAGCCTCCAACTCTCTGCTGAGTTTCAGGCAACCTGGAGACATACAACCCAAAGAAAATAATCCTAAATTACAGGCAGAAGGAAATCGCTAAGTAACAAATACAGAACATTGTGAGTAAGAAAGACCTCCTCGTGTACCACCCTATGAAAACAAAATATACAAATCCCAGAACACAGCTGTTCACAGCACGGTTATAGGAAGGAGAAGTACCTACCTTGGAAGCTGCTCTGCTACAAAACAGGGAACGAAACCCCTACCTCTTCTCCAGCATCCAGATGCCAGCACCTGCACACAGCAGAGCTACAAACCCACAAGTCCAGCCTTCTTTGAGCAGTGAGGAAAACAGATGTCTTACATTTTGCATAAAACAAGGAGAATTATAAAATGTGGCTATTTGGTTAGTAAGTTTTTCTGTCAAAATAGTATCAAGATAGGCACACAAAAAATACAAAAGCCACCTTTCCCTTCAGATGAAGATTGGGCACCGAGCACATCTATCAAGCTCTCTACTTCCCAAACTCACACTATGATGGTTGGCTTGGTTCTTCAGAAGGCATAAACTGACAAGAACAAAAAGAACAGAAAAAGAGATGATCAGAACCCACTTTGGAAGCTGAAGAGCAGATAATGAGCGGTCATAACTGGCAGGCAAATCCCACTCTAAGACCACACCTTAGCCCCCAGCAATCAGGACACCCTTCAGCAGCAGAGCCACAAACAAGGCTGAGTAACGGTCTACAAGGCAGCAAGACACGCACTTCTGCGCACCAGAAGGTCACTGGCTGAGCATCCCAGAAGTGACTCAGAGCAGGGGTCCTTAGAAAACAGCATGAAAGAACACTGACCAACCCCAGAGCACTGACAGGAAGGATTACAACCTTCGAAGCAGAAAAGCTGAAGAGCCTTCTCTTCTCCTAAGGGAATCTGACCCAAAGAAAAAGTGACCAAAAAATAGTGACACCAGGAGTTCCCCAACAAAACAGTCAACAAGTTTCAACCCACAACGAGCACTTCCACTCAAGTGTTTAGTGCACCAATCTTAATTATTAGAAGATACAGAAATATGACCAAACACTTTAGGAAAAAAAATCTAACAAAAATAACAAAGGGCAAAAGATGGGGAATATGAATGGGGAAAAAATACGACAGTCTGCAGGGAACAGAAAAATATTCAAAAGAAATTTTAATTAATCCTGAGAGAAATAACACAAGATCTATGAAAAAAGAAAAGGACGCTTTTGTGGATGGAAAGAAAAGGATGCTTTTGTGGATGGAAAAAAAAAGGGGGCTCTATGCAAAGTACCTCACAGAGTGATCTGATCGTAAATTCCTAACTGAGCAGGCCATGGTGGGTAGTCATGCCCCAGCACATACCTTTTTAGTAAAAGGTTTATCTTTCCTTAAGCGAGCTGTCCATTTTTTCTCTGCACCTAGGTGAGTAACCACCCTCTGGACAGCACATAATCTTCTAAGCTACACAGTAATCCAATCTCCACCTAGCTTTCTCCCATCTCCTTAGTTCTCTCAATTTCAAATGCGTAAAAAGAAAACTACAAACTGTTATTCCCAAAAGCACTCCACTCAGTCTGCTGACAGGATATTGCATCCAGGTATATCCTCAATTTGACTCAAGTAAGTTTTCATACAAATTCTCTACAGGTTGGGATGATCTTAGGTTGAAACCTTGAAAATTAGAACATTGAGGACAAAAATAAAGGAGGTTTTGAAAACCAAAATGAAAGAGCAATTGAGAAAGTCAAAGGAAATCTGGAAAATGAAGTTCTGAAATCTCCCAGATTAACAAGGAAGAGATGAGAAGATCAGGACAAGCAGTTCCACATGAGGATAAAAATTCCAGCTACAGAAAACAAAATAAACAGAAGTAAATTGAAGAAATGACCATAAAATCTGGCAGACTAAAAGACATAAATCTCAAAACAGGGAGAACTCAGAGTGCCAGTAGGAGGGATGCAAAATGACCCAAATGAAATGCAGCAGCAATAGAGTCGAGAGTTCAGAGTTCTAGAGACAGACTCTAAAGGCCTTGAGAAGGAGAAACACAAGTTTTACACAAAGAACTAGGAATTAGAATGGCCTGGGACTTCTCAACAACACTGACCCTTAAAACAGTGGACAGAAGCAACCTAAGTGCCCATCAGTAAATGAGTGGATAAAAAAACTATGGTACATTTACAGAATGGAATACTACGCAGCAGCAAAGAAAGAAAGAGCTCCTACCCTTCGCAACAGCATGGATGGAACTGGAGAGCATTATGCTAAGTGAAATAAACCAGGTGGTGAAAGACAAATACCCTATGATCTCACCTTAACAGGAATGTAATCAACAAAACAAGCAAGCAAGCAAAATATAACCAGAAACATTGAAATAAAAAACAGGTTGACAGCATACAGAGGGGAGAGGGATAATGGTGGAAAATTGGGGAAGGTCCATCAAGGAACATGTATAAGAGCCACATGGACAAAGCCAAAGGGGGTGGGTTCAATGGTAGGAGGTGGGGATGAGTGGGGCGGGGGAGCCATGGTGGGGTGAAAATGGAGACAACTGTACTTGAACAACAATTGAAAGAGAAGAGAAGAGAAGAGAAGAGAAGAGAAAAAAATAGGAGTGGACCATTAAAAAAAATAGCAGATAGAAATAACTTCCAACAATTCTATCTCCATGAATCATAATTAGTATGAACATCAATTAACTGCCCTCCAAGCACTCTTTCCTCAGGACGTTCCTAGGAAATGAGGGTCTACACCAACAAGAGAGGAAGACACCAGCATCTCACATCAAGGAGGTAAATGCAGGGTGACAGTCAAGGGAGACCCTGAGACCATGCAGCAGGGTTACAGATGAAAAACCAGTAGGGTCCAGAGTGACTTCTAGAATACGAGTATAAAATTCTTAAGTACCTAATATATATGAACATAACCCAAAAATAAATTAGTGATAAGTATAGAAAAAAACAAGCAAACAAAAAGATGAAGGCAATTATCACCATCACTATCCTGAGAAACAGAGCGGGCAAGGCACACTCTGGCACAGAACATGGCTCAGCTGTCAACAGCGTTTACCTCATGAAGTAACCATCTAGCCCTGAACAGGCTTATCTGGAGTTGTACTGTTTGTTCATTTATCCTTATCTGAAGTCAAAGTATCCTAGCATCAGTACTGCCAGCAGACTCTTTTCCAAGTGCGAACTCCTAAGTGGGTTTTTAAACAGCCTTCAGGAATTAGCCAGTTCTATCTGTAAGATAGTCACTGACCTAACAAATAAACTTCAACTATTTATTCAGGAACTGGGAATAACAGATTAAAAAGAGGAAGACATCTTCTTTACCTTAAAGGTGGCTGCAATCTTTGTGGGTAAATATCAAACAAGAACACAAATAAGGGGAATATAGAACAGCCAATGATGCCTCAATTTTATGTAATACAAATGCTGTCAGCCCAAACAGGGAAGCCCCACACCCTCTGCGGGGAGAAGGCACAGAGGCCGACACCCTTTCTAAGTCACGCAAAGACCAGTCATCACACACAGCAAGGATGCTGCACACAGGACCGCCTGCTTTCTATCAGGATCCAGACACCGAAGACACAGTATTTTGAGACTATAACACACTGACATTTGAGCAAGTGATGTCCATACTCAGGGACACAGTGAAACGGTAGAGTCTGGCTTCTAGAATGGGAGGGCTCTAGCAGGAAACCCCAACTGCCTAGCTGAGGGGATTGAAGGTAACTGAAGAGATGGGATAACAAAGTTTTATGAACAAGAGAAGAACACTGTCAGCGATGTGTACATGGAAGTGATTAGATTTTTGTGATTGCATAATATTGTTCAGTGCTATGCCATATACTGTGCCATGATTTCACTTTCACCTGGTCTAATACCACAGCCCAGGGATGCATTCAAAGGAGAATATACCTAAAATCTAAATCAATGGATTTTCATTTCTTATATTTCATCAATTAATTAAAATTAAGTTATATGTTAGCATGGCTTATACATGAACAATTAATTACTTCATTAAATAAGGTTTTCTTTCTTTCTTCCTTTGGCCCCACTGAGCCCAGCCCTAGAGTTTTATTATCTCAAACCAATTCTGCAAGAATTCACTATACCCTCCACCACCATATAAACAGCTTTACAGTTTATAAAGCCATCATAGTCCATACTCACTAAATGGCACCAGCAGTCGGAGCTCAGAAAGCTTATATGAATCATCCTAAGACTAGAGCCTAGGTCATGTGCTAACATGTCTCACACATACCATCTAGGATCACTAAATAAACAGAACAAGCAAGCAAAACTTACAAAGATCATCAATGCAGCATATGACAGAATTAAAATTGAGAATGTTCATTTTGGTGCTCTCGTGCTTTTGGAGGTTGTTTCTCAGAGAATGATAATATTTAGGCAGGGCATGGAACATGGTGCTGAGGTCAGGTACAAAGGAACAAATGGCTCACAAAGCTGTTATTGCTAGCAACTTCCACCTGTGGCCTTCTGATAGTACTAATGGCCAAGATCTGATAATGAGAGTGGTGTCAGCAATGGTCCGACAACAGGTGTTACCAATGATCTGGTAACAGTTGTGTTGACACAAACAATCCAGTCTCTAGTCTTTGCAGTAAGAGTAACAGCAAAGGACACAAAGGGATGTCCAAAGGGCCTTTTTCTTTTACCAAAGTGAAAATGAACAAATCCCAGAAAATGCTTTTATGGGAACAAATCCCAGAAAACTGCTAAGCAATTTTCTCCCATAACACATTTATTCCTGTTGGTATTGCTAACTATATAAAACGTTCACAGTCCACAATTCACTACAGATTTCAGAGGGGAGACTAAGATCAACATGAAGATATCACTATGAGCTGGGCAAACCTCAGCACACTTCAGTGTTCTCAATAAAGCCCACAGTCTGTCCATGATTGACGGGCAACTTCAAGAGAAGAGACTACATAAGCAGCTTCAGGTTCCCATTCAGGGAGGTGCCTTGGAGACCTTGGGGACCACAGCCAGACAGACACCATGGCAATGGCTTCAGATAGTCCACAGACAGTCCTCTCTGGGGGAATCAAAACCCTGAACACAGAAAACTCTTTCAAGGATGCCAGAGCTGCCCTGGCTGGTGACTCAGTTGGTTGGAGCACTGTCCCATAACCAAAAGGTTGCGGGCTCAATTCCAAGTCAGGGCACGTACCTAGGTTGCGGGTTTGATCTGTAGTCTAGGTGCATACGGGAGGAAACCAATTGATGCTTCTCTCTTGCATCAATGTTTCTCTCGCCCTCCTTTCTCTAAAGGCAATGAAAAAATGTCCTTGTGGGAGGAACAAAAAAAAAGGATGCCAGAGCTCCAGGAAGGCTGCAGAATCTGAGATTCCTCGCAGAGTCCTCTTCTCACCAGTAATCAGCCTTCTTGAGCTCCTTCCCTGCCAGGGTCACCTGCTTGTATTCCTTGCACATGCCACTGGTTTGCCATCACTTTCTAAATTCCCAGACTTGTAACATTCTGGCACTGGAAATGTGCTTTGAAATCATGTTTCTATGGGATCATGCACTCTAAACACATAAGGAAATTATGGAAAGAGTTACTCAGGGGCTTTCCAGGTGACAGTGCATGGAAACCCAGGGGCAGAGGGCAGAACAGACACTGCCTCCTGTACTGACACACAGGAGGTAAACCCTACAATCTGAATCACACGGGTCAGCGCCTGCTTCTACAAATGTGTACAATTAACCCCAAATCTTCTCCAGATAAGCTCCACTCCTATGCCTTGCTTCTTAATAAGGACAGCCCAAGCTCAGAAACGTGCTCTGGGGACTGCTCTCCAAAGTTCATTATTATCTCTACATCACCCAGGCTTGCTATTACTTAGACAGTTTAAAACGATAGCCTTCAAAAAATAAATAAACGACATCCCCCTGTTTAAACCTGCATTTTGACAATAATCTAAAACAAACACATACAATTTTACTGTGAAAACTTTACTATAACAGTCCAGAGTATTTATAAAAATGAATATATGTATATATTAAGATAAGCTTTAAAATTCACTTTTGAACAAAATCAGTGTGGTTATTCAATCAACATCAATTAAATACTTTAGTATATACTATATGAACTATTTTATTCAATAAGCTGAATTTCTTCTGTCATATACAAGGGAACTCAGTCTACTTATATCTATTACACATCGAAAAAGAGTTTGCAACTGAAATCCCAAACATGCATGTCAGCAAATGCAAAGGAAGAAGAGAAGGGTGTGATAAGTGATATATATTCACTGGGTCTGTAAGAACAAGCAGTTTTTAATAAGAGGAAAAGAAAGTAAATCCACAGGAAGGGAATGGCAGGGAGAACTGAGTGGGAAACCACACTTCTTGGTCCCCCACAGGACAGAAAGGCTTTCCTGTGGAGCTAAGGCACGAGGAGAGGAAGGGACAGGAGAGAAATCTGGTGCCCCTGGAGAGACAGGAACCCGCCTGAGAAACTACTTTGGACCTGATCTTCTGAATCAGCTTTTACCTCCACAAGATGTCCCATTCAAATATCCCAAAAACAGGTTTCTAAAACACTGCTGTGAAGAAGTAAATGAGTAACTGGGAGCCATCCAAAGTTTCCGAGTGGAGTGTTGACTGAACAAGGCCCACTGCAGAAAGAGCCTGAGCTGATGGAGAGATGGATGCACAGGGGGCCAACAGGAGGCCAGAGCCTGGGTAGGAGGTTCCTGCAAGGGCACAGCAGGGATGAGGTCACCTAAGTCAGGGCAAGTGGCAGCAGTTAAAGGCAGCGGCAGGGGCAGAGCCAAGAAGAGAGAAAGCCTTAGAGAGGTACCTATGGTTTCTAGAAAGAACAGACTGGGACAGTGGAGTCTTTAACCAAAATAAGGATTAAAAAGTGGGGGGAGGAGATTAGTAACCAGGGGAGAAGAAAGGCAGGGACAATGATATGGATTCCTGCTGAGCTGACTTGAAAGACAAGAAAAGTTGAGAAGAGTAGCACAAAATTATCAAGCAGATAGTGACAACACAAATCAAGAGATCAGATCTGGAAAGGCAGATTTAAGAGGCAGGAGCAAGAGCTGGCTTTGCTCAGCTCAGGATGGTGGCCACCAAAAAGCAAGAAGAGGAGAGGACTCGGGGCAGAGCTGTGAGATCTATGCAGTGGGTAGAAGGAACCAGAAGCAACCGTGTGAGAAAAGGAAACAAGATGGCTAAAAACATAAAAGAAAATTTCTACAATTCTAATCACTCTGACTCCTCAAATTACCATTTACAATGCTCCCTTAGTCATCCCCAACATGTCTTTCCTAAACACTTAGTCATTTTCTCTTTCACATTCCAAGTGAAATTGTCCTGACTTTTTAGTTTATGACACAGACACAGCCTCCAAGTAACTAATTAACGTCTGATGAGAATAAGATTAAAAATATTTTTGCTACTTTCTACCACTCCAAATATAGGCAATGACGGTTTTAACTAAGCTAGCGGTTAAAAATGAGTTGTCTTCCCTCCAGCTGTTTAGAAGAAAAATAATAAAAACATCCACACTAAAAAATAAAATTTAGAAGAAGGAACTGAATTCTCATACCAATTCATTAGATCACTGGACTCACTACAGTGTTCTCCAGTTCCAAAATGATTCCATGGCTAGTCAACTACCTATTAGCTACCTCCAAAACTGATATGGCTGCCCTGGCTGCGTGGCTCAGCTGGCTGGAGCATGTCCTCTGCACTAAAGGGTTGTGGGTTTGACCCCTGGTCAGAGCATATACCTAGGTTGCAGGTTAGGTCCCTGGTTGTGTGGGGCATACGAGAAACAGCCAACTGGTGTTCCTTTCTCACATCAATGTTTCTATCTCTCTAAAAATCAATAAGCATATCCTCAGTGAAGATTTTTTTGTAATGTTACAGCAAAGAAAACACTAAGAAGGAAACACAACTTTATCACTTTCTTCTGTAGAACAATATGCCTAAAGATAGTAATATCTAAAGTCATATATCCTACATATTTCTTTTAATGTTCTAAATTAGTCTGAATCTAGGCAGACATTAAAACTAACGGAAAATAATGCCTAAGAACTGGAAGGGTGAGAGGACAAAAAAAATCTTTCAATTTGAAGAAAAACTGACCTTTCCTTTAAGAATGTCAGCAACTCACCCACGGACATCCAAAATCAGTGTTTCATTTAGTACTGAATCACAAATGCCTCTAACAGAATGGGAGGGAGAGTGTTGCAGAACTAGGAAGAATGCATTTCAACATAAAGAAACAAAGCCCAGGCAGCCACCGCCACCTGCTGACTTTTATTTAATGCTCACAGTATAGTCTACTATACCCATTTTACAGATGAGGAAACTAAGACATAAAGAGGCAAATACCCCCAGGCCAAACTTCTTCATACACGGTTGAGTGGGATGTGGTGGGGCACCACATCTCCCAAATCTCCCCCGCCAACCTTATGTGATTCCAGGGCTGGCCAACTGTCTGTCAGACCCCCTCACTAGAAGGTACACGAGCACCCCAGAAGGAACTTACTGCCTTATCCTAAGTCCTTTCTTTAGTCTTGCCTTCATCAATTAGTAACACAATATCCCTCTCAATCAGCTCAACTCAAAAATCACGAAGTTTTTTAACTAAAATAGTTCAAACAACAAACCTGCTCAGAAACTATCCCTACAGGAGTAAATTCTTCCTTAAGCTCTATTGACTTGCTAATCTAAGACCATCTATTTACTGAAAATTTACTACATATTAAAATTCAAAAGGTAAATAACTAAGAATATAAAGAATAAGACACTGTCTCGCTCTCTAACAGCACCATGAAACAATTCTCCAAATGTTGCTCCAAAATGGGTATGTTTCCCTCATAGCTTCCACCAATGGTGGCATCTATAAATCCATTTCCAGACAGACAAGGACTATCATCGATTAATATTTGGCAGACCCATTCATAAACCTGTGTGAACCTTTTTGATGAAATGGTGCCCCATGTATCACATCTGAACATAAAACAACAGCAAGTAAGCCATGAGACATTTTCATTCACACAACTGACATGTATTTGTTATTTAAACTCAGATATACTTTGTCAGCCCTGAGTGTCACAACAGGGGCCAAAGAAGCATGAAGTATATGCAAAAGAGGAGGAAAAGGAAGGACCGTGAAAATGAGGATAGAGAGAAAGTGATAACCCCAAGACATTCAGTGAGGAGTGGTGAAGTGGGTCATATCCACCCCATGCAACATACCTCAAGTTATATACCAAAAAAAAAACCCCCCAAAACACCACACACTTGAAAAGTTCCAGGCATAGGACTGGACTGTGGGGCCAGCAAGTCAGGCGCACCCACATCTCAAGAGCTCCTGTCAGAGGACAAACGTGGCAAACCCAGTTATCTCTGCTGTCTGCCGGCCGCCTTGGCCTCTCTACCCAATAAAAAGCTAATGTCTATGGCTCACTTCTTCTGCCTCTGTAACTTTCTAAACAAACTATCACTTATATTTGAATTCTTGCCTGTGAATTCTTAGCTACACCAAGGACTGAGGTCTAACACCTGGCACCGTCTGCCATTACCATTCCTTGACCACTCTGAACTTCAGTTTTTACATCTATACTGTGAAGATAGTAATATCTGCCCTATTTCACAGGGCTGACAAGAGAGAGGCTCACAAAAGATACCGCAAAATGTGCTACATAAGTATTTATTTAGTCTACATCACCTGTAGCCAGTAGGAAAGGAGAAGCAAACATTTATTTCATTATGCACCCAACAGGCTAGCTAACCTCTTGCAAAGACCCCAAATTGTAGCCAAATAATCTTCATTCACCAAAAGGAATGCAAAGTGATTCTCAAACTACTCTCTTAATGATCAGGTAAGTAATGTCATTTTATGCAAACCAAAAATACTGCAAAAACAAAAACTGTGGATTTCTGTTTGAGAGCTAGTGTTTCGTTACATTGACAGGAAGCTTTCATTGCTACAGCTTCCAACATGAAAGGCATCGATGTGGCCATGAAGCCAAAGGTAGGGGAGCAAACCTACTTGCAGCATGGCAAACTGTTACCAATTTAAAGAGCTGCTAGCACAGCGGGCAGGCCCTCACCACTTCCAAGACTGAGAAAGACACAGGCAAAAACCTGGAAGAAAAAACAGAGACCAACCAGAGAGGAAAAGAACTTTTCTGGTCCTTCTTTTGACTACAAAATTAAAGAGAATGCAAAAATAAAACGCACTGCCCTCCTTTATCAAACCCACAAATAAATAAACATCAATATAACCTGATGGATGAGAATCTCAAGCCTTTCATGTGCATTCTGACTTTAAGTCATCCAACACCCAGCAGGCATTTCATAAATATCCTTTAATATCTGCTGTTAACTAAGAACATAAAATAGTCACACAGAAAAAAAAAAAAAAAACCTCATGTCCGATCATTCAGAACACACCTGCCCCCTAGCCCTGGGGGGAAAAACAAAATCTTGGAAACGTGACAAAACCAAGTCCTTAATAGATCTCAACGGCACATTACAAGAGCAATGCTTTACGATTTCTCAGCTTCCTCGGGCCAGGAACAACACGCACTGGAAGGCAATGCTGGGGAGACGTGGCCTTCAAGGGTGAGTACACACATGCGTCCCCGTGGAACACATGGCAGCAGGCAGGAAACCAAGCCATTGGCACCTCCACGCTCTCTCACGTGCCATCCTCTCCTCCACTGGAGTTATTTATCACCTACCTCCCCGCAACACCTTAAAAATCATCACTTACATGAAACCCTTTCTTTTCTCTGACTAGTCAACAGATGCCTCCTTTAAAGACCACTAATGTAAAATTTAGATAATGTAAAACACAGCTTTTATGACACAAGATAATATTCCTAAAAAATTCAAAATAACCTAGCTTCAATCTTTGGAAATGTAAATTCTAAAATTATGTTAAACGCAATCCTTTAAATAACTGTCATACCAATCTGAATTTTGTGAATTTTAGCATATTACTTACTTGGTGCATTCTTCTAAAGACTGTACAAGCATTTGCTGGAAAGAACATATTTCTTCTAGATTTCCCATTAAATATGAAGTGTTTGCTGAACTTAACCTAGAGCCAAGAAAAATAACCGTAAAAATAGGTAAACAGTTTTCCTTATAGTCCTCTGCTTTCCCATCCCAATGCCCCATTAAAGTCTTAACCTAATAAACAAATTGCTTATGTCTAAGGAAAACTAGGACACTAAATTCTGTTCCAGTACTTCATCCTCTATTCTATGAAAATGCAAGGTAACACCTAAGGTGATGACTACTCTACAATTAACCCAATTTATCATCTGACTTACTTCTCACTGGTCTGCAATGGCCGTAGATAGGTTGAAAGCATAGTCTGAAGTTCTTTAGAATATTCATTTTCTGTTTCCAAAATATTCTGTAGCACCTACAATAAATGATGAATAAGTATTATTTGACATTAAGATTTAAACTTTCGAAAGTTCATCACCATCGACCTTCTGTTCAACTCTCATTGTTGCTTCTATGTAATATTAATGTGTTTAATATCATACACAGATATGCATACAATTCACTGTCACTTAATTACTATTACCACAGCTACACCACTGACTTCATGTTACTGCCAAGCATTTGACACAGGTATACCTAGAATGAGGCTAGTATGAATTCCTTCATCAGATAAGTAATGCCAAGCCTACAGATAACAAGGGAAACCACTGATAATCGCAAAAGCACAGATGCGTGGATGGATCTCTAAACACTGTTGTGCAGAAGCCATTCACAAAAAGCATATTCTGCATATTCCATTTTTTTAAAATCTTCACCCAAGGACAGTTTTTTTTCATTGCTTTTAGAGAAAGAGGAAGAAAGAGAGAGAAGCATCAACTGGTTGCCTGCCATACACATCAGGACCAGGAGCTGCAGGAGCCTGCACCCAGACCAGAGATCAAACATGCAACCTTTCGGTCTCAGGATGACACTCCAACCAACTGAGCCACATTAGCCAGGGCTGCATATTCCACTTACAGTAAGTCCAGGAACAAGCAAAACTAATCTACAATGGCAGAAATGAAATTAAAAAGGGGGGAAGGGAGTGTAACAAGGGGGAAAGGGACATGAGATAAAATTCTGGGGTGACAGACATGTTGTAGATCATAATTTGGGAAGTTATTACATAGACATATACACCAGTCAAAGCTCACTGAACTGCAACCTCACAATCTATGCATTTTAACACATATAAGTATATTTCAACTAAAAAAATGAAGTTTGCTCATTTCCTTGATTGCATCTAGGAAAGCTAAATCAATTTCTTGCAACTACAGACCTTCATCAGAAATATGAGAGCTCAGATCATCCTACACACATTTATTAAAAATTAAATGTCTGCCAGTATAAAACAACCTTTAATTAGCCACTACAGACACACCTCATTTTATTGCACTTCTCTTTATGGTGCTTCACAGAGGTTTTGTGTGTGTGTGTGTGTGTGTGTGTGTGTGTGTGTGTTTAACTGTAGGCAAGACCCTCCTCAACCAGCAAAAAGATCACAACTCACTATTGCCATCCTCGCTCTATTGTGGTGGTCTGGAACTGAACCCACAAAACCTCTGAAGTATGCCTGTACTTTGTTTACAGACAGCAGATTAATTGTAAATCAACCTTAAAATTAAAATGTTTCCTGGTATCCTATATTAGTGTAGCCAATTTAGCCAAAAATCACTGAACTCCTGAAAATTGAGAGTTAAATATAAAGTGCAAAACAGCTGAACTGAAGCATGAGCCTCTTTCCACCAGTAATCACCAAGAGCAAAGGCTCCTCACAGGGCAAGGTGAGAAGGTGCTGAGGTCTACAGGTAGAGCTGGGATGCACGAGCAGGCTTAAGACTAATTACTGATGCTTATTATATTCCCAGTACTGAGCAGGGTGCTCTACATACATTATCTCTATTCCTCACAAAATCTATGCCCTTTTCAGAGGAAAAGACCGAAGTCTAGGGAGATTAAGTAACTTACCCCAATTCAAATAGCTAGTGAACAGCGGAGGCAGAATGTGAGAGCCTAGGTCTCTCTGACACTACACAGCCCAATGGTGCCTTCTCCAGCCATCAGACTAAGGGCAGGACTCAAGGCTCCTGTGGGACCTGACATGAGTAAAGAAAGTGAAATCCCTTCCTCAACTATACTTTTTATTCCCCTCTGTTAAGAGAGCATCTTCTTTAATCAGGAAATTATGTTACATGTTTTTTTCTGAGGATCCACTACATGTACTAACATGTGCTGTGTCTTGCAAAACTAACAAGTCATTCTAAATTAACCACACAAAAAAAATTTTATAGAATAAAGCTATCGAACACACTCAGGTTTTATCCCCCTCATTTTTGATCATCAAAATGTATATTTAAACACTTAAGAAAAAAGTACTCATTAAGCTAAAAACTTAGATTACAGCATTAATAAATAACACATGGATTATTCTGTTCACTCCTGTTTTCTTTGTACTCTGAGGAAAGACTACAGTCACTCATGAGTAAATGCAAACCTGATTAAATAACTTACATAGTACACTATTTAATTTGCAGAGAATCAGAGGTTCTTTCACTGTGACACTGAACACTGGCTTTGCCCCTGAATGGCTCTATTCATGGAAGACTGGTGGAGTGAGCAAGAGGGAGGAGGGGCCACTCCAGAGTTCATTCCTTTGTGGGGGAATCTGGGTGCTGATCCTATGATTATAATGTCTTCCTTCGAAGAAATATACTCATTAGATGCAAATATCAAAGGACTAGTGGACAGAGAACACTGTGAAACATCAGCCACTGCATCGTCAGGAAAGTATACTTAAACCAGATCTTACCCTTCAAAAATAACGTGAAGTAAGCCAAGTATAATGGATCACTGAACTAAAAATAAAAACAAAAATGTCACAGACATGTACAATGAAAAGTCCTTTTGCAATGTTAAAACAAAGGTTAAATTATATGATTTCATGTCTCAATTACAAACATTAGGAATTATTAGCAACCCTAGTTAGAGCACACTTGAAAACCTAAACACCTACTTTATAAAACAGAAAACAGTTCCTAGGTAACATAAAAAGAAAACTGTGCAAGAAAACATCACTAGTATGAGTGGAAGAAAAAATGGTGTTTCCTTAAGAGTAGAATTAATCACAGTAAGCAGATACAGAAGCTTCCACAAGAATGTACCAAAAGCGATCCTGTCAAAAAGCTATACTTAACTAAGGCAGTTCAGTTGGATCATTTCTACTACTAGTCATAAACATTATCTTCAAATACGTGCTAAAGACAAGTTCTATAGTACTCCTACTCCAAACAATCCAAGTTACTCTTAGCTTTTTCCATCGAGGCAGGACCAGGACTTGGCTGAGTCATGCTCAACACTGACTGGCCACTCTGTCAGGAGGCCACACATCCCTCCACCCTACGCTCAACAGCACGTCTGTGTACTCCAGTCATCACCTTTCTTCCCTTTCTTGACTTCTGCAAACTCTGGCTGCTGCAGGACCCCATGAGACCTAACAGCCAGGCTGCCAAGGCTCCATCACAGGAAGGCAGGACACCAGCAAACGCGTGCAGTTTTCACAGAAAGAGCAGTCTTTACTCCACAGCCCCGCCTGAGCTCAGCCAGCATGAACTCTCCCTGAGGCATAAGGCGTGGAGAACCAAGTCCAGTCAAACAATGGTGCCACACAGAAGGAGGACATCAGGCAAGCCACAGAGACAATCCCTGAACTATCAGCCACTACAGCAACACAAAACAAATAATGACTGATTTCAGTACCTTGCAGACACACAGAAACTCATTTTATTATTACCACCATTAAAGGAGCACTTAGTATCACTGATTTTACAAATGAGTTACAACTTTCACTGCAAATCTTGGTAGATGTCATGTTTTATTTTACATGGCAGTGATGGTCCTTTAAAAATGAATAAAAGATCTACATATAAGGAAAGAAACATTAGGTAATTTTTAAAGATTTGATCCAGATAAAAACGTATCATCATAAACTAAAACCAAATTTCAAAAACATAATCCTGGTTCATAAGCACAATTTGAAAAATGAAAGAATGGCACAACCGGCCTAAACCTTCTCCCACTCACCTCACCAGCCCCGCCCCACACAAGGAAAAATAATCACTGCATGTTTCCTTTCAACCCAGTCCCTGTATTTAAATTGTAGTTAATACTGAAATTTTCAAACAGTATATTTTAAGACAGAACTTGAGCCATTAATAAACTATCAGCCTCTAGGGAAAGGAGAGGAAGGAAGGGCAGTGCTGCCAGAGGAAGTAATTCCTACAGTTCTGCCTGGCTCCACAAATTCAGAGGCCAAACCCACTCAACTCCCCGGCAATCACTGATTTCATGTAGTTTGTTGATCTCTGCGTACACTTATTGCTTAATAACATTAACTCTCAAAAAGAGGTGCCATGTAAAATGTTTGTTTGATGTGACTGTAAGAAGTTACGTTATTAGAGTATTTCTAAATTTGGGGATTCACACATCTTGGGATGCTATTGCTTCCCAACACTAAAAGGTTAGTTACTAAGACAAGAGCAAAGGCTGCAGGTTCACAATGATGACATCACAACAGAAAGCTGTCCTTAGCAAGCAATCTGATGTGCACAGCTGCATCCTGATGCCGGACTTGAGAGCGACAGACTGGGCACAAATCCTGGCTCTGCTACGTCCTACCTGGTACTATACTTGTCTACAGATCTATTTCCGTTTTTTTTTTTTTTTTTTTACAAAAAGGGATACCTTTCCTCAAGAGTGTCAGGTCCATGACTTAAGGTAGAAAGGAATCTTACAAACCACCTAGTACAGCTTTCCAACCCAAACCTGGAATCCTATTTGGAACTACTTCTTACATAACTCCATTACTCAGGAAGTAATTATTTTATAAGCCAGTCTTTTCCATGATTAAATAACTCAGTTATTCCTTCATTCATTTACCAAATGCTTAGCTACTATACTACTCTGTGCCAGGCTTCTGCTACCACCTGAAAACCTTCAAGATCAATATAAAACAAGAAAATTATATAAAAGCAACGGGAGCAAAATTTGTCAAAGACATCAGCGGGCCCCCTCACAGTCAATATGAAATGTGGGTGGGATATTAGAAAGGAGGGCAACAGCTCTCTAGGAGAGCCACAGGGAACAGGCTGCACACCCCTCTAGAATCCCTAGGGCACATGAGATAGTGGACTTTATCCACACACAGGCCTGGGCAGAGACATCACATGTCAAAGGATTAAAAAACAATCTTGGCAAAGATGAAGGGAAGCTGAGGGACAAGTAAAAGATAAATGCAGCCCTGGCAGGGCGACTCAGTTGGTTGAGGCTTCATCCCATACGCAAAAAAAAAATGCGGGTTTGATTCCCAGTCAGGGCACATTTGTAGGTTGTGGATTTGATCCCTGGTCCGGGCACATTCGGGAGGCAATGTTTCTCTTTCTCTCTTTCTCTTTCCCTCTCTCTCTCTCCCCCTTCCTCTCTCTCTCAAAGCAATAAACATATTCTCAGGTGAAATTTTAAAACAAAAGATAACAGCAAAACTAGGGCTGAGTTTGGGCTGTTCAATGTACACATTCAATGTCAGGTCAGAAGCTCAGGCATTCTCCCTGACCCAGCATGCAGAGAGGTTCATGGCCACTCAAGGATCAAAGGGCAAAGACAGATGTACTATTTCTCTGCAGCACAGAAAAGGTCCATGGAAGTTTGCTACATTTTATGAAAGATGCACATCTATTTTGTATATTTATTAAAATTAGTGATTGCTACCTATTATATCATCTTTACAATGTTTCAAAGAGAAAAGCTGCCCTGACTTTTCATGATATTTGGCATGAATGGAAGGGTAACTGTTAGCTCTTCCCATACAAAAAGAGTACTGACATACTTTGACTTAAAAGTTCAATAAAACCCTGGAAAACAAAACCATAATATATCACTGAACATGTAAGATTTTAAGAACCTCTAACTTCTCAGATGGACATATTTGAGACCTCATTCTCTAATGATGACTGCAGAAACTCCTGATCCTTTAAAAGAGGTGATCAAGACCTTCCCCCTTCTAGGGATGGGCATCAGCTTCTACATCAGAAGGGCTTTCTCTCATCTCTAATAGGAAAGAGGCCTATTACCATCCTACAAGTGCAGTTAATGTTCTTTCATTGTCAAAATCCATCAAGCTCAGGCACGTCACAAACATGTTTTAATTAGAAGACCCCGTCACCCTTGACTACAGCTCTCCCAGGTAATCAATCCTCAAATGGAATGCCTGTTTGCAAACAAAATGCTATAATGGCCTCAGTGATGCCTAACACCCTAAATGGCCCTAAACACTCTTCCTAATAACCCTGAAAACCTCTTAAGGGCCAACTATTATACCAGACACCTCAATACTTCAAGGCCAAGTCTAGCACTATCAACCTCATTTTACAATGTAGTGTTTATACAGGCAGCTAGGGGCTTCTACCTGGCCAGCCCACCAATAGGGCACACAAAACCTGAAACCCAACCCCACCCCGTTCCCCATCCCATCCTATTCCATCATCTAAGCAAGGGCACTCCTGATTATTTCATTGTCCTAAGTCACTGAAAATATACTGATTGCAAATAGTTTTCACATTTGAAAATAAAGATAACAGTGGTGGCTGACTTTCTACAAAAACTAATCTACTCTATATTTAAAGTATCTTGGATTTTTTTTCTCCCTTCCACTGTCACTCTCCAAGTTTGAGGCCCTACTGCCCCTAACCATACCCTCTGATGCCCTACTTCCATTTTCAACAGTGATGCCAAAGTAATCTTCCAAAATCACTACCACTTTACTACCCAGCAATGCAATTCTGCCACTCAAACCATTCTGGCACTCTCCCTTCTATTTTCTGACAACATTTTAACACAATCACATTCTGTATGTAATTTCATAGTTCTGCTCACTACACTTAACACAAAACCATTTTTATATTTTTAAACTACATTTTTAATGATTATAAATGGATATACTTAATCATTAATGGTTACTTAATCATTCCTATACTGCTATATATTTAGGTTGCTTGTAACTTACTACTATAACAAATAATCCTATGAAAACACCTTTCACAAACTTTTTAAAATTGATTTCAAGTAATTTCTCTAGGATGGATTTCGAGAAGTATAATTACTAGATTAAAAGGCTTGAGTGTTTTCAGAATTTTGTCTATACCTGCCATATTACTTTTGAGGAATCCTACATAGATTTACATTTTTACCATTATTACAACTGAAGATTCTCTTTTTAAATCTCTACTTACTAGACACATATAATGTTGCTGTCAAATTTTTTATGGTAAGCTTAACTATTTTGTCAGAGTGGTATGGACCGCATGTTTGTGTCCAAGATGGAATGTGCCAAGATGGAATGTACTGAGGGACACTCAGTCCCTGATGTGTTGGTATTAGGAGGTGGGGCCTTTGGAAAGTAATCAGGCCATAACATCAGAGTCCTGGTGCATGGGACAAGTGTCACAATAAAGGGATGAAATGACCAGCGCTTGCCCTCTCCACCTTGTGAGGACACGACAGAAGGCGGCCCTCTATAAACCAAGAAAAGGGGCTTCATGGATAACCCAACCTTGCTTCCAGCCTCCAGAAGCTGTTCAATCCACTCAATCTATGGTATTTCTTTAGAGCAGCCTGAACTGACTAAGACACAGCCATCAGTATTTCCCCAGTTTTACACTGCTCACCTCATTTCTTATTTATCTATTAATCTTAATGTATTTGTCTTAATGAGCTCTTCACACATTGGTGACAGACTCATAGATAGAGAGCAGGATGACAGCTGGGGGTGGAGGGGTTAAGCCAAAAAAAAAGGACTCTTGGACATGCACAACAGTGTGATGAGTGCTAGGGGAAAGGGGGGAAAGGGGACTCAATGGTAATGGAAAAAATACAATGAAGATTAAATTGAAAAAGAAAACTGAACAAAGCCTCAGAGACCTGTGGGACCTCACCATGCTTACCAACAAGTGTACAATGGGAGTCCCAGACAAAGAGGAGAGAGAAATAGATGATGAATCTGCCATGATAACAATCATTAATCACTAAGAATCACTTTTCACTTCCCAGTGTTTTCTGGTTTGTCTTGATCATTATACACCAGCACAAAGATTCATATCCATCCCCATTAATACTTATCTCCTTTTGTGTCTTAATTTCAAAATGTTTGTTCTTCCACCTAGAATGCTCTCCTCACCGCTCTCCACTGATCCCAAGTTTAGACTCAGGTCTTTCATGTAACTGTGTTTAGGAACATCAGCCCAACCCTAGTCTTAACCTCTTAGAGAGCCTTATCTTTCAGTGGGGTTAAATATACCCATACCTTAGTAGTTTTCTGTGAAAATAAAACCACAAAAGTTGAAAAATGACTAACATGCTATCTACTATACTTGTTCTCTGCGTTATATGCTGTCCTATATTTTCCTTTCCTGAACAATTCAGAAATACAGAATTCAGAAAAGCTAAAACTGAATCCTGGGTGAGTCACTAATCACTGTGTCACCTTGGACAAGTCCTTTAACCTCTAGAGCTTACTGTTTTTCTCTACTATAAAGAGTGCTACACCAAAAGTCAATTTTCTATGAATTCCATGAGTTTCTGCCCATCCATAACAACTACAATTTTAACATTTGCTATTTACTAATGTAGTATATCTGAATCACCAGCACCACTACTCTAGCACTTTGGGGCTGTTATTAAGTAAGATAAGGGCTACCTACACACAAGCACTTTGGCAGCACAACAGTCAATAGAAAACTGAGATGATAGGTAGCATAAACCACAGGTATACACTGAACGAAGGGATGGTCCTATACTGAGCAGGACAGCAGGAGATTTCATCACGATACTCAAAATAGAACACAGTTTCAAACTTCGAGGCTGTTTATTTCTGAAACTTTCCATGCAGTATTTTCAGACCATGGTTGACCATGGCTAACTGAAACTGAGGAAAGCGAAACCACAGAAAAGAAGGGACTACTTTAAACTCTAACAGCAAATGAGTAGCTCCTTCTTGGGAATATCACCATGGACTATGACTGCATTATTCACCACATGAAACCCCCCACAATAAAGAAACCAACATCTCACACAAGACTGCATGAGGAAAAGGAAGCTCCATGAGATAAAAGTTGTTTTCCTACTAAGAAACCCTGAAAAACCATAAAAAGACTTTAATTGTCACTTTTGGCTACATACACAAAACCACACATATAACACATTACATACTAAAACACAAAGAAGTCAGTGGAATCACATCCCAGGAACAAACACCCAGCAGGCACAGGACCGAAGAGGACGTGAAGAGCTAAGCATAACCAAGAGAGGATGTACTGAGGAGTCCCAAGTTCTGGAAGTCGACAGAGTTAAGGTGGAAGTCAGAG
The DNA here is from genome assembly GCA_028533065.1 of Trachops cirrhosus. Classification (NCBI taxonomy): domain Eukaryota; kingdom Metazoa; phylum Chordata; class Mammalia; order Chiroptera; family Phyllostomidae; genus Trachops; species Trachops cirrhosus. Next base: position 58,060,016 of record CM052548.1, on the reverse strand, counting down.
TCCAGATGAAACAGGTGAAGATTGGTGAAAAGAAAAACAAACCAGGGGACTAGAAGGAAACGCTTAAATGAAGGACTTCTCAGGAAAGGAAGATCTGGAGTTGACCAATACAAGGAAAAGAAGTCAAATACTGCTAATGGCACATGTCCAGCAGTATCATGCACAGAGCCCAATGAACGAGAAGTAGAAAAGCGAATTTATGAAAAGAGGCAATGAAATGGACGCAGGAGGAGAGAGTCAACAATTTATTGTATCCATGTCCTAGAACATCTGCAGACAAAAGAAAAATTTCGGCCATTTCTATTTACTGTTTTATGCCCAATGCCTTTAACAAGGCCTGGCACAGAGTAGGCACCCAACAATAACTTGTAAAGTGAACAAACTTCCCCTGAGGCCAACCTGTTCTGTAAGATTTGGGTCAAATGAAAGGTAAATGCTTAGAAGAAAGCTGAATATACAGACTCACAGCAAAGACTGCGGCAATAGGTCAGTGTGGTGAAACTGTCTCATTCAAATCTGTCATAATTTTTCACCATTCCTTCATACCAGTTCAGCAAATTAAACACAGGGTAAAAGGGCTGCTGGTTAAGTGTTGTTGTTATTTTACTTCAAAAATTAAAAGGTCTCATGGCCACAGATTTATATATCCCCTGATCAAAAAAATAAAAAACTTGAAGTAGGAGAAAAATAACTAAATAAATGCACACTTTCCACAGAATTCAAAATATAATCATATTTAAAGAGTCTACTTTGCTGGTTTATCATACTAAATAGATGTATAATAGCAATGTACAATTTTATTCAAATAAAGAATATCATTTTCTATGTTCTGTACAATGTGCAACTGTGCAGGGACAGAGAAGGTTTGGATTAGATACCAGATTTAATATTACAGATGTTTTTTAAGCTCACAAACTGCTCATGTTAAGTCTCAAAATGCAGTTAAGTTTTAGGACTCTGAAACCTTGTCTTTACTGTGTATGATCTCTAGACACTCTCCTCTAATTTCATGCTATTTGATATTTTTATATACACATATCTGTATACAAATGTACACATACACACACACCAATCCCAGGAGAGACTATGTTAAGATATAAAGAAACTATATTGATCTAAAGTACTTACACTCTGCTCCAAATATAAGCATTATGGCATTTGATGCACATAAAATCTTTAAAACACATTATATACCTTTTTAAAATCTCATTTTTGAAGACTTCGTATGGGGATATGATCACAATACCCGGTTATATGACAAGAACAAGGTACAACTGCAGATTCACAGTTTTTAAAATTTAAGATTATAAAATATAGAGAAATTAGAAGGAAACATATCAAAACATTAATGGTGGTTATATGTGTGGGGCAGATAATGACTTTTATTTTTATATCCTTATCATACTCAGTAATTTACCTATCTGCACTGCTGAGTTTTAGTGACATTCAAAAAAGAAGGTATTTTTTAAAAAACATTTTGCAATTACTCACCACATTATAATAGCTTTTGTTAATGGCAGTTGTATCGAATCCTTTGGGAGGGCTCTTCAATGTTCCAGATTTGGGAGACACAGGTTTTTCTGAAACACAAATGTAATGTAGTTTTACTGATCAAAACTAGAGACACTCAAATGTGCCAGCCCCCCACAGAGCCCACCATGACTGACCCAGCAACCTCCAATGAAATAAACCCAAAAGGGGACGCTGAGCAGAAGGCCTGCACACCTCCAGGAGGCATCACAGTGCCCACATCTCCTTCTCATGCTAGACAACCTGAGTTCAGGCTGAAAATCTCTGAAAGCTTACACTCCATTGTTGTCAGCAAAGCACACTAAATTGTTAGCTATATATACAGCTTAGCAGTGTAGTAAAGATAAAATATTACCCAAACAGAATTAGAGAAAATATTAGCAGATATCTGACAAAATTAACACGTCAAGACCCACGGTCTGAACTGTATTTCAAGGATTCTGATCACTCAATGCAAAAGTCTCTCAAAGTCTCTCTGAACAATATGGTCTGGCTGAAGGTGATAGACAAAGCAGAAGGAAGGCCACTCCAAACAGGCAAAAACCAGGAAACCACCTCACTGCCTTAATAATTTCCACATTAAGTGACAGCAATGAAAGCAGCCATGAATACTGCAAGGATTAAAGTAGTTTTAAATTGCATGGCTTTCATTCAACATCCATTCAAGAGACATTGGGTATAATTGGTACTGAAGAAGTGCTTGCTAACTGAGAACATGGCTCTCAGAGAGAGAGAGAGAGAGCGCGTGTGTGTGTACACACACACCACTACTGGTTTTATTGGGAGAGGTGTCTGTCTACCCTTAGTTCTATGTGTAGGTTTGCCTGTCTATCATTGATTCTATGGGATAGGTCTGTCTGTCTATTACTGGTTCTGTGGGGGTGGGGGTGGCTGACAGCTACAAAGTGATACTGTTCACTACTGGTGAGAGGTGAGGAAATGGTGAGAATGTATTCAGTGCTACCTTTCCAGGGGTCAACTGAAGAAAGGTCTCCCCTTTCTTGAAATAAACTATAAGAATGCTGAAATCAACATAATTTAAATGCAGATGTGCCAAAGAAAAAGGGGGTGGGGACTCCCTAGGTGCCAAAAGTGAAGGGCATGAAAAACACTGACAATGACAGGGAGGGGCCTGTGAGGGCTGGTCCCAGAGACAAGGGTGCAACCAATGCAGGAATAAGACACAGCCCTGGTGTAACTTGGGCAGAGTAAAATGAGATGAAACTATTGGTGACCTGTACAAATGATGAAAAGAAGCCTAGAAGCTTCTGTCCAAGCTGCTTCTCTCCTGGTCCAGAGAAACAGCAAGAAAGTGTGCTAGCTACTCAGAGACTGGGTACACAACCACTGAGAAATCAAAACCCGGAGCCTGACCCTGTCATCATGTCCATTACAAATCTACACCATGCTCCTGCAGAACCACCAGGATTTGCTTACTGCAAGAAAACCTCTGGGAGCCCCTGAGGAAGCCAATGTTATTCCTCTCTGAAGGAATACTTCTGCAACCCTGGGTACAGGGATATCCTACTGAATAACCACTCATTCCACACCAAAGAGTGAGGACTGGAGAACACCTTTATTTCCAGCAACACAAAGAAAAACAAGATTCTGTATTACCTTTGTCCCTTTCCCTGAACAGAAAATATTTATTTCAAACACTGTTCTTTCACCGCTAAATTAATAAACTGTTCAACAGCTTGCAATTTATGTCTTTTTGATGTCAAAGATAAACAAAATAGTAAAAGTGGCAAACTTAGGAAGTGGCAGTATAACTGCTCATTAAAGATGTGTGGATGAGCACATCACAGTCACGTCTAAGTTCTTACATCACTGCCAAGCATAGGTTTTTATGCATCTCAAACTAACCAGCACCTATAGAAAGATTTTTTTAAAAAGAAATCTTTTACTGTACATAGATAATGAGCTACCTAGAAATGGGAGAAATTAACACATCGGAAAAAATCATTTGAAAGAAACCTGGCGAATTTGTATGCACACATGACAGTGTACTTGTGAGAATATGGAACATGATTTGCTCACTCAGCCAGCTTAGCCCTCAATGGGATGTATTTTCCAAATGCATGCATGCACCTCATCATGCTGCCCACTAATGACTGAGAGGCTCCATGTTTACTTAGCAAGAGCAGCAGCCAATGTCACTCCCTCCCACAATCGGCAATGTTGCTTCTCTTTTCTTCCATCTCCCTTGAATGTTAAGAAACTCATACATATATCTGTGTATAAAATATGGCAGATACCCGTGGGTTTTATATATCAAAAGAATGTGAAAATAAATATTAAGTAACAATAACACATCTTCCATAAAATAGTACAGATTCAGGAAGAATACACACTGCATTTGCAGCAAGCATTAGAAATACCCTTATGCAGACTCTTGGGAGATATTTGTCTTTAAAGAGGAACAATTTCAAATAAGAAACCACAAACAGGTCAAAGGCACAAATGCATGACCTTGACCAGAACATGCCCTCTGTGACTACCAGAGGGCAAACAATCACAGCTACTTATACTTCCCTAAGAAATGGAAGAGAGAAACTGGACATGCTTGAGGATTTACCTGGATATACACAGGCCAAAATATATCACTTAAAGGTTGATCTTAGTTTTATTTAGTCGATAAAAATATTTATAAATCAAATGAAAAGAGAAAATTACAATTTGAAGGAAGTCAGTGTTTTTGTTTCACAAGGAAATGATCCTAACAAGATCACCAGTTAGAGGAGTCTACATTTAAGACCTAGCACATTTTGCTTACAGAAAATGAAGCATTAATTTCACTATAAATTACAAGGTTCACATTATACATAACCTTCAAAAAACAAAACCTATTTCAAAATCAGAAAGCCACATAAATTAATGAAAAGATGCAATACTCAAGTGTTATTGTGATCCTAGAATTTTAGTCTCAACTGTTATAAAGCAATAGATAAAATATGTGGTTTTACATATTCCTGTCTCAAATGCCAGCATTTAATATCAGGTGGGGTAACTTTTCTTAGAATATACTCAGGTAATCTGAAAACACTACAGATGGAAAGTTTTTCCCAAAAGAGATTATTCCTTTAGTTCAACTGTCAGGTAAAAAATATTAGCATGGTGGATCACCAATTTGAGCCAGTGTTATCCCTTATACCTTAAAAAATAAACAGAAAATGAAAAAAGAAAAATGTCCAAAGTTACCTGAACATGCAAACTGAGGAGTCCATGTGACCCGCACCAAGGGCTCGTGAGCAACAATGCTGTCACGCACACTTGTTTAAAAGGATACAGTCTCTCACACACGTGCGCACGGAGACCCGGGTAAGATGGAAATTTCAGAGAGAACAAAGTGGTGCAGTCACCATGCAATGGCTGCTTCTTCTTAGGGCCACATCTGTCTCCACCAGCTCTCAGGCCCTACACTCCACTCCAAAAACAGGACCTGAGAGCAAGATGTCCACGCTCCACTGCTGGACTTGAAAAGGGGAACAGTGTGCTATGAAATCAACTACAGTTGACCCTTGAACAACATGGGTGTGAACTGCACAGATCCACTTTCGTGTGGATTTTTTCAAGAAATACTGTAAATATATATATTTTCTTAATATCACTGTCTTTTCTCTAACTTTATTGTAAGAATACAACACGGGACACACATAACATAAAAAATGTGTGTGAATTGACTGTTTATGTTATCAGTAGGGCTTCCAGCCAAAAGTGGGCTCTCAGCATTAAGTTTGGGGGGGTCAAAAGTCACTTGGATTTTTGTCAGAGAAGAGGTTGGCACCCTTCACCCCCAAACTGTTCAAGAGTGGACTGTATTAGCAACAGATGATGTTGACGACGTCCAAATCAATTTGAAAATAACTCCCAGAAGTCACCAGAAGAGAACTTCAAGACCCACAATCTCTATCTTTCCAGTCTAACTTGCAAAGGTTAAATCTGAAAACTCCATGAGGAGAAATATGTAAAAAGTAAAAATTCATTCATTTGTATTCTTACTATCAAACCGGAATTCCCATTTAAATGAGTCATTCTTGATAGAATTCAGAAAAGCGCTGATTTAACTGACATCTGCCCAATCATCAGGCTCCACTTCTGATATGTACCCATTACCAGCTCTGTGACCTCCTGGATGTGCCCATTATTAGCTCTAACCTCCTGATGCTGTGCTTCATTATACCAGCTCTGTGACCTCCTCATGGTGTAGCCATCACCACTTCTATGACCCCTAAATTGTGGTCCATTACCAGCTCTGTGACCACCTTATCCTCAATGGTGAACGGGAAAATGATCTCATCCTCCCCCTCCCGCGACTCCAGCATCCTCTTGAAAACGCCTAAATGCTACTCTCTCATCCCCAGAAGAATGAATCACCAGAATCCGAGAATAGCAGAGAAGCTGCTCTCAGAGCCTGGACTTAGCCTGCCCCAGCCCTCAATCATGAGGGCCAGCACCGCGACTGCCCAGCTGTCCCACAAACTAACCAGGTAACTACTGGTAAGTCCAACCAAGTTACAGACTGAGCCACATTTCCCAACAGTTGTGTCTATGAAACTAAAATGCCATTTCCATTCTGATCAACCTGACACCATTGCCGCACCCTCAGCTGGTTCTACACCTAGATAGATTAAAAGATTATTATTTATTTGTGCCATATGCTCTGAATATCCCATCACTATTTGCCTTCTGGAATTGTGGTGAGGGCTGAATCAAGTCACAAATAAAAAGCACTTTATATAGTAACCAGAACATAATAAACCGCCACAAAACTTTGGCTATTGTTAATTTTATTATAATAATGAAAAAATACTGTTTTCATTAACAACCAGAGAAAAACAACAACAATGAGCTACTACTCATACCCATTCAGATGGCCATTATAAAAAACAACAGAAAAAAGTGTTGGCAAGGATGTGGAGAAAACAGAACCAGTTTGCATTGCTGGTGGGAATACAAAATGGTTCAGCTGCTGTGGAAATAGCGTGGCAGCTCCTCAGAATTTAACACAGAATTACCATATAAGCTTCAATTCCACTGCTAGGTATATACCAAAACAACATAAAGCAAGGACTCAAACAGATATCTGCATATCCATGTCACAGCAACATAATTCACAATAGTAGCCAATAGGTGGAAACAACCCCAATGTCCAGCAACAGATGAATGGATAAACAAAATGCGGTTATGAAAAAATTGTATATATATTGGTCTCTGCCGCTGGTTCACGGCACAGAGAGCTAAAACCCTTGTAATTTCCTAGGCAGTAACAGCACTAGGAGCATCTTTTGTTCAACTGAGGTGACTCCGGATTGACTGCTGGATGGAGACTGATCACCAGAAAGACCCAACCAAGATTAGAAGCTTGGAATTTTCAGCCCCACCCTCGACCCTCAGGAAGGGGAGAGGGGCTTGAGATTTGAGTTAGTGATCAATCATGTGTATGTGGTAAAACCTCCATAAAAACCCCAATAATATGAGGTTCAGAAAGCTCCCAGGCTGGTGATTATATCTACATGCTGGGAGGGTGGCACACCCCAACTCCATGGGGACAGAAAGTTCTACACTCAGAACCCCCAGGACCTCACTCTATGTACCTCTTAATTTGGTTGTTTATCTGTATCCTTTATTATGCAATAAACCAGTAAATGTAACTAGTGTTTCCCTGAGTTCTATAAGCCATTGTAGTAAATTATCAAACCCAAGGAGGGGGTCATGGGAACTGATTTATTGCAAGTTGATCAGAAGTCGTCAATATATCCCCAATGTGGGGGTAAAGTAAAAAATTCACTTCCATTCAACAAAAAAAATAGGAAAGAATTTGAATACTCAGCCCAGTGTCGTTTACACAAGTTCAACGGAATAAAAGGACTTAGCATATACTGAGCACATTCATTTCTTTCTGTTACTTCTCACCTAAGGGAAAAGCACCAGTCCATTCTGCCAACACTCCACTTACCACTGGGCTTGATCTCTCGCACATAGTTGCTGGGGAACCATCCAGTCCTGCCGTTGTGTGTGCCTTCCCACCAGCCCCCTTCCTCCACTCGGGTGACATGGATGATGTCTCCTTTTGTAAAGGAAAGCTCATCTTCATTTGTCTGCTGGAAGTTAAACTTTGCTCTTACTACTAGTTGATTGTTGCTATTATCGGTCATGTCCTAAAAAAGGGAGATGGGATGAAAAATTTCATGAAGTATAGTTTTTATCATAAAGTAATCAGATATTTTACTATTATAAATGTACCACAACAGCCCTAAACAGCAGGGGAAGGTTTAAAGTTGAGAAATTTCAGTTTCCTATCTATCTCCCATGGTGTACCTTGACCACCCCTTCACCCGCATTTCCAGCCCTGGAGGAAACTCTCTTAATGGCTTGAATGGTCTTATTCCTGCCATTCTTATATCTACATATATACATTTTCATGTATATTTTTATGGAATTATACATCTGCAAAATTTATAAAAAGTTAATACACTGTAGTCATTTTTCAGCAGTATTTATAATTACTCTTAACTATGTAATAATATACTGTATTGCTATGCCATTAATTACTTAAACAATTCTCCATTGGCTAAATAATGTTAAATTCAGGTCAGAGAACATGTATGACATATTTTAAATTTTAATACCTATTTATAAACTACCCTCCCAAAACATTCTACAAACTTACACCAAGCTACATTCCAACCAACAATATCTTAGAATTATTTCTTCAAACATTCACCAATACTAAATATTGTCAAGTATTTTTATCTTTGCCAAACTGATGGGAAGAAATGGTACCTTATTTTAATTTGTACTTTTCTCAGAGACCAACCATATCTGCAGATCTCTGAAATGTGGGAAGAGAAAGGCAGATTGGCCAGAGTTTCTTTTTATCTCTGTCTATCCCAGAGTGGGTACTAGAGAAGCCTGCAACCCAGAAACACCAATAAGAGTAAGCAAAAAAGAAAATCCCCAAGAAAACTGTGCCCTCCTGACTGAAGGAGTAGCAATGGGGCGGCAGGCACTGACAGTGGTGCAGGCACTTAGCCTGCACCTGGGTGTCCACAGGGACTGACTAGGACATCCCACACACCACAGAGCACCAGCACTACCTTAGCAGGTGACATTAGCAAAATTCAGACAGGGACTCCCAGCCTCCCACCAGGTGGCAGCAGGCTGCTACATCAGCCCACAAGGCATCCTTCCCCACCTCCTTTCCCTTCACTTAGCCTTAGGGGACAACCCAGTCCCAGAGTCCCCTCACCTTCCATCCAGGCTCAGGAGAGACCAAGGTCCCAAATCTCCCCAACAGCCTCCCAACCCCTATCCCTGTCCAGCAGGAACCCCAGCAACACCAAGAAATGAGCCTGACCAGACACCACTGGAAGGGCTCTGGAACTAAGTTGTCACTGGAACCACAGCCTACCAGCCTAAGCCAGGACCATACACTACACCCAATCAGGGCCACAGACTGCTAAGATACAAAATTTAAGTAGGATCCAGCATTTCCTACCTAACACACTCTCCAAAGTCTCCAAGGTACAATCAAAAACACTCATTATTCCAAAAACCTGGAAAATCACGGCTTAAATGAGAAAAGACATGATACCAACAAGATGAAGCAGATGCTGGGATTATCAGAATGGGTTTTCATTATCAAAAGGTTTCAAAAAGCAATTACAAATTTGCTCAAAGGAGAACAGAAAATCTCAGAAAAGGACAGAACTTACAAAATTTACTAAAACTGACAGAGTGGGAGAAAAAAATGACAAGAGCTCCAGAGACTTGCAGGAAATAACAAAGATGTAAGACAGGTAACATCAGACTCTTGGAGGAAAAAGAGAGCAGCGCTGAAAAGTGGTGTACGAAATACGCTTGAAAATGTCCCATATTTGGCAAAAGACACAAACATACAGATTCAAGAAGGTGAGTGAACCCCAAACAAGACTAACCTAAAGAAATCCAAACCAAGTGACATCATAATTAAACTTCAGAAAACTAAAAAGAAAGAAAAAATCTTGGTACCAGGATAAAAAAGACATGTGCGGATATGCAAGATCTCACAAACCTTACCTCCCACGCACTCTTCCTCAGAAGGTTAGTGAAAGATGTGCTCCTTCAAACAAGGGGAATTATCCAAGAAAAAAATGAAGAAGAGAAAGAGGGAGAGAAAATGACTCAGGTCACAAGGAATCGACAAGATGATGATGAAGAAAATCTCAGAGAGGACAGCTGGCAACAACCTGGCTGACAACCAAGAGACTCAAGTGGGCCAGAAGACTTCAAGTTCCTTAGAGAAACGCAAGTGAAAAATGTTAACATGTCTGAATGTACAAGAGATTATTAGAAAAAGGCAAAAGACTAGGACTATAATCTGCAAAAGGTACACAGAAAACTAAACAAACAGGCGATAATTATTAAATCCAGAAAACAAAATGTTACGAAAGGAAGAACAGTCACTGCACAGATCACAGCTGCGTTATGAGTCTGAGTCCAATACTGCTGCACTGATGCGAGCCACAATGGAGGACCTAAGGAAGAAGAGCGGGGAAGCATTTATGCAGGGAAGGGGCCGGAGGGCAATGGAAGAGCCCTATCCCACTCTTCCGCTGTGGGAAGTCCACACTGATTAACACTAAGTTTAAAAAAAAATCAAGCTTAATATAGGCATTTTATTTAGAGACTCACAGGCTCACCTAAAGAATCAAGGGAAAAAATAGAACGTTGTTGTCTCTTCTGATTTTTTTCATTATCTCAGGTCTTGGAGAATTAATGAATTGCCTGATGCTACAAACTAGGTATATGTAACAATAAACAAAAAAGATAAAAAAGATAAAAGCACAAACACTATGTTAATGCAGATTTTCAAGAGGAGCTGATAGAATTCCTAAAGTAATGTTTATTTATCTATTTAATATTAATAATTTAACTATTATGTAATATATAACAGTGTTACATAGTATATTTAATAATTCAAATTAATACATTAAATATTTAATGTATACTTAATATTTAATACTTAGAACACTCAATGAAGAACTATGTCTTCAACATTTGGCAAAGAAAGCGCTGGCTGACACTATCACCGCAAACTTAATACTCGCTGGCACACTTGAATGGTGAGCGGTGGGATAAAACTCGCTTGTCCCCGTGACGCTCACACTTAGAAAAATGGCACATGTTGTCCTTGTTCTGGTTCGGTGAAACAGTATCGGGCTTACTATGGCTGTATCGGGTTCTCTCTTTCTGCAAACCACTGTCCTCGCTCATCAGTTGACTACTATGATCTCTATTACATTCTCCTTTCTTGTGGCTTATCCTGGCTTTTTGTAAAAGCACACACCCAATCTTGGTGATAAATCCCCATAACGCATAACAAACAGGCCCCTAAGGAGGTCAAACTGCCCCTGGAGTAACCCTCCCGTCAGCCATCCACCTCAGCTCAACAACCAGCACTGAGGCCCTCCTCTCTGCGCACAAGTTTGGCCGGTTCCTAAGTTGAGGCATGGTGGTATCTCATTAGGACCAACGAGGTAAATTACTTTCTCCCTACACTTATGAATTCTCTACAAGTTAGGCACACACCACTGACACCATCTCTACTTTAGAAATAGACACAACACTAAGGAAAGAACAGGAGATGTCTAAGAGGTGGAGAGAAAGACACAGAATATTGGCAGCCAGCCTAGAGTCACTTAAAATTTCTGATTCCACAAATTTCCATTCCTTCAGCAGGTATTACATTGAAGGATACACAGATTTTTACAACACTGCTCTAAGGAGTGCTGATTTAAGAGCAAAATGCCGAAGACAGGCTTAAAGGAGGGTGCAATAGCCAAGAGCTGTACTCCAGTGACTCTCTACAACACCAACTTCAGACTAACATTACAACTGAGTAAAGAGTGCTCTGGTCATGTCACTAGTATCACTGGAATCTGGGAAGGGTATATTTAATAACTGTCTTATAACTCTGGAATGTTTTCCTTCCCTTTTTTTAAAGTTCTCCTGAAACTATATCTTATCATCTATCTGGGCTCAACATGACACTCCACAACAGTCTAAAATACAGTGAGCAGAGCAGAAGACGCCAGTTAAAAAATGAGTATATGCTGGTGGGATTTCATTTACGTAGTAAAATACAAAACGGGTAAAACCCATCTTTACTATTAGAAATCAGGACAGCAGATGCCCTGGGGAAAGGCAGACACAACAAAGGCAGGTGGTGCCAATCAAGTTCTGTCTCTTGATCTGGGTGCTTACACACAAGAAATGATCAACTTGTGAAAATTCATCAAGCTGTTCGATTAGGATTCACACACTTTTCTATTTGTATGTTACATGGCAATATCAGTTAGTGATGGAAGTGAAGAGGGAAAAGGTGATTCCCCCCCCCACCACATTCGTTCTTAATAGCCTCTTTCTGATTCCTATAGTCAAAGTACCACCCATCAGTATCACACATCTATAACTTAATCAGGTACTTTACTTTATCCAATGTTCTTAAATTATCCTAATAATCCAGACCAGGATATCCTGGTGAGCTACCTTCACTATAGCCATAGTGCAGCTTCACTGAGTTACAGTACAGATGAACAAACTCTACCTTCTCCTCCATTCCCAGAAGTACCTGGAATCTCATTTAAAGAAGAAAAGGTTGTCAAGGAGTGAAAAACCCAATTTCTACTCCAATGATTAACTATTTCCCAGTCTTGTGATCTTGTGTAAATATCTTCTTAAGCTTCAGTTTTATCATAATGCATTTCATCAAATACAGAAGTCAGAAATTAGAGAATGCCCCATGGCTTTATATTCCACCAAATTCTGTTAATTATGACATCAACTGTAAGACATGCTACTTTCATACATGCTAATTTTTTAAAGGTCACAAAACTGATTAAATACAGTACCTTAGAGAAGCACAATATTTCTGTTTATAGTGCAGATGAACTAAAAATATTTTTTTTAATGTTTAATACATTTTACTGTCTTGCATGCCTTGGAAACACATTTTGTGAACTCAATGACCAGTGCTGGCCCTGGTCCCAAGAGGCAGTGGGGACTACAGGGAAAGAAAATGCTTTAAGAGCTCAAGTCTCCTCTCCGGTAAATGAATGATCCCAGGAGCAACAACCCCACAAATATTCTTCCCAAACTTTGGGGAAAACTTCGAGATCCCAAGGTCATACTTATTAAGAGTCAACATATTAAGACTTGGGGCACAGCAGACTTCCGGCCAAGATGGAGGCACAGATAGACGCACTGTGCCTCCTCGCACAACCAAGATAGGGACAACAACAATAGAGAAACAAAATAACAACCAGAACTGACAGAAAATTGAAGTGTATGGAAGTCAGACACCCAAGGATTTAAAAATAGACGTGTTCATTCAGACTGGTAGGAGGGGCAGAGTCGGGCCAGGTGAGGGATGCAGAGCAGAGAGCTGAGCACCCAGGGCGGCGCGAAAGTCCACAGCAGGCAGACCCTGGGCACACAAGCAACGGTGGCTGCTGGGCCCCGGCCAGGGGGTGGCGACCAGCAGACCCAGCGAGGAGGCCATTGTGAAGCAAGGCACTGCGCGCAGCTCAGGGTCCCAGCGCCGGGAAATAGAGCTTTGGGTCACTGACTGAAAAGAAAGGTCCTACAGGGTGCACAGGCCCACCCACGCCGGAATTGGTGCCAGGGGGGCCCGGTTAGCTTTCGGAAAGAGGCGGAAGGGTCTGGGGTCCTACAGAGAGCAGACCAAGCGCCATTGTTCCTTCTCGGACCCCGCCCCCACATACAGCGTCACAACCCAGCAACTGGGGTGCCCCGCCCTGGGGAACTCCTAAGGCCCCGCCTCTCACTACAGGAGCTCAACAAGACCAAAAAGCAACAACAACAACAAAAAAAAACCCGCAAAAAGATGGCTCAAACAGAAGAAGAATTGAAAGCCCAAGAACCCATCCTTTTAAGTGACCAAGAGATAGCCAACCTATCAGATGCACAGTTCAAAGCACTGGTGATCAGGATACTCACAGAATTGGTTGATTTGGGTCACAAACTAGATGAAAAAATGAAGGCTACAATAAGTGAAATGAAGAAAAATGCACAGGGAACCAATAGTGATGGAATGAAAGATGGGTCTCACATCATTGGAGTGGACCACAAGGAAGAAAAAAAATACACAACCAGAAAAGAATGAACAAGTAAGAATTCAAAAAAAATGAGGAGAGGCTTAGGAACCTCCAGGACATCTTTAAACGTTCCAACATCTGAATCATAGGGGTACCAGAAAGGGAAGAGGAAGAGCAACAAGTGGAAAACTTATTTGAACAAATAATAAAGGAGAACT
>CM052548.1:58019130-58045667 GCA_028533065.1 Trachops cirrhosus | reverse complement strand
ACTTATGACACATGGACATGAACTAAAGGGGGGGAATGTGGGTGGGAGAGGGTGTTCAGGGTGGAGGGGAATGAAGGGGAGATAATAGGACAACTGTAATAGCATAATCAATAAAATATATTTAAAAAAAAAAGACCTGGGGCAAAATAATTTACTAAGAGACATGAGAAATCCCAGAAGCATTCAATAAAAGTTATTTAAGAATAAAAAAAGGATGAATTCAACCTTAAATATGAGAAAAACGACAACCCAAGTCGACAGGCTGGAACTCTCCCATCTCTAATTCAGTTATGGAGTTGTTCTTTCTAGGGGGTAATAGGCACATCATGTAACACAGGGTCAGATGAGGAGCTTACTTTAGTGCAGGGCATTGGAAATAGGGTAAATAGAAATCAGCCCAAGAAAGGAATAATCAGAAAGCATCGGGGAAGTGACATAATAAAGTTAAAACTTCCATTTTAATGCAAACAAACACTAGAACTTTTCAAATGTGCCTTCATCACAAGGCAGGAAATCTGTCTGAGAACAGATAGATAATGAGTTCACAGACACTGAAGCAACATTACGTGAACAACCCGCACCAAGGTGGTGGTTAGGCGAGACATTCTTGAGACACAAGCAATTACAACAGCAACTTGAAAATACTGACCTTTGCTTTGGAGATGGTAGTGCCTCACACAATTTCAAAGCTAGGCTTTATTTTATGAGATCACAAAATGTTCAAGACACTACAAGTCACTCTTTTAGCTCAACTTTATTATGGAAAATTTCTAACAAAAGTAGAGAACAACAGGTATGCTTCCATGTCACTATCACATGGAACACTTTGCCATTCTCATTTCATTATAAATTATTTTTAATCCAAGAAAACTACCTCAAAGTACTATTAATAACACATACCGAAAAATCTAAGGGCAAATAATTATTCTTACCCAGCTCAGTAAGAGAAGCCTTGCCATGCTCATTTCACTAGCAGATAACTGTGTCTACCAATCAGACACAAAAGCAGGTGAGATGACTGAGGTCTTTTTATTTCTAGTGTAACTTAAGAAATTTCTCTAGCTACTGAAAAATTAATCCTATACTTAGTAACATTCTTTATCAACTTTAAACTTAGTTTTGCTTCAAATTGTATATTGCTTCGTGGCATTTTGGCTAAGATCAAGTGTAGTACTTCAAATTATATATTTGCAGTCTAATTCTTATTTACTCAAAAATAAAAGAAAATGAAAACTGCTATGGGTACATGGGTGAGACAGCAAAGATTTCTTCACCCAAAGTTTGCTGATTTCCCTTATACTTCATATATTTAATAAAGCTAATTTAAAATATTTTAAGTGGTTTGTGTATTTTTTTTCTCAGTTTAGAATCACAGCTCTTCCAATACTCTATGAAATTCCTCTACCATTAAACCAACCCTACACTTCATGGGGTCACTGTGTGGGTTGCGTTAGCCCAGGTAAAGCAACCTAGAACAATGCCTGGCACCAGGAGAAACGACTCAATGCATGTTGTATCTGTTGCACACAGAATCAGGGAAAGGGTGCTGGGACTTCTCTAAGAGGAATAAGTCAAACATAAACAGCAGTCAGAGTCAGCTTGAGTTCGGAAGTTCAGGAACATGTCAAAACTATATTCCTTCTATAGCTTTCATTTTTTAACACACCTTCGTGAACTAAACTCAAATTTCTTTCCCTCTACAAAACAGACCTTTAACCAAATTAATTTTTATTTCTTTAGGATCACCATTAGCTTACTTAACAATATTTCTTTCTGTATCAACATTTCTTTCTGTGTTAAAGTAAACAGAAAGCTTTGGTCCCCTAAAAACTAGAAGAATCGGCCTCTCTTCAGACTCAGGTTGCAAGATAATTTGTTTCTAACATAAAATAATTTACTAAAATGTTGCAGGAAACAAAGTCACATTACTTGCTAATCAAACCAAGTACCAATCACCCACTGGCTCAAAGGAGGGTTCAACAACAGGGAGCAGTCTCATCCTGCTCAGCTGATGTGGTGGCCTCTTTCCACACTTTCTCCATTCAGGACTATATTTAATCCTTTCCCAGTTTCTCAGTAACAATTTCATGGTTAATCCTGTGTTCTTTGCTCAGAGCCTGTATCCTGATGATCTGTAAATGGGTTTTTCTTCACTTTCCAGGACGTCTGCTAGTCTAAGTTCTTTACACATCTCACTACCAGCCATTACAAGGGAGTCCCTCCTTCATATACTGCATCCTCACTCAGTAAATCATTCTAAGTCATGCCTTTACTAAAGGAAAAACCTTCCTTAGGTCTTTTCAGCTTTCAGCCATTTATTCTTTATGCAGCTAAGTAGTTTTACAAACATATGTATCTTATTCTTCCAGTTCTATATATACATACCAGATGAGAAAAGACTATGCAAGTGGCCAGGGAAATATTCTAAATCACACACCTCTATGGATTAAACTGATTTTGCATCTTGAAATATAATGCCAAAAATACGTAAGTTTCTCAAAAGCAGTCATTAAGCAACACATCTGGATAATTTGGTGATGGACTAACACCAAACCCAAGTAAAGGAAAAATGAGGTAAGGTCAAACAACTTTGACCTCACAGAGTCCTCACTCTGCAACTCTGTTACCAGAGACACATGCATCATTCCAGATACACCTACACACACTCAACTTTCTAACATATTCCAGTTTGAATAACCACCTCCCTCAAACTTACCAAACTTCGATACTGGCCCTGGAACAACTTTGAAGTCCGACTGTGGGAAGGCTGGGATCCCAGGGAGTCAAAGGACTTTGTCCGATGAGATGAGGGCCGGACACACACAGAGTCACTTCCCAGTCCAATGTCTGAAAAGGTCATGAAAAGAGAAAAGAGTGAGCTGAGACGCCTGACACCATGCACCCTCACTGCACACCAGACTCTAAACTGGGGCAGCCCCCAAGGGACGCACCGCAGACCACAACAAAGCAGGCCATTTATATGCAGTAAACAAAGCGCAGATTCTGTCT
This sequence comes from Trachops cirrhosus, assembly GCA_028533065.1. Lineage (NCBI taxonomy): Eukaryota > Metazoa > Chordata > Mammalia > Chiroptera > Phyllostomidae > Trachops > Trachops cirrhosus. Next base: position 58,042,658 of record CM052548.1, on the reverse strand, counting down.
TCTACAGAAATGACTTGCACACTCATTCCCCAATCACCTTTCCAGAAATTAACTGGAGATAACTATTACTTCTTCTCTCATATAATTTTCAATTTTGTGAAACATTCTGTAACTTGTTTTTAATACTTTCCCTTCATCTGGAAAAAATAAACCTCTCAAATTCAATTACTTAGCAGAACACCACCCAGAACTCATTCCCAATACTTCGCCACCATCACCCACTTCTCCAGGACCACTCTTCTCATAGTAAGCAGCAAGAATTATTTGGCAACAAAAGAAAAAGGCTTACTTGAACCTAACAGAAAATCCCCTTGTATTTTTCAGACAGAGCCTTCTGATTGTATTCTCAAAACGAAGGCAGCCCATGCTTTACTCACCTCACAAAGTTGGTGAAAGGATCAAAGTAAATAGCTATTAAAGGGCTTCCCTCTCTCTCTAGAGTCTCTTCATGATTAGACACTCCACTTAGGCCAACCAATAAGTAAATGTTAGCAACCCACTTCTTCGAAGTGATTTGATTTTTTTAAAAAGGAGGCCATGAATAGTTTCTAAGGAAACCACTGTTCTGAGATACATGTGCCTAGCAATTTCTTAAAGCTACATGTGGAGTCTTCTGTAAAAATAGCCTTAAACTGATGGTCTCCGGGTCTGTTTTCCTGGCAGATGTTTGGATATAGTGTCTTACAAAATTTCTGAATTAATTGTCAACTACTACAAGTCTGACGATATCACAGGGAAACACAAATCTTCAGTTGTTCTTGAAGTACAGCCAGCCCCTGGACATCCATTCCAGCAAAAAAGTACTGTGAGGGGCACCAGAAGGGTTCCCGAGTGCAGAGGCCCTCCAAACCAGGGTTGTAGCCCGATGTGTTCTGACTCAGCTCTTCCCAGACACAATGAGGTAAGTACACCCCATCTGAAGCACCAGGACAAAAGGGGAAGAAACCGTGACAAAATAAACTTAAGAGGTCTCTGATCAAGAGACGTATCAACATCTTATTTTCCCCCAGAAATCTGAAACTAAAGTCTATAAATTGAAAAATAAAAATGACTTTAAAACAAAAGAGTCACTAAGTCCTTCTTTTAGATGCACAAGATAGAACTTCTCAGAGCTCATGGGACAGGCATAAAGCCTCCCTCAGAGGAATTTGCACAGAACCTCATTGTCCTCACGTGGGTCTGGAGCCCAGAGGGGCATACTGTGCCCCTACCTCCACTCGCCCTTCTCCCCGAGATATGACTGGGGCTCAGAACACAGTAAACCAAGTACCCTGAGCACGTACCCTCCCAGCCCTTAGAAAACTTGGCCCAGGTGTTTACTTTAGAGGCCAATTCACTGGCTACTCCACTGTCATGATAATACCTCAAAAAGAGTCATCATATCTGCTAATAATGTGAGTTTTAACCAGCATAATAAAAATTCAGAGAAAAGTGCTTCTAACTTCAAGACAACCCGTGAGTGCAGCCACATAAATGAGACGTTTCTCCTCTGCTCTATTTTCAGGTAGTAACTGCTCTGCCCAGAGAAAGGAAAACATCTGATAGCCACCTGAGGACCTAAAAAGGAAGATTCTATTCTAGTAAGAAAGAAAAAAAATCACAGCAAAAGTGACAACTAAAAATTTAATGCAATAAAAGCTTATTTTTTGAATTTGATAATGCTCATTTTGTCCTGCTAAAAGAAAAGCAAAAGTTTTTGCCCTTTTGTCTTCACACCCCCTCAATTGAATTTATAAAAGGTCTTACCTGCTGTTACTTTATTTAGAGTCACTAAGGAACTGAGGACCTTGTTAAAATTCTGCCCCTGATACAAATCATTTGCATCAAACGTCTGAAAGGAAAAATTAAACAAAATTAATACAGTCTTGTGTTGGGTGCAGGATAAACAAAGTTCTTGCAGCAATGACAGAACCACACACAGGATTTCCAGATGAAATCCTGAAGATGCAGCACAACCTGAAAAAGCAGGACCAGTGAGCTCAGCCTCTAGTCTGGGGGTGGGAGATCCAACAGAATTCCCTTATGTGTACCTTAATCCTGGTCCTGAGACCAACTCCCCACCTTTCTTCATAACCTGGATTGGGGTTCCTTCCCAAATGAGGGAGACAATTCTGCCAGCACTCAGGGAATGCTGGAGTGGTTTCCCAAGCCTTCTCTCCTTAGATTAAGGCAGAGGTTGCAGGACAGGCATACTACAGCCTTCCTCTCCTTGTCAGTCAATTCCAAAGCTAACAGTGGCAAAAGAGAAACATGGGCATCAGAATGGATGTGAGTAAAACGAGGGGAAGACACAAAATGCAGATTCCAGAACCAGGACAGGTATGGGGGGAAAGGGAGTCCTTGACCCTCAGGGCAGAGAGCTGAGGCCAGACCCATGATGTCTAACCTGAGATTCCTCCAATCTGGGCGGCCGACAAGGGGAAGGACAAGTCAGCCCCAGTGTGAGCCTGCGAGCACGTGCAAGCATGTAAGCAGGCACACACACACAGGAGCTGAAAAATAAGGCGCAGTAGCTTGTTCAGAAGCCTTACAGCTAGTCTACAATGTGTATGTACACATACACACACTGAAACACAAATCATTCCCAAATACTATCTGAAGACTACATACAGCTTTTTATCACCAAATAACCCTGGCAAAAAAAAATTCAATAGTCAAATCATCCACAACCCAGCCAGAAAAAATTATGAAAAAAACTTCTTTCAAAGATGCAAATAACAGAAAGACACAGTACTTAGATACAAAATGTAAATCGTGTTAACATACTTCAAGTTTCTCTCAGTGGGACAGAAATGAACAAACATGACTAGACATCTAGGAATGAACTATCAGCAAAGGAGGGCCCTGACTTCCTCTCCCCATTGACTGCTGCCTCTTTCCCCATCTGGTCAGTTCCTCTATCTCACAGGTCCTGCCAGAACCACGCCCACCTCCTTCCAGCCTCCGGACTCCCACCCCTCTCCTGGCTAACTCTTACTCATCCTTTTCCCAGCCTCACTTCCTTAACCAAGACTCAGTGAGGTCCCCTAACCAGGCTCCACCAGCACATTCATCACAAAGATAACTTTATGTTCCATGTGTATATGCCACCCTAGTCTGTAAAATCTACAAAAGCAGTTTTACAGCACCCCACATCTAGCAAAATGGCCAAAGTAAAAACTGAAATGTTCGCTGAATAATAACTGTACCAATCCATCCACCCATCCACCATTCACAATGAAGAGCAGCTAAGAAGAGCAATTCCAAATCTGAATAATTATTGTTCTCTCCCTCAAAAAAGTAGCTTCAATGAATTATCTTCTGCCTTTAATTTCTGAAATGAGTAAAAAGTATCATGAGGTATGTTTAAACATGAACCAAAATAAAGGGGGGGGAAAGAAAATCCAGAAGTTGAAACACTTCAAGAAAGGCCATCAGATCACTAAGTCAAGAAGAGCTGAAAACACAACTCTCTTTTTCTAAAAGCTTGTGGCTCCATTTACTTTTTTCTAAAAACTTAACGAGCCACAGGACTTAAAAGATGTGAATACACCTAAGCATTCTGTATACAATTATTGATGTCATCTCATATAGTTGAAGTACAAAATAGTTAATTTCATGAAGCCAGACCCTTCCTGTAAAAAGACGTAGCCCTCACAAGTCTTAAAAATCATCTTATAATATACAGTTTAATTCATTTATTCTAATATCTATTTTTTAGTAAGTTGCAAGTCAAATGAGAGCATTACTAGGTGACATATCCACCTACATTTTTAATGGGGTTTTAAAAAAATAATTAAAAACAGTAACCTCAGTAGCACTCAGTTTCCTTATATGTAAAACATGGAAGTTCCCATACTTGTAAAATTCTAGAGTAGCTAATCTACATGTCTTTCAGCTCTAAAGTTATAATTGTAGAGCCCAGAAAATTAAAACTGTGGTATTCCACAAAAAGAAGTATACATAAAACATCTACTAACCTTCATTGTGGTGAGGCAGCAAGTCATAAAACCCAGAAAAACAGGATGTTGAAAATTGAAGTTTCCTGTTATTCCAGAACTATATATCTTTCTTACTTGGATACCCCAGGAAGCGTCTGGTTGGCTAAAACTGCACACCAATGAGGTTCAATGTGACATCAGAATTTAAGTGAATTCACATATATCCCACATTTCTTAACAGGAAACTACACAATGAAATGAGACAAATGCTTGCCTCTAAGAGGAAAAAAATGTATATTCTGAGTCAATAAAAGGTTTTGACTAAAGTGCTTCTCCAGGCAAAGATAACAGACTATTTCCTGAAATAGGAATCTATTCAACAAAAAGCAAAACCAGAAAAATCTTAGGGCACTGAGAAAGTCTGTACTATGAGAACAAAAAGGAAGTCTCATTAGAACTTTTATAGAAATATCTCTGCAAAAATAAGTCAGCCTGTATATAAGAATGACCAGGGCATTTAGCGCCCTCAACTGTCCCCTGGATCGCTCAGTGCTTAAGGAGATGAAAACCCTGGGAGCCTGGCCCACCTCATGACCTAACAACCACTGATGCTCTAAGAGCAGTATGCTCTCACCCCTGGCCAGAGTATGGAGCAAGCAGGAAGGAAACAGAGAGGTCCCTTTTCTTCAGGTGGTATTGGGAGAGTGATTATCAGGAGGGGCTGCACATTAGGATCTCCTAGAACTTTACAAAACCAAGATTACTTTACAAAACCTAGACACATCTCAAATCAATTTAATTAGAATCTCTATGAAGGGACGCAGAATCAACACGTTAATGCTCTCCAGGTGATTCTGAGCAACCAAGGGTGAAAACACCTCCCTGGAGACATAAGGAAAGTGTCTTGAATCCTCTCCCTAGGCAAGCCCCACCTCAAACCCACCCCTTATAAGTACAGTAAAAAGAAAACACTCAATACCCCACAAATCTTAGAATCTATCCAGTTGGAATGATCAAAAACTCACCTTCGCTTTGACATTTAAGTGAATTAAATATGCAGAATAGTCCAATATCCTCAACAAAATTACCCTACCAGTATTCCGTCAAAAAAAACTCATAATATTGAACAGAGTTTAAATATTTTACTTTTAATAGAAAGAATGCTATATAATGAAATACAATTACAAACCATATAAAAACCAGGATAGCAGGAGCCCAGAATATTAAATGTAGGACACAAAAACACATTCTAAGAATTCTCTCTAGTCTTTCCTGCGGGGAGAGAGGTAGGGCTGAATTAATATTACAAGGCATGTAGTGGGAATGAAGCAATACTGTTCTGAGGACAGATAACCGTCCTGAACTTGAAGACTGCCCCCTGCTGGCTATTTTCTGAATAACAAAGTAACTACCAAAAAGCTTCCTCAATTACCTAGGTAGGTGCTCAAGAATATTTTAATTACCATCCAAAGGAGCCACAAGTCTCCACACCCTGCACTGCACACACTACTTGTGATAGCACAATGCACGCACAACACATACATTTGCTTTTGTAGCACAGCAAACACTGCACACTGCTTCTGCAGCACACACCACAGCATGCACACACTATACTCATGCACACTGCTTCTGCAGCACACTCCACACACTGCACACGCAGCACACGGATGTGCTTTTGTAGCACAGCAAACACTGCACACTGCACATGCAGTTTCTGCTGCACACACTATACTCATGCACACTGCTTCCACAGCACACTCCACACACTGTGCACGCAGCACACGGATGTGCTTTTGTAGCACAGCAAACACTGCACACTGCACATGCACAGTTTCTGCTGCACACACTATACTCATGCACACTGCTTCCACAGCACACTCCACACACTGTGCACGCAGCACACGGATGTGCTTTTGTAGCACAGCAAGCACTGCACACTGCACATGCACACTCCTTCTGTGACACACACCATACTGCACAGCACACGCACTCTCTGATGTCAACCTCCACTAATGTACATCAGCAAGATTCCAGCTTATACTCCAACAGGAGACCGCCTCACTCCACATAAAAGTGCTACGGTTCCCATCCAGAGTTCCCACCCAAGCTGCTACTCCTGACACAGACACTGGCCCCCACACTCAACTTTCAGTCTCAACAGCATGGACTCTTTCGCCACCCCAAGGCTCAAGAAGGGAAATACAGAAAGACACCAGCATGAAAGAGAATACCCCCACCAGTCAGGTCCCGGCGTCTGCCTCAACATTGTGGCTGTGATAACTTGTGCCTGCTGCCCAACACCAATACAGCTGCCCCATTTGGGAACAGTTTTGTAGAACTGTCACTCCCTGCCTGACACTGAATTATCCAAAGCCTTTTCCACTAATTCTCAGAGTGCAAATCATGGCCAACCTCCCCGAGCCCATTTTTAAACATAGTATGAACAATGTAAAATCACACAATCCATGCAGCACTGTCAACAAAGGTGGGGGTGTCACACAAAGGTTGTGGCTTTGTTACCAACCAAAAGAAAGCAGGAAATGAACTATATTTAAGGGAAAAGTTCTACAATTCAGGTTGATGGAAGTGTATTCCACAAATACAATTACAGGCAGATATGTTAAAAGAAACATGCAAGTACACACCTGGCAGAATCACCCCAAAACCCACAACTTCCTTCATCAGGAAAAAGCACCAAATGCCAAAAAGATTCTAGCCAAGAATGTATTATTCTCCTTGAATCAATCAAAGCAGGGTACTGCTATTATCTTCTAAAAGCATCAGCATAAATACTCTTTCCTTCTTCAGAGGCGTGGCTAACTTCCCCACCCCATGCAGGCAGGAAGCACAGGGAGTCACTACAGTCCCTGCCTGCATAACGAAACTTAGTGGCCAAAAAATGTCTTCGAGACAAAAAGCAAGGAGAAGCTCTTAGGTGTGGCTGCGTTTTCCTCCAGTTTCTCTCACAAGCACATATATCCTATTCCTCTTTTGGAGGAAAAGCCAGTACCATATAATCCAGAGGGTTACAATTATCTACATAAACAAAAACAAGCACATCACTAACCCAGCTGATACCAAACCTAATAATGAAGACTCCAGGCTGGTTTTTTCCAACATGGGCTAGTCCTGGATATTATCTTACACAAGGCACAATGTGAAGAGAAACTTGGAGAAATATTAAAAGGACGACAAGAGGGCTCTGAATGTAACAAAAAGCAGTCCAGCTGCCTACCTCTACAACACTTGGGAAGCAGGTTTATTTTCAGGTGCCGGTCATCTAGAAGATGGGGGACTCATGTCTCAAAGCCCATCTCCCCCTCTCAGCGGAGGCAGAGGTGTTTATAAAGAGGGAGAGAAGAACAGAAGAGATCAAGGGAGGGGGTCGCGAAGTTCTCTACGTGCAGACTAGCACAGTGCATTCCAATAAGGCAAGTGATGGTCGGTGTGCATCATCCTGGTTGAGTCATCCTGGCTTTACATCACCCGGGCTCCTCGGTCGAAAGTCAGCAAATCTCCAGGACCTGGGATGCCTGAGGGTCGGAGTCTGTATCTTTTGACTTAGTTCCTAGGATTCTTATACAAACATGTTGCTCATCCACAAGCTACATATTAGTCAAAATCAGCACTTATAAAAACAATGTCAAAAGAATGGTGGGGTGGGCTATACTTTCCCACCATTATAATTTTCCACTGTTACATGAACACAGGAACAGTGAAGAGAAGACAAAAAGTCGAGACTTAAAAGGACAACGAACCAACTGGACGTGGTGGTCACTGCACGACACCCTGGACTCACCAGCCACACTGAGTCACTTTGAGAGAACGAGAGCTCTATCAGAAAATAGTCCAAGATGCTGGCATAAACCAGGCCACCCCGGACAAACCAGGCTCTATGCCCTCCAGAAATCTATGATTTCCAAATCCAAGCCCAAAAGAAGGGCGGGAAGGGATGACAAGTAAGCACAAGTCTTCCAAGGGCCAACCTCCCTCTCAGCACCGGCCCCTGTGGACAGGTCACTGCACGCCCTGGGCACCATTTTCCTCACCTACTAAGGGAAAGGAACAAAACTAGCTGGCCTTTCCAAGGCACCTCTGACACAGTGTACTTTTTTTTAAAGAATTATCACAGACTTCGAGCAAGGGAGAACCAGGGTCAAGACACCTAGCAGAAGGGAAAACATAGGTGTGGGAAATTCAGAAGATGGCTTTCCTGACATGCTTTTGTAAGGGGTGAAGCAGAAAAAAAAACAAAAAACAAAAAAACAAAACGGGAAAATGAGTTACAACTCCACACAAGGTAAGGTATTCCTCTGTTACAGAGCGGCATCCCCTACGACTGGGTTCCAGAGAAGAAAAGAGTCCAGGCTCAGGATGGCTGGGAGAGGGACAAAAGAAACTGCCGCTGGGCCTGGTGAGATGAGGACGACACCAGGTTTGTGTTAGCACTCTCCCAGAAAGGACACTTCTGAAGGCCTGACAGGACCCTCTTCCCACGTAGCAGCAGGCAGGAGAGATGCTTACCGAAGCTGTGGCCTGCCTCAGAAGAGACCGGGGGCTGCGGAGGGCCCCAGCAAAAGAAAGCACTTGCCATAAGATGTCAGAAGGGGCTTCTAAAAGAAGTTAACAACTCTAAGCCTTAGCAGATGTGCAGACCTCAGCTACAGACAAGAGGCAGAAAGAGAAGTCGCACCATCCGTATCAGGACACCATCTGCCCTGAGAGGTCTGCCCCTGCCCGGTGCTCCTCCCTAATCTGTCCAGCAGTGGCCCAGAGTAACTAGCTCCTCAGAGCACCCTGCATCCTGACCACTACTCCACCATAAACACTGTCAGTGACATGTCACTAAAAGGGCTAAAACTGACCATCAAACACTTGGCAATCTGGCTCAGCCTTAATTTTTGCTAGTCCCCTAAAAATATCCTATTTTGACATACTCCTTATTTATATGGTCACATCTAATATCAAGTCTGGTTCCTAAACATACACCTAAAATAAGGATGGCTCACCTACACATAAGCAAAATGAGGTGGTGTCACACACATTAACCAGCTGTCACCAGTGCCCATCTGGCAGGGCGATGCTAGCTGGGTGACGCGCTATGTGTTTTTGTGAGAACTCCCACATGGGTGAATGTTTAGCCAGGTAGAAGATAACTTGGATTTAGCAGAAATTTGTTGAAAAATACAGGTTTCAAAGGCACAAGTTATGAGAGCTGATGCTGATCCAATCTAGAATTTTCGCATTCATCACACTACTTTCAGCTTCCTCTGTCTTAACTTAAGGCACTGCAGCTCCCTGTGTCACTGCTTTCTTCCATTCACACCCCTGCCCCCCAGAAGAGAGTTGTACACCGTCACCAACCACCACGCCTCCCCATGGACTCCAGCCAAGGGGATGTGAGTGCACATGACATACACCAACTATGAGCAGGATGAGGCACACAGGCTCCATGCAAAAGCTTTTGGAGCCTTTGAGTGTGTCTACCATTCTCTCTGTTCTTCTCCTTTAAATGACCGGCACACCATAGTTTGTGAGAGAGAAGTCATCAGTGCCACCCAGGGAAGGGAGCCACAGCCCTGCCTGTAGCAGGGAGGAATATCCAAAAATTCGAGGACAGTGCTTGAAAACCACCAGCATGCCTACTACCCACTATAGGAGTTCTACCTTCCCATGCCATGCTTTTCTCTTTAAATTGAGATACCACCCCTTCTAATTAGATAAATCAGATTATCAAATCCATCCTGTAGAGTGCCAATACACCTGGCAAAGAAGTGAAACAGGGCTCCCTAAGGTAACTGGAAGACACCTGAATCATTGAGTTTGCCTCAACTTGGCTTCCAAATTCACAGATGGTATTAGAAGTTAAAAGTATCTTCCCCATAAAAATAGGAAAAATAAAACTTTACATCACAAAATATTGTGTTACACGTCGTATAATGAGTATCTTGTTAGCCAGGAATCTTTTGACTGCAAGTGAAACCCAACTCAAATTGGCTTAAACCAACAAAAAATTATCGGTGCACATAACCAGCAAGTCAAAAATGGCAACAGCCACAGTACAAAAAAAGGAAAGCTTAGGGCCATCTCTTCACTCTGCTTTCCTCAGTGTGGGCTGCAGCTTCAGGAATGTACTTTGTAAGGCACCACCACTGCCAGAAGCCCCAGACAGCCAGCACGTCCACAACCTCAGCAGCACCTGGCTGTACCTGCCTGACTCCAACTGCAGAGCCTCTGAGCACAGCATCAAGTAAAGCTGCCCAAGTCGATAACGTGCACAGCCTCCAAGCAAACCTGCACGCATGCGTGACTCACAGTGCAAGAGGATAAGGTGGCACCTACAGCACCAGGACCAACTTGATGCAGACCAATGCGATCAATACACAACAATAACGGGCATTATCACAACTGCTTTCTCACACACCCTCCCTCAGAATCTCATCAATAATCACAGCAACCCAGACATCACCAACCAAAACAGACCCTGACCCACCTGACCATACTGACAATGAAAGCAACAGTACATGACTCCCACCTAAATGATGTCTCTGGCTGATAACACCCATAGGTATATCCAAAAAGAAAATACCAAGGAATGTGGAGAGAAACAAGTCTTCTCTCCACCATCTCTGTCCTGACGGAAAGACCCCTACATCGAAAGGCTAACTAAGTTCTTGCTCAATCATGCAGCTAATATTCCAAATGGCAAGAACCAGGTCAGCTCTCACAACTAGTTTATGAGAAAGCTATTCTTGACAAAAGAAATTGTTACTTTTGGCACAGTTCTAGAGTGTGGTTTGTGGAGTTTAAAAATATAATTTTGTCCTATCACATTGTCAAATGGAATTTGTGATTTTAGATCAAGATGAGTAAAAATGAATCTTAAATAAGTTGTGCTATTTAAGTTTAATGCACATGGTCCCTATTGTTGGGATATGTGAAAAACAGATCCAGCAGTGAATTTTCGCCTTCTTGGTTTCTGTAGATTTTGTACTTAATTCCGCCTACTTCCACACTCCAGGGATAAAATTAAAGTTTCATGATGGATTCTATCAATACATACAGCACTTGCACCCAACATGCCTCCAATTTCTTTCAGTTTAGAATGAGAATTAGCCTGGCTGGTATGGCTCAGTGGATTGGGTGCTGGTCTGCAAACCAAAGGGTCACAGGTTCGATTACCAGTCAGGGCACAGGCCTGGGTTGCAAGCCAGACCCCCAGTAGGGGGAATGCAAGAGGCAACCACACACTGATGTTTCTCTCCCTCTCTTTCTTCTTCTCTTCCCCTCTAAAAATAAAATCTTTTTTAAAAAAGGAGTATTTTTTTAAATAAGAATTAAATCATATTCCATTTTATGGATTCTACTATAGCAATACCCAAAACACAAGGGCGGGACCACCTAAAAAACAAATAGCAGCCAAATATTTAAGGTACATTTCCCAAAAAGTACTGGGGGAAGGGAGAAGACAAAGTTCTGAGAAGAGAGTCAAGATAACTGAGCAATGAAAGCGTTTAAGTCTGGGTTACAAACAGAAATCACCAGAAGCTGAAGCACACGCAGCAGCAAAGAGGAGTACCCACCAAGACCAAGGCCCTAGGGTGCCATGCTCGAGACTTCATGCCTATCTTCCTTCACAAACAGGTGTGGCGAGGAGAGGAAGACTGGCTAAGGGTTTCAGGGCCGAGACACAACATGGCAGTGGGTCCTCTAGATCTTCTTTTCTCTTCAAATGCCCCAGACTAGGTGTTAGAGAATACTGCAGCCAAAACACACCAAAGGGTGCAGACAAAAACAGCCCTGAGAAAAGCCTGTCCTCTCCAACCAGGGCACCAAGAAAAAGGCAGCCCAACAGACTAAAAACTTCTAGACAGTAACACCAGGGGAAATGTGGCCCACCTTACCCACTGTGACAAAGTGTCCCTCCCTCCAGCCTGCCCACCATGCCCTGTGGAGCTCCTCATCTTTCACACAGGAGTAAAGTTGAAAATGATGATGATCAATAAATACAGGTTTGTAGTATATTATTTAAATTTACTGAAGTAACTACTGAAAAATTAAAAATTAACAAGCAGAGCAATTAGTAAAAATTGGTATAGACAGGGGTTGTAAGGGACTTGGGAGGCAGGGCAAGTATACTTAATCCTTGCCTTTCATGGAGATCTAAATGAAGGAAGACATGAGGGGACACAGGAAGTAAATTAGAAGATTTTAGAGGGCCTTGTAACTGTTAGCTATTGCAAGGATAACATGAGAAAGTACAAGTGCTTCATAAACTACTCAATACTATGCCAATATAACTTTTACCGTGCAACACAAAAAGGTCAAGGGAAATCTGAGTGACCAGAAGACAGAACAGTAGATGGTGCCTGACATGAGGCTTGAGGGTAGATGCCGTGACAACAACCCGATGTGCAGACACTTTGAGAGGGAAAGAAAAACGTAAGCTTAAGACCAAATATTTTCATTCAGAATATCTCTGTTTTTTAAAAAAAATTAGGGCCCAATACTTTTAAATGCTTCTCTGTGCGACCTCTAGTCCGCAGTGTCTGTGCGCTGTGTACGTACCTCAAAAGAAGCACCACTCAACCAGCATGGGCACAGCGACTCAACATGACGGCTGGCCCCAGGCCGCTTTCCCATTTATTGGTCTTGGCTCTACATTTTAGGGCTGTATTCGAGTCCCTAGTGCTGAGCCCAATCTCTATTAACTTTAAAAAATATATATGCTTTCTAAAATGTCTGGCACCTGTCTAGGCCGAGCATTCTCCTTCCATGCCTAGTACAGTCTCCAACACACTAACCCTGCCCCTTAAAGTAAGAGGTTATCACGTACCCTAAACAGTCAGGCCCCCAGAATGCCAAAATGCAGGTTCCCCATCAATTCCTATTTAGGATGATTCATCAAATCCAGTACATTCTGTTAGTTCAACTCAACAAATCAACGTGAGAAGCCTGAAAGCCAACCAGGAAGAAGTGACAGGCTTGCCCCACCTCCGCTCAGGTGTTCTGTCCACCATTTTTTCAAACTTGGTCGTCTGAAAGGTCTCTTTCTATCCCTAAATCCCAACCCCATGTAACTGCCCCTCTCGCAGGCTTAGAAGAGCTGCCTGTATCCCAGTTATGTGCATTCATTGTATTTGCTACACAATGCTCTTTAATGCTTCCAGCAGAGACATCCTGTGCATCTGTGCATTCCCTCAGGGTAGGGCAGGGCACAGGAGCGTCCTCATAAATTGTATGCAGACTGACTAGCATTGCTCCAAGAAACATCTCCCTATTGTCCACTAGAATGAAACACAACCTTGCTCTTCTGTGTCACATTCTTCATAACACAATAAATGCTCTGGTCAAAAAAAAAAAGCCATATTCTCATCCCATGGGAATGATGTAGCAATCTTCCTAAGAACATTCCCAATCATATATGAAATTATCTTCTCCTCTTCCATGGGCCAGTTCTTAACTACAATTCAGAAGAGTTGCTGAAAACCAGGAAGGAGCTAAATTTCCAGGTCTTGTCTTGGCAAAGAGACCTCAAATTTGAAGTTGGGACAACATGAAACTTCTTACTACACACACTTCCAATCCCCTAAACTGCCTTGGCCTGATTCTTCACACACCTGCAATTAACTGATGTTCTTTAAACTCCTGACCATAATCCATAATTTTAAAAAATGCATTTTACATTATAACCAGAACACACACACAAAATCCAGTTGTTGGGCAATCTGAATTTTTAATAAATTCACCAACAGATAAATAGTTAGCAAATGCAACAAGGATAGAATTCACTCAAGCTTTTAATAAAGTTGCGAATGCTCCATTAGCTCTACACTTTGTTTATTCTCCAGGTTATAAATCCTTCACTATAATGAATGGCTTTAACTGAGTTATCCACCACACCCAAAGTGATGGGGGATATACAGAAAACTAACAGTTTCCAATTAAACACCCTAAATCTTAGGTAAATTCCATTTCAATTGCTTGCATGATGGAGATTAGTTAACACATTTAATAAGAATTCAAAATACATGATTATGGACACTACATTTGCCTAGATCCCTGAAAATATCAACTGTCCGAGGGTCCCTCATCTTCCCTCCAACCTCTTCCTGTTTACAGAGCTTCCACCAACTGTACTGCCACCATCCCCTTGGTTCAGCTGAGCTTCAATTCTAAATTTAGAAGTTATAGAACCTCCATAAGCCTGATTCAAATACCAACTCTGCCACTTAGTAAATGTCACATATAAGGCATATTTCTTAGCCTCTCTAGATCTCAGTTTCTCCTCAGTCTACTGAGGCTACCTTACAGCATTGCCCTTACAGCTGCATCTACCTTACAGCATCGCCGTGTGGCTGTTCTAGTACTGAGAAGCCACTCAGCAAGCATTTGATATTATTATTAAGTTGCTGGTATGAAGTTTTTAAACTTATTATTACATTTCTACCTCCTCTGCATTCCTATCATTTCTTTTCATTCATACAATGGAAATGTCCTGTTTGTTCCTTCCTCTTCAGTTAACTTTTTTATATTCACATCTGAAGTCCACATGGATAAAACTGAGGTCATGGCTTCAGAATGAGTCAGAGACTGACCAGTTGCTTGATGATGAAAAGTTTGTACAAAGGTAATACAGAACTCAAAAGCAGGTGACTAAATTTACAAAACACAAAGTTCAGATTCTTAAAAGAAGAGGCAATGTCTTCTCTTCCACATGCCAAAATGCACCCTACTTTCTACTTTAGATGCCCAACACCACCCTCAAATGTCCTTTCCTGAACACAGCCTGAGGTTCCAAAGGCAGTCTCATACCACCTGGCTAACACCATGAGTAACACTAACTGAGGAAGGATGATCAGGGGCTCTAGGAGCATCAGGTGAAAGGTTTTGGGGGCATCACACACAGAATACATATTAAGTACAAAAGAAAAGGGCATCTTTACAACTGAGAGATGTGGTGAACATCATCTTAGCTAAGTGAGGGAACTCAGCACTGGCAGTACGGAATGTGTTGACAGTAAGCTCGCTCTGATTTGACCCATGGGATTACAGAGCATCACTTGGGTAGGATTCCTGCATAGAATCAGATCCTGTCTAGACTGTGACACTTTACATAACCACCCTTGTATTCTTCAAAACTGTCGGGCATAAATGATAAAGGTAGAGGAACTCTTCTGGAAATGAAAGAGACTAACAAGACATGACAAACCAAATGCAATGCACGACTGCTTGTTTGGAGCTTTGGAGCCTATATTAAAAAAAGAAAGAAAAAAGTTGTAACAGTCACTTGGAGACCACTGCACAAGTGTGAATATGGACTGTATATATGATGTAGTACTACTAAAGCAATGGAAAAGGTCTTGGGTGTGCCAGCAGTACCTTGGTTATATAGAAGAATGTTCTCATTTAAACAATACACATACTAAGTATTTAAAGGCAAACATTATGAGGTACACACCACATTCAGGGGTGTCCAACCTTTTGGCATCTCTGAGCCACACCGGAAGAAGAGTTGTTCTTGGGCCACACATTAAGTACATTGTGACACGTAATCACAAAAAAAAATCTCGTATTTTAAGTAAATTTACAATTTTGTGTTGGGTTGCATTCACAGCCATCCTGGGCTGCATGCAGCTAGCTGGCCGCAGGTTGGACACCCCTGGATGGTTAATAAGATACAAATGTGTCCAAACACTCAGAGAACAAAGGGGCAAAAGTGTCCACACAGGATCTAAGTGAAGGCACAGGATGTTTACACTAGTCTTCCAACCTTTGTTAGTTTTAAATTTTTCAAAGTAAGAAAAAGGGGGAGGGCATATTATGAGGCTCTCTCTACCATTCCCTAACCACCCCAATCCCTCTTTTAAGTAGAAAAGCATTTCACTCATCATCCACAGATCTTTCCTATAAATAAGAATTCAGTTGAACAATTCTGATAGGCTCAACATCACTTCTTCAAGATCTCAATTGTTGCTACATGGATTTCTCTCAAATTCCCACCACAGATGGACTGACCTGGTTTTGCAGTGAGAAGGATGGAGAAAAGTATACCTTCCTCTCTGGCTTGTCTAAGCTGGGCAGGATTCTTGGCACTTCAAGCATGGGAGAATCATGTGGTTCCCTCTCCCAGCCTGATGTCTTCTGACACCACCACACCCTAATTTTAATAATGATCCAGCTGGGTCAGCTTAAACACCAAACTGATTAAATCAGAAAACTATCCAAGGAGACCCTGGAATCAGTATTTTATTATAGAAGCTCTACACTCTGCAACCCAAGAGGATACTACCCATTCTAACCTCTAAGTCTCCCTGAAGAGCATGCTTACACACTCCATCTGTATCAAAGTAGAAAGTATCAATGGTCACAGGAAGTAATATTGTATCACTTCTCAACTCAAGGACCAATCAGTTGCTCTAAACTATCAGAGAAAACACCCAATATAGACTAATATAAATATTCTGGTTAGAAAGTTATTTTTTAAAACATAATAAATGCAGACTTCACATTTAAATATGATCTGAAAGGCCCTGGATTTTGTTTTGTAGTTATTCCCGGGAACTTGTCTTCACTGGCTCCTAGGATTTAAAAGGAATTCTTTGGGGACACAAACTGCTTCAGGATAAGTACCTGCCAGGAAAACGAGGGGTGAGAGCAAACTTCTCCTTCCCACAAGGCCAACTGGGATTTTCCTGATTTGTTTTTAAGTGAAAGTAAGAAAGTGATGACTAAAAGATATTCAAAGAAACCTGTTGTACTAGACTTTAAAAAGGTGAGAAATAGAGGAAATACAGAAGGGAATGACGTCAAAAGGCAAAACACCACACCAAGTGACTGGAATTTCCTATGGCCAGAGAAACCGGCAGTCATGCTACCTCAGCATTCTCAAGACCACACATGCACATGAGTTCCACATTCTTACTGTTCCCACTCATTGCTCATGACTGACATTATTTCATTTTTCACAAGGCCTTACTGGAAAGTAAGAACATGAACCCTTGACAGAGATTTTTCCCCACCAAACTGGCTGGCGTGGCTCAGTGGATTGACTGTCGGCCTGCAAACTGAGAGGTCACCAGTTTGATTCCAAGTCAGGGTACATGCCTGAGTGGCCAGGTCCCCAGGTAGAGGTGTGCGAGAGGTGTACATACAACTGACTGATGTATCTCTCCCACATCGATGTTTCTCTCCCTCTCTCTCTTCTTCCCTTCCCCTCTCTCTAAAAATAAATACATAAAATCTTTAAAAAAAAATTTTCCCCACCAATTGGCCAACATTGGACATCCTTGTTGAACTATGAAATGAAAAATACACATGTGACCTAACAATATTCAAAATAATGCATGTTTCATACACACACACACAAAACACATCTTTCCCCCCCTCTGGGCCAATGATGATGCATCTGAGGCTAGTGAGAGGCACCCCATCAATACCCATACATGCCCGTGTGGTAGGCTGAGCCAGCCCAGAAAAGTCAGCAGAGAGCAGCGGCAGCACCTGAAGTGACAGCTGTAAGCACACCACTGGCTATAAGAGTCTAGCACAGCCCTGCCCCACCCTTAGTGAGCATGGCCCTCCTTATACTCCGCACACATGCAGAATGCATCATATCTAACACCTGACACATCTCACCTTGATCAGATGCCTCTACCTGAGCCAAAACCACCAACAGGCTGTGACCAGTCTGTAACAGGAGAAAAAGATTCTGGGTCCCTTCCAGCGTGGAGACAAAAGGTTGATAATAGAGTCACGCATGGAGTTCTTCAACACACATGCATCCCCCCCCCCAGATTCTCCTACAGTCTTCCACAGTGGGAACTACAGAAATTTCCTGTCCATGTGTAAGGAATCCCAGAAAGCTCTGGACATTTTGCGGTACACCACCCCCAACAGAGGGGGCAAAGGCTGCACAGAGCTTCTGTTCCACTGCTGCTCTCTATGGGACATCCTCAGGAGCTCTTATACTAGATCTATAGAACTTTGTCAAATACAGTTTTCTAACCAGGCTCAAGGTCCTTCCTGATCTTAAAACTCTAGGATGCTAAAACTAGAACTGCCAGGCCCCCAGGCTGTCTCCTGCTGTGCTCCGCAAAAGGTAAGCCATCACTAAGAAGAGCCAGGACCCATAACAACGCCTCAGCTATAGTCAGGCTACACAGCATGGCTAGCTGCCCAGCCTCTCAAGCTGACCCTCGTTTTTATTCAGATCAACAGACAGCTACTTCATAAAGTGAGGGAAAATAAGCTACATTTTCATTTTTACTGTAGTTAGAAGTAGTTCATGAAGCAAGGTCCTGAAAGAATAAAACAAAAATTTAAGGAGTGATGATAAAAAAGAAAAAATGTGAATGGGGGTGGGAGGTGGGGGGAAAAGGCTAAATTGGGAGAACAGATGGGACTCTACAGAATGCTGAGCCCCTTTACCATTGGTCTGGATGAGGCGCCCCATAGGGTTTTTACCAATTCAACAAATACCTACTTGGTGCCTGAGAAATGAGAGACACCAGAAACCCAAATAGTAAGCAAAGACACAGAATCTGCTCAGGGAGCAGACCAGGGAAACATAGGTACAAGTAATGATGCTGTGCTGACAGAGGCAAACAGCAAAAACAGGCTGAAAGACCTTGGGAAAACCATGCAGATGGCCACCTGAAGAAGGAGCTCCTAGCGCAGAGACAGGACGGGCATCAGGAATGGGCCCCACAGTAGATGCAGGCACAGCCCATTTGAACCTGGCCTCACCCCTCAGCCACTGAGTGACTGTGGCTCTGTCCCTAAAACCTCTCTTCTAATGTGAAAGTCATTACAAGGTTTAAGCAAGTTAATACAAGTGAAGCCAACAGAACAGTGCCTGGTACAGAATACAGGCCACTATTTGTAAAATTAAACAATCAATAAATGCTACTCAGACATCTCAAATAGTCTGACATGCCTGGAACAGAAAGTCCAGAGCACAGGGGAGGGCAGGTAGGAGTGGACAGAGTTCGAGTCATGAGGAGTCCCAACCACTATGGCAAGGCTCCTGGGCACAACACTCTGAATGATGGGGATCAGGGACAAAGAGACCCACAGGACACCGGGCTGGACGCCACCTGGGCTATCCCACAGGTGGCAGCACTACAGGAGGAGACACACAGCAGGTGGAATCAATACTAAAGTAAAGACCAAGACTAATGACCAAGTGTTAAAAGTTTGCTTCTGGGGTAGGAGAGAGACAGAAACAGTTTCTAAGCCGTGGAGTATGCTACATACACATCTTACTTGAACAAAAGGAAGTTTTCAAATGCAACCTAAGGACATGCCCTTGGCATCCTCTAAGTCCTTTGCCTCTAGTCCAGAGGTCGTATTTTCATAGTAGCAAAATGGCCTCGCTATTTTACTACATGGGGTAAGCAATACCAGTACTTGCTAAATAACTAATCAAGATACAAGTTATACAACTCTTAGGTGATCCTGACCGGCTGCACTGAAACAACTTACAATGGTTACCCAAAGAGGCCTGGCAGGCAGACATGAAGTATGTGTCCTACATCAAGTGACAGATTAGAATCATGGGCTAGGTCCTGTTACTAAACTGGTAGCCAGGAGACGAGGTAGAAGTTTCACTGAATACGACAACCCTGGCTTTGCAGAAACCTTACAAATATCTGGCCTGATGCTCAGCTCTAGCTAAGTTCCCTTTGTGGAGGCACTGGAAGAGTTAGATGCAAAGTGAGAACGTGCCCTACGAGCCTCTTCCTCCCCTTTCACCTGAAGTTCTCCCACTGGGAAATGCACACTAGCTCCCACTTCCCAGCTTCTTATCATCCCAACATCAGAGGAAAGCTTTCTCAAAAGGATCCTTAAACAAAACCCTGAGTCTACCTTACCTCCTGTCATTACACTGACAGACAGGTGGAATGGTGACTGCCTAGGAAGCTGGGGCAACTTTTAGTGCACAAAAGATATTATCTTGAGTTCCTAGCAGAAGCACTCTCACAGCAGGCATGGATGTGGACTGAGATATACATCACGTCTTATTCTAGTTCCTCCACCTCCGCTTGCTTAGGATCAGGAAAACAGTTTATTAGGCTTATCCAGTCTGCCTGGACTTAAGCCTATTAACACAAGAGATAATAGGAACCACCTTCACTTTTCCCTTTTTACACTTAATTCCAATTTAATCTATTCCTGTGTGTCTGCACAGTCTTCACTGTTCAGGTCCTCTAGTGAGGAGGGACAGTGGAATGTTCTCCTGGACCTTGGGAAGGTGCTGCACTTCCCAGTGCCTTAGTCTTTCTAATCATAGTGTGGAGATAATAACCTAATACAGTTGCTTAAAAACTGGGTTTAACACACATTTAGAACAGAGTCCAGGACATAATAAGCACTGAGAAAATGCTGCTTATTCTTGTTATCTATCATACACCTCTAAGAATAATGCCACCAAGCTAAACCAACTACAGAGTTCTGTGCTCAGTATGTTTTAAGAATTTGAGATGGGGACAGCAGAGCATTAAACCAAATGCAGGGCCATGTGCCACTGACCACAAGGGTCACAGACCCACAAGGCCAGTCCTGCCACCAGCTGAATTCTCCTGAGAACTTACCTATGGGCCTTCCTCGAAGTCAGGCTAACAGTACTGCCTTACAATCATTAAACAGTTCAACTACATCCACTCCAGGTGGCAGCATGCTTGCAAAAGCCCAGTATATGGAGCCACGGGATCCAAGTTCAACTCCTGACTCTTTCACTTGTTGGGCTATGACCTGGGACTTCTTAACTATCCAAAGTCTCAATGACCTCATCAGCAATATGGGGAAAGTGCCATCTTCTTTGCAGAGTATTTGGGAGGATTAAAAAAAAGAGTATAAATGAAATGCCTAGGCACATCACTAGTACTCAACAAATGTTAATCCCATCTAATTTCAAAGATGACTGTATTTCTCCAGCCTCTTCACTGTTCTACACTTGTACTGTCCAACATGGGACCACTCCCTGCGTGAGCGGTTGAGCACTAGAAATGCTGCTAATCCAAAGTGAGATGTGCTATAAGTGTGACAAATACACACCAGATTTTACAATGTGAAAAAACAAAGCAACAAACTCATTAATAGTTTTCTATTAACTACATGTTGAAAGAACATCATTATGGATACAGTGGGCTAAAGAGAATGCATTATTAAAAGTAACTTCATGTCTCTTTTTACTTGTTTCATGTGTTATTGAAAATTTTAAATTACAAATATGGCATACCTTATATGTCTATCGGACAGTGCTCATCTAGACAGACAATGCAGTCTACCTGGATTTCAAAAGCAGTACACACCCAAAGACCTGACACTGGAGGCCAGGTCTAGCTATTCACACTGGAAAAGCAGCACAGACGCAGAGGTGACTAACTGCTCGCCCTACGGGACAGTTTGATAAGAAGCTAAGAGACAGGACAGAATCAATTTTGATACTTTGTGCCAGGAAAAATTAAAATAGAATTATAATACCTGAGCAGAATTTGGCTTTCTTTGCTTTTAAGTACCCACAAAATGTTTAGAGAATACCCTTTTCACCTCTCGTGACCCTTTTTTAATTACATAACTTATAACAGCTACTTTAAAAGGCAAATTCTGGTAAAGGCATGAACTGATTTCAAAAGTTTATTCAGTAAGTCGATCAATAAACACTATGTCATTACCTACTATTCCCAGCTTACCACCTAGTCAATAATACAGAAAATGACTAGCTAAGAAGACTGCTGTGTGGCCTCATAAAACCTTCAATGCAAAGCTACAGTAAACAGCTTAACTCTCTGTCTGAATCCACGATGAAGGTAGCACTTGGGTGGGGTATTCCATCCCTAGGGAAAACAATATAGATATACTTTTGTCTTTATTCAAATTAATTCTTAAGCCTGCATCAACAAGTTTTGAGTTTCCACATAAGCATGTGTTAATTATTTTGATAGAATTTTAAAATATTCTTTTGGATGACATCTCAATCATAACCTTGGCTAAAAATATAGAGGAGAATTGAGCATCAGGGCAAAGAAGTATCATAAGTAAGTTTGTCCTTCAGGAAAACACACAGAAGATGACTGTTTTAAGAATACATAAGGCAATTTCTTTCCCAAAACCTCACTCTAACTCACTAAGCCAGCCCAGTTGATTACAGTGCTGGACAGCCCACCTGCAAACCTTTCCATACTCTCAGCAGTTACTCGTGAGAAAGCGGAAGGTAACTGCAAATGTCTGAGGTTTTCAACTTAGATTTCCTACTCTAGCAGCTTTTCTTTCACATCCCCTTTCAAAAGTTCAATGCAGGAAACCTTGAGTACCTCACTTTGCCTTAGTTTACCACGTACCTGGGAATATGGCACTGTCAACAATACAAGAAAAGCCAAAATGTTTATCAAAGAGGTTTTCATCTTCCCAGGTGAAAGAGAAGGAAAATAGTACAAGCAGTCACAGGACTGGAAAGGAGTGCTGTCATATTGCCACTGGGCAAAGGTGAAGTGGTAAAAATGTCTCTGGAGAAAACTGGGCCGTGAGGTGTTCGAAACCTTTAAAAGCCCCTACCTTTGACCTACCATTGCCCTATCAGGGAACTTCTACTTAAAACATAATCAACAATGAAGGGATTTGTTCAGAAATGTCCATCACACAGTTCAATGTTTACAATAGTGAAAACTTAGAAACAACCTCTATGTCAAAAATGGAAATTACCATTAGGAACTATGAGGCACTCTTTAAAAGTAAGTAGACAGAGCTTCCAGCCAAGATGGAGGCATAGGTAGATGCACTATGCCTCCTCACACAAGCAAGCTAGGACAACAACAATATAGAAACAAAATAACCAGAACTGACAGAAAATTAAGTGTATGGAAGTGGGACACCCAAGGATTTAAAAATAGACACGTTCATCCAGACAGGTAGGAGGGGCGGAGTCGGGCCAGGTGAGGGATGCAGAGCAGAGAGCAGAGCAACCCGGGGCGGGGCAGTTCACAGAACTACAGAGGGCGGAGCCTGGGCACACAAACGCGGTGGCTGGAGGGCCCTGGTCAGGGGTTGGCGATGGGCAGACCCAGCAAGGCGGCCATTGTGAAGCAAGGCACTGCACCCAACTCAGGGTCCCAGGGCCAGGAAATAGAGCTTTGGGGCACTGACTGAGGAGGAAGGTCCCACAGGATGCACAAGCCCACCCACACGGGAATTGGCACCAGAGGGGCCCCAGTTGGCTCCCAGAAAGCAGCAGAGGAGTCTGGGATCCTGTGGAGAGCAGAGCTACCACCACTGTTCCTTCTCGGACCCAGTCCCCACATACAGTGTCACAACCCAGCAACTGGGGTGCCCCGCCCTGGTGAACTCCTAAGGCTCCGCCCCTCACTACAGGTGCTCGACAAGACCAAAATTACAGCAAAGAGATGGCTCAAACAGAAGAACTGAAAGCCCCAGAACCCATCCTTTTAAGCGACCAAGAGATAGCCAACCTATCAGATGCACAGTTCAAAGCACTGGTGATCAGGAAGCCCACAGAATTGGTTGATTTGGGTCACAAACTAGATGAAAAAATGAAGGCTACAATAAGTGAAATGAAGAAAAATGCACAGGAAACCAATAGTGATGGAA
>CM052548.1:58006291-58019030 GCA_028533065.1 Trachops cirrhosus | reverse complement strand
CAGAGAGTCCCAAAGAAGTTGGACCCAAGGAGGAACACACCAAGGCACATCATCATTACAGTAGCCAAGATTAAAATGAAGGAGAGAATCCTAGAAGCAGCAAGAGATAAGGAGACAGTCACCTACAAAGGAGTTCCCATCAGACTGTCAGCTGATTTCTCAAAAGAGACCTTGCAGGCAAGAAGGGGCTGGAAAGAAGTATTCCAAGTCATGAAAAACAAGGGCCTACATCCAAGACAGCTCTATCCAGCAAAGCTTTCATTTAGAATGGAAGGGCAGATCAAGTGCTTCTCAGATAAGGTCAAGTTAAAGGAGTTCATCATCACCAAGCCCTTATTGTATGAAATGTTAAAAGGATTTATCTAAGAAAAAGATAAAAAACATGTATAGTAAAGTGACAGCAAACTCACAATTATTAACAACCACACCTGAAACAAAAACACAAAGAAACTAAGCAAACAACTAGAACAGGAACAGAATCACAGAAATGGAGATCACATGGAGGGTTAGCAACAGGGGAGTGGGAGGAGGAGCGAGAGGGAAAAGGTACAGAGAATAAGTAGCATAGATGGTAGGTAGAAAATAGACAGGGGGAGGGCAAGAACAGTAGGGGAAATGTAGAAGCTAAAGAACTTATGACACATGGACATGAACTAAAGGCGGGGAATGTGGGTGGGAGAGGGTATGCAGGGTGGAGGGGAATGAAGGGGGGTAATGGGACAACTGTAATAGCATAATCAATAAAATACATTTAAAAAAATAAGTAGACAAATATTTAGCATGAGAAAACAGTCACACTATAATTAATTCAAAGCATGTTACAAAACATTATGTATACTATGATATCATGAATGTTTTAAAAGTATATTACATATGTACAAAGGGAAAAAAGACTGAAAAATATATAATAATTTTAATACTATCTCTAGATGTAACATTATATACTTTTTTCCATTTTCTTCTTACATTTCTCTACTTCTTGAATTTTATATAATGAATATGGATTACTGGGTAAAAATTTTTTAAAAAATACAAAGCAATGTGGTTCAAACTACAAAAAAAACTATTATAATAATAGCTACTACCTATTTAGCAACTAAAACACAAGGCACTGGTCTAACAATAAATGCAAACTATACAATATTCCTTCAAAATTAAAATTCCTTTCATGATCAGAACAACTCACTGGGGCATAATACCTGATTTCTACAGGTAATTAAAATGCACATGCATTAAAATAACAGAAAAAGTAATTACGATGTTCAGTTCCTCTTTTCTTTAAAAAAAATCTTAGTATAGTTTAAAATGGTGGCAAACAAGAAAACACATATACAAAAATTAGACAGTCTGTTACAAATAAGTCAGTCAAGCCAAATCCCTGGAAAAAAACTTTGATACTTATAACTATAAAACAAAAACCAAACTAGAATACAAACTATCAGTTTTAAGTTTTGTGTTTACAATTTCAAAAGGTTTCTTGTCAGTATTCCAAAATTTTATGAAAATGTGTAAAACCCAGAATGCATTTCAAAAGTGCCAAGGCCCTTCCCCACTCACCTTCTTTCTACATATTATTCTTTAAAGTCACTGGGAAACTGCTGCACTGTGGCCCAAGTGCAAGGCCATCTTCTAAGGAACAGACCTGTCCCTTCTCACCACAGATGAGAGCAAGCCTGGAAGCCCAAATTGGGTCCACACAAACTCCTTTTTCAGAGTAACTTCATAAAAATCAGATGGATAAATTTACGAGGTTTTTGATGTGCCCTTTTTTTAAATTTTTATTATCTCCAATGTAATTAGGAGTTTTAAGGATGACTTACAACTGACCTTGATAGAATTCTAACAAAATGTGTCTCTATTTGAAGTTAATAGAAGTCATATTTAGTCTTTAAAAACAGCACAAAATAAGTCATAATTTCCCTTTAGCTTAAAAAATTGCTATCAACTAGACTTCAAATTCATCAATCAATTATTGAAGGTCTACTATGTGTCAAGCACTGTTCTAGATGCTTGGGATATGTCAGTTAACAAACTTTTCTAAAACATCTTTAAATAAACTCTTAATTCTTTTTTAAAAAGTCACTATATGACATTTCAACAGCAGCCTCTGGAAAACTAATATTTTTTTAACTTTCTTTAAAACAATACTTTATTTAAAAGTCTTACACCGAAGTTGTCAGATTATAATCTTACATGCTAACTGGAATTTAATTTATATTGAATTCCAAAGTTAATATAAACAAGAATCATTAGTTTGAAAAGGATAATAAAATCCCACAACAAAGGTTAAGAAAAAGCAAAAATTGCTACAAGCAAAGCATATTATCACAGCCCAATAAGGAAGTTCGATGATAAAACAACAAAGCCCACGGAGCAGAGGAAAAGGCTCCGGTCTGAAATCATGTCTCCCCTCCTAGACAGCCCCATGGTCTTTGGAGCCTCCACTAGGCATTCTCACTTATCTGGACATGATTTCCTCACAGACATCACATCCTACCCACAAAATATCAGTTTTCGATCATTCATAAAAGCAGTTATGTTCGTCTCTATGAATTCCTACGTGTCAATTTCAAATAATCGATAAGCTTTCCTTACAACCTTCCCTTATACAGTGGATGACTTCTAACTTTTTCCCACGAAACCTACACTGAGAGACTACCCTTCTGGGACAGAACACCTTTATGGGTGTGTCTTACACCAGGTTCTGTCAGGGATGCTTTCATATGCTGTTACCTAGGAGCTTAGTATAACGCTCACTTCTCACATAATGAAACAAAGGCTGAGCGTGCTAAAGTAGAAATGACAGAAAAGGCAAGATTTAAACACAGAAATGACTAAAGCCACATCAGCCTGTAATTCTGAAGTAAAAGTACTGCTAGATTTCTGGATCTAAAGCACTAGCCCAAGATTAAGACAAACCACATGTTAAAGTAAGATGAAAAAGAGAAGTTTCCAGAGAGCTTCCCTGAAAGGCTCTATTTAGTATAGCGACAAAGCCTTAACCAACCTGGAAGAGACATACCACCCAGCGGGCTCCCCCTGACATAGGGTAGTATTTCTCTAAACTAAACATCAAATATTAGAGTGAAAACCACAATTTCTGGAAGAAAGAAAGATACATTAGGGAATGAGGCAGGAAGATGATTTGGGACCCATTTTATCTCTGTACGGCTTTCCCTTCTAGGGATTCTGACGTGCTCACCCAGATTTTGTCGCGAATCGTTGGAGAACCCCTAAAAGCAGTTAAAAGCTGAGGCAGGTGCCAAGGAATCAGATCGCACCCGTGACAAATAGTTGTCGAAAATGCGAATCACCGGCACCACGAGCTACTGGAACCACTGCAAAAAGGGCGAAGTATGGGGCTCCATACAGCGGCTCCTCCCTGCCCTGGGACCGCGCTCATAACCTGGGGCGCCCAACGCCCGTGGCCCGTGACCCCCTGGTCCGCCACCCCCGCGGCCGCACCCGCTCACCTCCAGGCGCAGGGAGGCCCCGCAGCCTCGCAGAAACTCGCGGATATTGCTCAGGCACTCGCTCTCGCTCCGGGGCTCCGGGTAGACCTGCAACACAGAGCACAGAAACTGAGCAAAGCAGGCCGCGAACGTGCCCGAGACGAACCCGCCGCTACCCCAGCAGAGGCTCCAGCGGGGGAATCCCGGTTGCCCGGAGCACCCCCGGTTGCCCGGCAGTTCGCCAGCTCGGCGATGCCTCTCCTCACCCTCTTTCCTTCCTCCGGGATGCACCAATCTCCGGCCCCCTTCCCTCACCAGGAAGAGGATGGGCGCAGGAAGTGACGTATTCAGACCGCGCACCGGACAGCCCCCCACACGACCTCTTCCGGTCCTCTGCCTCGACCTAGCAAACGCGGCCCACCTGGCCCCACGCGCAGCCGCCTCCTCCTAGCACCGCTCTTCACCCTCTGACTCAGCCCACCTGGCCTGGCTCGCACGCGCCCCGCTCCCGCAGACACCTGGTGCTCCACCTCAGACGCGGCCCGCGTGGAGACAGACCGCCAGGTCCAGAGGAGCCCGAGTGGGCTCGGCCTCAGTGACTTGAGCAACCTCAGTGGAGCTGGAGAGAACCCGGTGTGCCTTGAGTTCTTCCCTGCCCCGGGCTCAGGGGAGAAAGGAGCTAGCATTCTAATATAACCTTAAATAATTAGGAACATAAATTACGCTTGTTGGAATCACAATGCAACATTTCTTTTCCCAAATACAGACCATGTGCTTCACGAATGATTAACCAAAAGAACCCGTTACAAATAAGTCGGGGAGTAAGTCGACTGGGGAGGAATTGTGGCAAATGCAGCCTCCATCGCTGGTAAAGAGCAGCAAGTAGGGCTCCTGCAGACTGCCCGGCGCTTGGTCCACCGTAGAATTGTGACGGCTATCCGTCTCACACGTAAGTAATTATTGGCAGCATCCCAAGGCAAGAGACATTAAGGAAACCAGGACAGTACCAATTACACAGAACAATCAAGGGAGAAGTCTGAGACATCAGAAGAGCTTTTTGTTGTGTTCTGAACTGCATATGAAAACTAAGTTTTGGCAGTTACACTTAACCGTCATTCAGAATTCTAGCATTTTTGAGGACATTGAAGGCCCTTTGTACTGTCCTCTAGGGGGAAATCAGGCCCTTCCATTAGGCCTCTCTCGGGAATACAATGGTTTCATCTCAAAGTGCTCAGATCTTTTACAAACCAAAACAAAACCAGCGTGTTGAGAGGTGTGGAGAGGGAGGAAATGAGACTTCTGCCCATACAATGTGAAAATTCTTCGAAGAAAGTGCTAACGTATTTCCCTACAAATTGAACAGATTTGTTTTGTTTTTGTAGAACAGCAAAACCAAAGTGGCCTCCTACTTCATTTTGCTTCTCACCCTAAAATAATCGAAAAGTCTATGTACCAAATGTGTATTTAGTATCTAAAATCTTCATGTTAAATAGTGGCAAAGTATTACTTTCTGACATCCTGATGACATTTTAAAACAACTGTTAAACATTCTTTTTTAAAAAATATATCCAACAGAGTCTAAATACAGTAGACATAATACCCATTTTTCCACCTAAGGGAAAAAAATTATGAACATGCTCTTTAAAAAGTCAGAAACTTCACATTAATTTCTTTCTCCTTTAACTCATTTCCTTTGAACTTTCCCCACAAAACTGTGCCCTGAGGTGATACATGTTTGTGCTCAAGAATGATACTGCTCACACTGTTTTCCCAAGAGGCCCACACAAATATAGTTGGTCCTCATTCACTGATTCTTTGTTTGCAAACTCACTTATTAGGTAAAATGTATGTGTAACCCGAAAACCAGTACTTGTGACACTTTCTCATTTATGGATATGTGCACTGAATCGAGAAATTTGAATTGCCTTATGCACTCATTCCCAGCTGAACTTGAACCAAGGCTATGTTCTGTGCCATCTTGTTTTAGTCATAATGTTAGGCAATGTCCTTTTCACAGGCTACTAATGTCACATTTTTCACACTTTTGTGCTTTTTGTTGATTTCATTGTTTTAAATGACCCCCAAGCTAGTACTAAAGCACTGTCTAGTGTTCCTAAGTGTCTAGTGCTCCTATAATGTGCCTTACAGAGAAAATACATGTGTTAGATAAGCTTTCTGCAGGCCTGAGTTATAGTGCTGTTGGCTGTGAATTCAATGTTAATGAATCAACAATACAGTATATCCAGAAAAAGGACAAAATTCACTAATCTGTACATGTGGCCATTGTGAAAGTGCTAAAGGAACATCTGTAGTGCATGATGGATCTATGGAAAAGATGGAAAAGCAGCCAAGTTTGTGGATTCATAAAATGACAACCAAGAAGAGTGTAGTGGACAGCATTGTGAAGCTAAAGGCCAAAAAAATTTACGGTCATGTTACCCACCGTCAAGAAAAAGTTAAACCTTTCTCAGCTACTGCAGGTTGGCTTGCATGTTGCAAAAGGCAATACTACATGAAAAATGTTGACTTTGCAGGCAAACTATGTTTGGCAGATTGTGAGGCTGCAAAAGGATTTTTAAAATATCTGCTAAGCATTATACATAAATAGGGTTATATGGAAGAGCAGGTTTTCAATGCTGATGAGACAGGCTTGTTTTATAAGAATGTTGGCAAATGAATCTATGTAACACAAATGGCCTCCAAAACACCTGGCTTAAACCATGCAAAGACCATGCAACCTTGCTATTATGTGCCAATGCCAAGGGAGACTAAGTGCAAACCCTTAATGGTGCACAGAGCACAAAACCCACAAGCACTTAGAGGGAAAAACCTGAACTATATGCCAGTCCACTGGAGGTGGAACAAAAAAGCATGGATTGAGTCTGAAATAGCCTGGGATTGGCCCCACAACTGCTTAATCCCAGAAGCTGAATGCTACTTCCAAGGCAAAGACTTTGCCCTCAGGATTTTAATTTTGGATAATGCTCCAGTTCATTGCTATGAAGAACTCAAAAATGCCCACCCTGACATACAAGTTCTCTTCATGTCCCCAAAGTGCTGAATATTTCATCTAACCCCTCACTCGGCATAATAAAGCTTTCAAGGCACACTACACCAGGAAGCTTTATAGCAATGCTTTTAAGGCTCTTGATGCCAATGAGGAAACCACCATAATGGACTACTGGAAGTCAGTCACTATTCACAGTGTTATTGATTACATTGGCATGGCCTGGGATGGCATCAAGCAGGCTACTATCCATGACTGTTGGGGAAATGTTTGGCCAGACTGCATGAAAAATTTTGAAGGTGTTAACAGCGAATGTTAAAAACAGTGTCAAAAACATAATGCATATTGCACAGCAATAAGTGGAGATGGTCTCAATGACATGAAGGAAAAAGGTGTGGAGATTTTGACAGAAATAGCAGTAGAACCCAGCAACAACGACCTGGATAGCAGAGGAAACCTGGATGTTTCCTCCAAAATGGAAGGAGTTTTATGATGTAACTTGACTCTTTGAAGCCTTCTGAGTTACACAGCCAAAGTTCAGATATAATACTATCATAAATAAAGAATTTTAAATCATCAGTTAACAGTTTGATTAGGGTTCCTTGCAATTCTGTGAAAGCTAAGAAGTAGAAATCTCTGAGCTGCAAAATTCCAGTCCTTAAAGTTACTCACTTTTCAACATCATGAATACTTTTACTTGCCCCTTTGTTACAAGGCCTTGAGGTTTTCCATCTTGCAGTAGTGTACCTCAGGAAGACAACAGATGGGAGAATGGTCTGCCCTTTTATGTGCTGTGGGAGAAGGGCCATTGTAAAAGTGGAGGTGAGATGGCTGAACCAGCATGATGCCCTCCTTGGTCACAGGCACCTTCTCAGGCTAGTCAATTTTAGGTAAGTGCATATGCAAGTTGAGGATCTGGAAATGGATTCCCTTAAAACTATCCCATGCCTTCAAAAGTCATCATGTGCGTGTGGCTAGCTAGTTCAGTGTATACTGTACCTCAAACAACATACCTGTTTGGAAAACTAATGTGAAAGAGTCAAAACTTTATAGTAAGCAGTCCCTGACTCTGAAACATAACATGCTGACCTTGGACAAGCCACTGGACCCTTCTGGGTCTATGCCCTAATCCCCAATTTAAGTCAAGCATATTCAGTCTTTCTCATAAAGCTATTGGGAGAATCAAAGAAGAGTGAGACAAGGTCCCTGCCTTCAGTGAAGCCAGGAAGAACTGCACACAACATGACATGTAAAACCACACAGATGTACACTCAGGGCCATGGAAGCACATAGAAAAGAAGCAAATTTTATAGATGTATGGCAGGGACTGAGGCCTAACTAACCCAAAAGGTGACATCTAAGTTGGGGATAAGATAGTGAGGAAGCACATGGCACTGCATTTTCATAGGTGTGACATTCAAGAAGTCCATGGTATTTTGAAGGCTGGTGAGCAATCAAGGGCAACTGATTGTTCAGCTGATCAGTCAGTTGTTTGTTCAGTTGACCAGATCATGGGTGAAACTATAGTAGAAAAAAATATGTGTGAGATATGATGGTACAAAAGAAGATATTTAAAGTCCTTATTTCACTAAGGAAGCTATATGATAAGTGAGCTCATGAAAAAGTGTTCATCGTTAGTCATCAGGGAAATGCAAATTAAAACTACAGATAATACTACACACCACCAGAATGGGTAAGATGGGAAAGGCTGACAATATCAAGTATTGGCAAGATGGAAAGCAGTTGGAACACCCACATATGACTGGTAGGAGTTTAAAGTGGTGCATCTGGAAAACTGCAAGTTTCTTGAAAAGTTAAACATACCTATGCCCCAGCAATTCCTCTCCTAGGTATTTATCCAAGAGAGATGACAACATGCCCACAAAAAGGCATGTACAGGAATGTTCATAGCTTTATTAGTAATCACCAAAGGCAAGGACTCCTCAGTGCACTCTCTACGGTATTTAGAGAAGAGCTCTGGCCTCAAATGACCAACAACTGCACAGTTCACTTTCCAGAAATCCTGTCCCAAGTTCACCACATTAATAAATTCCAGGCTTAGCCCAGGCTAGTATGGCTCAGTTGGTCCTAGAGACTGAAAGTTCACAGGTTCAACTCCCAGTCAGGGCATATACCCAGGTTGCAGGTTCATTCCCCAGTCAGGGCCCATATGAGAGGCAACCCATCAATGTTTCTCTCACATCAGTTTCTCTCCCTCCCATCCTCTGTCTCTTAAAAAAAAAAATGTATCAATAAGTACGTCCTCAAAGTGAGGATAAAAAATTAAAAAAAGAACTCCAGGCTTTTCCATCAAGAACTCTAATCAGGCAGAGGCATGCACAGTCCCAAAATCATTGTAATTTTCCTTTCAAATATGACTTTTGTACTTAATAGTTGATAAAGGGTGTGTCTGATGTTCTGAGAATATGCTACAATATAAATCATGAAGCAATGTTAAGGTCAGACTTCAGAGACCTCCACAGCTGTCCAGTTTCCTTCCCAACTCTTCTTCACTACCCACACCATGCCAAGAACAACCTGCTCCACCCTCAGTCCACACAAGGTGCCAACTCAGGCAATTGCCTTCTCTCTGACTCTAAAAGTTTAGAGAGCTTGAGTGTAGAGAAACTGCATGAGAAAAGAGAATAGGCTGTTCTAGCAAGGCAAATACTTAAAGTTCAGTGCTACCACAGCGATTAAGATCAAGAGTATAGAAAACACAGCTGATACTATCTGGGAAACACTTAACTCCCCAGGACCCTAGTCCTCAAAAATTCTGATTGAGTAGGTTCGAAATACAGCCCAGAAGTCAGTGTATGTGTGCACGCATGCATGTGTGAAATTTCCCATCTGACTGACTGTGTATGTGCTTTTGAAATGCCCCATCTGACTGATTTTTTTTTAAAGATTTTATTTATTTATCTTCAGAGGGGAAGGGAAGGAGAGAGGGAGAGAAATATCAATGTATGGTCGCTTCCTGTGCATTCCCTGCTGGGAAATGGCCTGCAACCCAAGCATGTGCCCTGACTGGGAATTGAACCGTGATCTCTTGGTTCACAGGCCCTCGCTTAATCCACTAAGCTACACCAGCCAGGGCCCATCTGACTGATTTTTCAGCCAAGTTTGGAACCGCTAATACTGTATAACTCAGTGTTTCTCAAATGGACATATGCATCAAAATCACCTGGAATAAGAGATTACTAAGACCTGCCACAGAGTTTAAACTCTAGGTCTGCAGTGGAACCCAAGAATTTGGATTTCTGACAAGGTCGGAGAAGATGTTGATGATACCAGAACCATACTTAGAAAACTAGTGATGTAAGTAGACTGGTTATTAAAGACATGTTCTGTTTTCCCTCATTGGAAAAACAAATTCCTAACTACAGAACAAAGGTCTTCCCATCTCTGTGCTGTCAATAGCCTCATCACCCCAGCTACAAAGATCACTTCCTCTGAATACCTGTGGTTCTGTCTGCAGCCCCCACCCTGTAGCTGGACCTATTGGTGCATGTCTCATTTTCACTATAAGACATAAACTCTAAGTGTAGGGGCCCATAGCATCTCCTGTTAAATAGACTAAATGACCTGCTCACACAGGTCACTGAATTCACTAATCACAGAAGTGAGAGAACCTCAGTGTAGAAAGGTTCTACATTCAAGGCAGACTGTTCTTTTATAGATGAAGACACAGTAACTCAGGATAGATGACCTGCCCAAAATTATGCAGTTGCTTACTTCACCCACCTTCTCTGTATTCCAGGATGCTAACCTGTGAAGACTGTAGCAACCAGGCTCCCCAGTGCATTAGCTTCTGGTGGGATTCAGCCAATCACTGGCCCTAGCAGGAGGAACCACTCTGCTGAGCAGCTGCCTGCAATGGCTGCAGTGACTGTGTGCTTCCCACCCCAACTCTGCAATCAGTAACATCACCTTGTTAACTTGTAATCGGGCACAGAGAAAGTGTTTATACCACAGAAATTGGCAAACCCTACAAATCAGGGATCTCACCACAGAGACCCCATTGTTACACACCACTGGCCGTATTCCTCAACTGAAGATCACAGCTCCTATCAGGCCTTCTCCTGTGGCTACAGCTTTCACTGACTCCAGGAACCTGCTTCCCTCACTTTTCCCTTCAGGCCCAGGGGAAGCAGAGGCTTTCCAGAATACTTCCACATCATTATAGGTTGTTCTTATCCCTGCGCACACTTTGTAAATATCCTCTTCTTTAAACTCTCCCCAACCACTGTTTAGCATGCTATCTGCTTTCTGCTGGGACCCAAACCTACTGAGCTTCTAGCGGTACAGTTAAAAATAGAACAGTGTCACAACAGAAGATGGGAAATAATTTAGAGAAAGGATTGAATCAATTATCATACTTCCACAAAACAGAACACCACCCACCACACAGCCTTTTAACAAGAGGCAGTTTTGTATACTAATATGTTACAATCTCCTAGTTACAGTAAGTAGGGGAAAGGAACATAGGGAACAGTACATATTACATGCAACTTTTTGTGTAAAAATAAGAAAAAAGAACAGGCAAGAAGAAAATGTGAGTGGTAGTTTAGAAATGCATGGAATATCTCTGGAAACACATGTCGCCTGCCTCCAGGGAAAGGAAATGGGGCCTAGAGGATAGGAAGAAATTTGCTTTTTACTCTACTTTTTTTGGACCTCTTCAGTTTTGTACCACATGCAAGTATTATTAAGTAACTACATTTTTAAAAGTAAGAAGAACAATTTAATGTTCCCCTCAGGCCATGGAGCCTTCCCAGTCCTTAGTGCACCTAGCCATCAGTGTGTTGGGGTCCTTGTAGGACCAATCACCACCACTCCAGACCAAGATGCAATGCCATGTTTAAAATCCTGAGCTCATCTTCTAAAAGTCTAATTAGCACTTACTAATGCATCTAATTTTTAATTACCTAGTAGCCACTGCTTTATTCTAATTAGACTGAAGCTATCTCCTGGCCAGGATTGACCATGCTCTTCCATAGCACAGTGTGCTCATTCACCAGTTAGTGATGTTCAATGGAGTGAAAATGTAGGTCGACTGAGCCCACATGGCAGTCAGTCTACTGGGCAGCCCTTCCTCCAAATCTACTGGAAAACAAATGAAGCACCCAGCAGAAATCTCAGGGATTCGGGTGCTAAGTATCTTCCCAAAATGCATAGCCAAGGGTTACAAGTAGTTTACTAGAAGAAACCCAAGCCTTAAATAAAGTATATTTTTCTTTTGTTTTCCTTCTTCAACTTATCCCAAAGCCCAACTCTTGTATGGATGCTGCAATCATCTGGGAAAAAAGAAAATGTCTCCCATCAGTTTGGAACTAGCCAGATTATAAATGGCAATAAGAAATATGAATGTATAAAATCTCCAGTTCCCAAGCTAAATTCAGATATCCAAGACATGTGAAACGTCAAGGAGAGGCCCAGCAAGACTACACAAATTAACTCGTGTCCCCTGAGGTTTGGTTCCCACAAACTGCAAAAGCATATTTATGTCCTTCAGAAATGGTCACACCATCCAAATTCATACCAATGCCAAAAGTGGACTTTTTAAAGTGTAAACATAAATCACTCATCAGACAACCAAGAATACACTGCACGAAGTTATATTTTGTTCCCCCAGTAATGTTAGATCAAAACAGGCCAGTGTGTATTCACCAGGTGAGAGCACCCTGGAAAACAGCCTATGCGCTGTCTGCTGTGATGTGGGCACCAGGGAAGCATAGTGCACAGGACGGACTGTTGTCACTGTCTCATTACATCCCCTCAGCAGACGCTATTTCTTATGCCTTTAAAGGATCTTGATACAAGAACACAGAAGAGTATAAATTCTTTTTTTAATATATTTTATTGATTATGCTATTACAGTTGTCCTATTATCCCCCCTTCATTCCCCTCCACCCTGAACACCCTCTCCCACCCACATTCCCCCCCTTCAGTTCATGTCCATGTGTCATAAGTTCTTTAGCTTCTACATTTCCCCTACTATTCTTGCCCTCCCCCTGTCTATTTTCTACCTACCATCCATGCTACTTAGTCTTCGTATCTTTCCCCCCTCTCTCCTTCTCCCACTCCCCTGTTGCTAACCCTCTATGTGTTCTCCATTTCTGTGATTCTGTTCCTGTTCTAGTTGTTTGCTTAGTTTCTTCTTGTTTTTGTTTCAGGTGTGGTTGTTAATAATTGTGAGTTTGCTGTCATTTTAGTGTACATGTTTTTTATCTTCTTTTTCTTAGATAAGTCCTTTTAACATTTCATACAATAAGGGCTT
>CM052548.1:57953248-58005791 GCA_028533065.1 Trachops cirrhosus | reverse complement strand
TCTTGGCTAATGTAATTATGATGTGCCTTGGTATGTTCCTCCTTGGGTCCAACTTCTTTGGGACTCTCTGAGCTTCCTGGACTTCCTGGAAGTCTATTTCCTTTGCCAGATTGGGGAAGTTCCCCTTTATTATTTGTTCAGATAAGTTTTCCACTTGTA
The DNA here is from genome assembly GCA_028533065.1 of Trachops cirrhosus. Taxonomy (NCBI): domain Eukaryota; kingdom Metazoa; phylum Chordata; class Mammalia; order Chiroptera; family Phyllostomidae; genus Trachops; species Trachops cirrhosus. The sequence continues at coordinate 58,005,632 of CM052548.1, read as the reverse complement.
GTTTTTCCTCTTCTCCTTCTGGTACCCCTATAATTTGGATGTTGGAACATTGAAAGATGTCCTGGAGGTTCCTAAGCCTCTCATTTTTTTGAATTCTTATTTCTTCATTCTTTTCTGGTTGTATATTTTTTCTTCCTTCTGGTCCACTCCAATGACATGAGACCCATCTTTCATTCCATCACTATTGGTTCCCTGTGCATTTTTCTTCATTTCACTTATTGTAGCCTTCATTTTTTCATCTAATTTGCAACCAAAATCAACCAATTCTGTGAGTATCCTGATCATGAGTGCTTTGAACTGTGCATCTGATAGGTTGGCTATCTCTTGGTTGCTTAAAAGGATGGGTTCTTGGGCTTTCAATTCTTCTTCTGTTTGAGCCATCTTTTTGCTGGGTTTTTTGTTTGTTTGTTTTTTGGTCTTGTCGAGCTCCTGTAGTGAGGAGCGGGACCTTAGGAGTTCACCAGGGCAGCGCACCCCAGTCGCTGGGCCCCCACATACAACGTCATAACCCAGAAGAGTATAAATTCTTAAGACAACTCAAATCAGACTTGTGGTCAGAGACTTTTCTTACCTGAAGTTGTCACCTGTTCGTGTGGAATAATCATTTTTGTTTTTTCTCTCTCATTCTTATGTTTGTGACAATGGAAATAGCCCATGAATTACAGCACAGTGTTTTGTGAGTCTGAGCCACTGCTTACTTTCTTCTTGAGCTCCATTTCTATGTTGTTTCTGATCCTTTTGACATCCATTTCCTCTCCTGCTGAACACATTTCAGGATGGTTGTGGTATCTTCCTGTTTTCCATCAGTGGAAAAGCCTATGGATGAGGCTTCTGGTCTGGTGGAACAGTGTTAAAATGCCTAAACCAGGAACTTGCTGTGTATCCTCATATTATCATTATGGCAAGGGTTGAGGACTTTCTAGGAGGGGAGAACACTGGCAGTCTGCTCTCTGAAAGGGATGCTGGTGGTGGCTTGGTCTCACAAGAGTCACATCCTGACAGTCCTACCTTTGACCAAGACAACTCAGGTTAAAATGTCAAGTCCTACCCTACAGACACAGAGGGTATTCCAGTGTTTAAATCCGTGCTCTCCGCTGTCTCACAGGGTTTTATGCCTGCCCTGCCAGTCCCCGTTTGTTTTACCCTAGCTATTCATGCTCGCTTCTGAACCCCCCTCCATGTCTTTCCCACACACAACTGAAGGGCTGCAGTAGGAACTACAGAGCATCGCACTGCCTTGTGCATGATCCTTCCGCCTAAAGGATCTTTTATTTTTAAACTGCCTGAGAAGATGCATCTAAGGCAAGAAGATTAGACATTGACCACCTAGGAAAAAATTCTATTTTAAATCACATGATAGCATGTGGGAGGTTTGAAGGTATGCAAAGAGGGCTGGCTTTGGAAAGTGACTGGGAAGCAAAAGGGAGCCTTCATTTGAGGAAGAAACCTGAATAAGGGGATAGAAAACAGCTGAGAACATTCACTGGCAAGCATGCCTCTATAAATAGCAGCTGAGACCCCCACCTCCCTAGAGGGAAAGGCAAGGGGAAGGAAGCCACCACAGCTTGGAATACTCACACTGCAAAAGCCTCTTACATGAAAGAACTCAGCAGCCTGTTGAGACTATCATTATAACTGTGAGTAATAAAAAGGTGATAAAAAGATCATTCTCTCTCAAATCTCTTAAGTATTAACAGAGTATGGCTGAAATAAATAGGGCTGTGTCTGTGAAGAAGATGTCTAGCTGTCTGTGTTTGGAAAATATGTTCTCAAAAATCACTTAGAAAAACCGACCTTCATTAAAGAGAAAGGCTGCCAATGTATGCTCGGGAATTTTATTTCTTTCATATTACTCTAACTGGAATATCTTACTATTATAAAAATATTTATAATTTGCCTGTCATATTTGATCATTCCTGTGCTTAAAACCCTCAGAAGCGCCCCCATTTCATTCCACAAAAGCCAGAGTCCTTTAAGAGAATGAAAAGACAAGTCACAGACTGAGATTAGATATTTGCAAAACACACATCCAATCAAGGACTTATATCCAAAACATACAAAGAACTCCTAAAACTCAATAATAAGAAAACAGACAACCCAATTTTAAAATGGGCAAAAGACCTGAAGAGACATCTCACCAAAGAAGACATACAGAGGGCAACTGAGCACATGAGAAGACACCCCACATCACATGTCATTAAGAAAATGCAAGTTAAAACAGAGACATCACCTCACACCATTAGATGCCACCAGCCCAACACCATCAACACCAAATGCTGGTGAGGATGCGGACCAACAGGAATGCTCTCCTGCATCGTTGATGGGAATGTGGAATGGTACGGCCACTTTGGAAGACAGCTTAACTGTTTCTTACAAAACTAAACATCCTCTCACCATATGATCCAGCAATCACGTTCCTTGGATAAATATGCTTTACCCAAATGAGTTGAAAACTTATGTCCATGCAAAAACCTGCACACAAATGTTTATAGCAGCTTTATTCATAACTGCCAAAACCTGGCAGTAATCGAGATGTCCTTCCACAGGTTAATACATAAATAAACTGTGGCACATCCAGACAACAGAAGACCATCAGCACTAGAAAGAAATGAGCTATTAAACTACCAGAGACAAGGAGGAACCTTAACTGCATATTACTAAATGAAAGAAGCCAATCTGAAAATGCTACCTGCTACATGATTCCAATTATATGACATTCTGGAAAAGACAAAACTATGGAGACAGTGAAAAGATCAGTGGTTGCCAGGGGCTCAGCAGGGTGTGAGGGATGAATACGCAGAGCACAGGGGGTTTGGGGGTAGTGAAACTATCCTGTATGATACTGTAATGGTGAGGCCATGTCATTACGCATTTGTCCAGACCCACAGAATGCACCACACAATGTACACTATGGACTTTACTTAATCATGTATCAGTATTGTCCATCTGTTGTAACAAGTGTACCACACTAATGCAAGATATCAATAATAGGGTAAAGTTGGGGGAGTTGAAAAAGAGTATATGGGAATTCTCTGTACGTTCTGCTTAATTTTGTGGAAACCTAAAACTGCTCTACACAATAAAGTCTATTGATTTTTTTTAAAGTCAAAGTCCTTATGATAGCTGGACTGGCCCTGCACAAGCTGCTCCGTTATTCTCTCTGGGGCCTCGTCAGCCAGTTACTACTTCTCCCCTAACTCACACTGGCCTCTGCTGTCCAAGGCTTGCCAGGCTGACTCCTACCCCAGGAGGTTTGCACGGGCACTCCCTCTGCCTGAAATCCTCTTCTCGAAGTCAGGTCACACCTTCCCTCATATTCAGCAAGTCCTTATTCAAATGTCACTTCTGATGTAAGACTGCAACATCGCCCTAATTGTTGACCCTCCCCATCTTCCTCACTCTCCTGTTTCTAACATTTATCACTGCCTAACATAGTATGTAATCTACTTAGGTACTATCTATGTTTACAGAACACCTCCCTGCACTATGAAATATATGCTCCATATGCATAGTATTTGTTCTTTTCGATGACTCCTTTATCTCACACCCAGCATATACAAGAATATTTGTTCAGTGAATTAATGAATGCGTTAAAGACCTATACCTACAACATTAATTAATGACCATATATCATTTGATTATCGTTAACAAAAGTGAAGTTGAGTGATACTGATATAGCACCTAGAACCAAAAGGAATGTAATTGGTTTAATATGAGAACTGAATATCTGAGACAGAAACTATCCTGCAAAAAACTTGGAACTATAATCACCACAGGCAAGTGAAAGAGAAAAGATGCTCTTGGAGTTTACCATAAAACCCTCAATCCCTTTCTGTCGTGACTGACAGATGCATCTCGTTACTGCCGGCTCTGCCTGAGGCCGGCTGCCCAGCTGCTGCCCAGCTCTCTCCAGGACTGCCCACATTCAGTGTCCAGGGCTCCATTTTCTCTTTGTGTGTATCAGGGCATCGGTTAGCTGGGTGCTGTTGAGAGCCAGCACTCTGGTTTCAGCTCTCATCTCTCTATCACTGAGGAAAATCGCTGGCTCTAGGTTGGTTTCCCCCTAACCAGCTGGTCTGCTCCCTCAGACCACTTCGGGCTCCTGTCGGCCAACACTTCATGCAGCCATCCACAGACCTGCATGTTTAATAAGGTTGCCTTATATTAGTTTCCTAAGCTTCACAAAGGGTCTGAAACGAACTGATGAACACCTCATGTAATTCTGACATTTCAGAGATGTGAGCCAGACAGAGACACACAGAATGAGGAGGAGAGGGAAGGGAATGAATAAGGGCAATTGCCCAAACTGCAGTTATGTTACTGTTTTTGTTATGGTACATTGTCATCTATTTTTGACTCATGACAGCCTCTGGGGGAGCATATAGCCCTTAGCAACTTCCTCGTTTTCCCTCAGACTGTTTTCTCTCTCTTTAGATTGAGCAAATTCCATCAATGGGTCCCCAATTCACTGGTTCTGTCTTGTCATCTCCATTCTACCTTTTCTTTTATCCTCACCTGAGGACATGCTTATTGATCTTAGAGAGGGGAAGAGGGGAAAGAGAGAGGGAGGGAGGGAGAGAGGGAGGGAGGGAGAGAAACATCGATTGGTTGCCTCTTATACATGCCCTGACCAGGGACCACACCTGCAACCAGGCATGTGCCCTGAAAACAGCAATCAAACCCATGACCTTTCAGTTTATAGGACACACTCACCAACTGAGCCACACTGGCGAGAGCTCCACTCTCCTTCTGAGCCCATCCACTGAGTTTTATTTCAGTTATTTTATTTTTCAGTTCTGTAGTTTCCATGTTTCTTTTAAGTCCTATTTCTTTGCTGAGATATCCTACTTTTTTCACTTGTTTTGAAAGAATTTGTAATTGTTTTCTAATGCTGCCTTACAAACCCTTGTCAGGTAATTCCAACATCATTCACTGGAAGGAGAAATGGTTGCTAAAGGTCACCTCAGGGATGATATCTAGAAAAGCAATCCTCTAGAAAAAGCCATCATCGAGAAAAAGAGCTTCCTGAGACCAGGCTTGGGGTGGTGTAGGTTGTCAAATATTGTCATTGTTTTCTCCATATTCAGTAGCTCAATGAATTCTTAAGAGGCTACTGAATTGAAAAGCATAACCTGGAATGAAAATCACAGCGCTTCTCCTCAGTACTGGTGGAAGACTGGTGGGAGCTGCACAGACTCCTCCAGACCTTCGGAAAACAAGGAGTCCCAGTTCAAGGGCCACAAACCCACCACCCCTTAGAAGCAGCCTTAGAATGAATCCTAAAGCTGAGCTAACCTCCATCCCTGAAGAGCAGTGGCTGCCTGGTTATGTTTTGATACATTCCAGACCCTTTCCAGAGGCAACTCCTTAACCCCACAACTCAACATGGGTGATTTACTTTTCCCTTAAAAGCCTGTATTAAAGGAGAACCCTTACCTAGAAGTGTCTCCAAAAGTCTGGGTAGCTTTTAGTGACTCATCATCTTATTTAGCCTCAGTTCTTTCTTCCAGCCCTCATGTCAATATTTCAAAGATCTGTCCGTAAGTGCCTCAATTCAGGTAATATTGTCATCAAGTCTCATGCAAACCTCCTGAGCTGATCTCTTCATGGAGACTGTGTTTCCCTTCTGTTTTACATAAATTTTTCCTAGATGCACAGAAACAGGTGAGTAATCTCATTTTTTCAGGTATATTCTGAGTGCCCCTTCCAACCCCAGGCAGGATTTCTTTCCAACCTCTCTACCTCCATGCCTAATGCTCCAAAAGCCCACAGGGCGGCAGCATGGGGTCTGCTCAGTCTCCAACTAGGAGGCACTGGTTAGGAAACTTCTCAAGCATGAGGCAGTAGCCCAGGTAGCCCAGGTAGGCAAGCAGCCAGTGCTCACCTGTGGGAAAGCCCCCAGCTGATCACACCTCAGTCTCCTGTCTTCTTAAAGGGCCATGCATGCAATCTGGCTGGTCCAGGTTATGGTACTGATGCACTGATGAGTTCAGTAGGCTGTCTGTGGCTCTCAGATGTGGTCCCCTGGACCAGCCGCATGAGCACAACCTGAGAGCTCGTTAGAAATGTAGATTCCCAGCCCCCACCCAGACCTAACAGAATCAGGAACTCTGGGGTAGTGGCTTGTGTATTTTCACAAGCCACCAGGTGACTGACACACATGTAAATGTAAGACCCACATAACCACCTAAAATCACAGACACAAAATGATGGAAAGCCCATCCTTACTTGAAAACAACTTGAAATGCGCATACTACTAATTCTGATGTCAGTAATAAGACTAACATTTTTATATACAATGGACAAAAATTAATGTTGGACAGCTATGCCACATTCAGCTCTAAGAGGAGGAAAACCAAACCAATGCGGATATTTTCAGTCTGAAAGCTCCTCAGTGAGTATGTGTGTCTCACACGTCCCTCAAATCCCTGCCCCTACTCCCAATAACACTCTCCCCACCATCCTCTCAAAGAAAAAGAATTAAGGGGAAAAAAAACTGGTGGGCTTACTTCTACACACGGAGACAGAACTGAGCAGGGCATTTTTATTGCCTTGAACTGGAAAAAGAATACCCAAAGCTAAACATTGCTTATATTTATTGTGGTTATTAAGGAATAATATTTCAAATAAACACCACTTGATTTACTTTTACTTCCCTTCATTTATTATATGTAACAACTTGTTAGCATTCTCTAAATGAGAGAAAGCAAACCCCAGAAGAGACACATGTACATTCATAAAATTATAATACAAATAGTCCTCAATATGAACCTGAACTTTCTAAAAATTACACATTTACATCCTGGTAATGCCTTATTCTGCATCAGATCTGGACTTTCAAATATTAATTGCAAAATAGAAATACAAAAAAGAGCAGTTTGTTTTCAGCAGTGTTGCCAACTTTACCTCAAAAGCCACTTATTGTACATTTAAGAGAAGTGGAAGTCTCAGAAGTGCTCAAAGTGACAACTGTTTAGCCTCAACACAACACTCATTGATTTTAAACGAACACGTTCAAACATATAGGAAATGAAAGAAAAAAAGCATGATAGATATATTTCCCTGAAACTATTCAAAGGGATACCGTTTAGTTCTAGAGTCTTCCTTATCAAGGAAAAAACAGCTAAAGGTCAACTTCCTCTTAACAAAATTTTCAAGAGAGGTGGTAAGTATCATAATGTCCTGCTCAATCCCCAGCAAAATCACTATAAATTCACATCCCCACACACAACAGGCTCTCAATGAACTCCCAGCCGTCTGACCACACTCCTCAAATGAACCCACTCACACTCCATACTCTATTTCCAACATTTCCTACTCCCCTCAAACCTGTGCTCAGAGCTTCCTGATTTTAACAAACCTCCCTCCCCATCCCCCCACCCGGTCCTGAACCACCCTCGCCCCAACCAGGTGCCCACCCTCATTACTTCACACGGGAGCCCTTGCTAATAAGGTCACTAATGACTGCGGAGACCATTTAGTCAGGCTTGCCCAGATAGTCCAGTGCATTCCTATTGTCCTAGAACAATTAATAACTGTGGCCTCTTTCCCCCCATGCACATTGCCTGAGGTTTTTTGGTTTTTTGAAGCACATGGTCTTGGCCATCCTCTTCCACTGGTCACCATCCTCTCTTCTGACTTAACCACACTTCAACCACTGTCCTTAGCCTCTTCAGGCTTGTCAGCACTGCCTGGCCATCAATTTCTGAGTTCTTCAAGGCCTTCTCGAGTTTTCACTCTGTAATTTCCCCATAAGAAATCTCACCACTCCTACACTTCAGTTCACATCTCTGTAGTGTGACTCCCAAATTTATATTTCAGGTAGGTGTCCTCTCTGAGCTCTGATTCAACAGATTCTGCACTGAATCCATTCATGATCTTGCACCAAACCAAGGCCCCACCCTGCCTGGCCCATATCTGTCTCTACAGATGCCCTTGCAGCCTAATTACAGCCTATTCACTTAAGAGCTCAGCTCAAGTACCACTTCCAGAGGACAGCCTTTACTAAAACATCACCTGTCCCCCTCTGCCAAGCAGGTTCCTCTGCTACACACTTTTAAAAATCTGTTCCTTTCCCACAGAGCACATATCTCAATTTGTAAAACAGCAAGTTCATATAATTACTGTAACGTTATTCCACCCCACTAAGAGAGTATGCTAGCTTATTTTTGGTAATTATTGTATGTCCAATGTCTATCACAATTCTTAAAACATAGTATATACCCAACAAAAATTTGATGAGAAAATAAACAAGTAAACAAATGAGCTCTCTGGCAATAAATCTAAGTATACTATTTACCTTCGTGCATTAAAATTCTATACATGGTTTCTCAATTCACAATTAGGTTCAAAAGTAGGGTACTGTCAGTAAAGCGAATTAAAGCTCCATTACACACAATAAAAACTTAATTACAGCCAGTGTGAATACTGTCATGTAACACATATTAAGATATAAATGACATACAATAAAGTGCTCCTATTTAAAGTATACAATTGATAAGTTTTGACATGTGTACACTTTTGAAACCATCACCAGAATTATAGTAAACATACCCATTATCTCTGAAGGTCTCCGTGAGCCCCGATGTGTCCCCAAGCAAGCACTGATCTACTTTCTGTCATGACAGATTACACAGCATTTTCTAGATATTATGTAAGTGGAATCATACAGTATGTACTTTTTTGCCTAGCTTCTTTTACTCTACATAATTTTCCTCCACTCCCTTTTATTGCTGAGTAGTATTCCATGGATATATCATATTTCATTTATCCATATACCAGCTCAAAAACATCTGGGTTGTGTCCAGCTTATGGCTATTAAAAATGAAGGTGCTATAACATTTGTGCCCAGGACTTGGTATGGGCATGTTGTTTCCATTTTCTTGGGTAAATACATAGAAATAGAATGACTAAATAATTAGGTGAATGTATGCTTAATGTTTAAGAAACTAAAAAACTGGTTTCTAAATCAATTCTATATCACATACCCACCAGCAGTTCCTCCAAATCCTCACCAATACTTGGTATGATCAGTCTTTTACATTTTAGCCATTCTAATAGATACATAGTGGTATCTCATTGTGATTTCAGTTATGCTTCCCTACTGACCAATAATGTTGAACATTCTTTCATGTGAGTGTATGAGGCCTGTCTGAAAAAGTTCATTGTTAATATAGAGAACGGTCTGCATGACATTAATATAACCTGGCAGCCGAGGAGAGTGGACTAGAATGCACATGCATGAACAATGGCGACTTCACTGTACTAGTCAGTGGGGGTGGTAGATGCCATTGAGTGAGCATGTGTACTGTGTGGCTGTCGCATTCGAAATGACTGATTGAGTAGAGCAACGAATGTGCACCAAATTTTTTTTGGCCTTAAGCTTGAACGGTCCCCTGAGAAACTATTCAGATGATATAAAAGGCTGCAGCTATGAGCACTGCTGATTGGCAGCTTCAACAAGACAACACCCCCTCTCATGTATCACATCTTGTGCAGAGTTTTTTGGCGAAACATCAAATCACCCATGTGACTCAGCCCCCTACAGCTCAGATTTGGCGCCCTGCAACTTCTGGCTTTTCCCAAAACTAAAATCACCTTTGAAAGGGAAGAGATTTCAGACTGTTGATGAGATTCAGGAAAATACAACAGGGCAAATGATGGCAACTGGGAGAACTGTGTGAGGTCCCAAGGTGCTCACTTTAGGGGGACTGTGGCATCATTGTCTTATGTACAATGTTTCTATCTTCTTCAGTAAATGTCTCTATTTTTCATATTACATGACTGGATACCTTCTGAAGAGACCTCATGTATCTTCTTTGGTGAAGTGCCTGCTCAAATCATTTGTCCATATTTCAAACTGGGTTGTTGGTTTCCTTATTACTGACACTTGAGAACTCCTTATATATTCCTTAATTGTTTGGTAGATTTCACTAGTGAGGCCATCTGATCTGGAATTTTCTTTATGAGAAGCTTTTTAACTACAAGTTTAAATTCTGTATAGATATAATAGAGCTATTAAGGTAATCCATTTCTTCTTGAATGAGCTTTGATAGTTTGTGTCTTCCATGGAAATTATACAACTTCATCTAAATTGCAGAGAGGACCCAAGATGGTGGCAACGTAGGTGGAAGTTTCACTAATCTCCTCCCAGGACCAAACTGAAATTACAACTAAATTACAGAAAAATCACCCTGAATAACCAACTGAACATTAGCTGGAGAGAAGCCACACAACCAACGACTTAAGGAAGAAACCACATCACCAAAAACCAGACTGGAAGGAAATGTGGAGGCGCGAGAGGTCTGGCTGGGCTCCTATGAGCAGCAGCTGAAGCTCCAGAGGGATATTTCAGCAGCTGGGGGGCAGGGTTTCCCCAGAGAAGTGTGGGTTCTAAACCCCAACCTGGGTTCCCCAGCCTAGAGCACTAGAACCAGGAAAGGACCCCAAACAACATCCACTGTGAAAAACAGCAGGGTTTCTGTCCACCAAGGACAGATAGCTGGAGACACGGAGAACATCTTAAAAGGCCAATGCACAAAATTTTGTTCACAGCCACTTACTCCAGGCTCCGGTAGAGGCAGCGAAGATTGGACTAGAGCCTAGTGAGGAGAGTCTGAGGTTGGTGGCTCTGGGGAGAAAGCTGAAGAACTGAAGGAACAACGACCAGGATCCCTGTGCTGAGTCATACCCCATGCTGCAGAAGCCATCTCTCTTAGGCAGAGCACTTCCCTCCAAGAGGCATCAGCCTGAGGGGAAGCAATAACCCCACCTGCACGAATTACTCTCACCTCAAGGTGTGGAGCTTAAACCCTGCTGCTGAGAAGGACAGATGGAAGACTTTCACTCTTTAAGCCTAACAGAAAGTCTGCAGTTGGAGGTGGATCTCCGGAAACTCTGAGACTTTAGCTGACCCTCCCCCATGCCCAGTGCTGGTAAAAGCCAGCCTTGGTGTACAGCTTGGTTCTTTCTGCACACACCAGACCCAGCAGCAGCAGCCACAAGCTGTGGATTGTTGATAGTTCCAAACAGGTTGCCCAGGACCGTCACAAGCAGTGTCTGACACAGGCCTGCACCAGAGTCTTTACAGATCTACCTAATACATAGAAACAAACATAAAGAGACAGCCAACATGGGAAGACAAAGAAACGAGCCCCAAAACAAAGAACAAGAGAATTCAACAGAAGAACTAAATGAAATGGAGGCGAGCAATTTATCAGGTGTGCAGTTTAATGAAAAACAACACATCTGTTTTAGAAATATAAATTGTAGAATTTATTGATGTTAAAATTGTCATAATGCCCAATTATTTTCCTTTTAATATGTGTATTGTGCCTTCTCTGTTTTTCCTGATCACTCTAAGAGGTTTGTCAATTTTATTGATTTTCTCAAAGAACCAGTTTTTGGTTTTGTTGATTTTCTCTAGTAATTTTGTTTCTTATTTTATTGATTCCTATTCTGTTGTTTATTATTATTCTCTTTTGTCTATTACTTATTTTGAGTTTATTTGCCCTTATTTTTCTAGCTTCTTAAGGTGGGAACTCCACTAACAAACAATAAAAGACTTAATTATGTGCAGGGTAAGTACCCTCTCACTCCCAGAATATTGTTTTAACAATTCATAGACAATATGCTCAAGACTCACTCACACACACACACACACACACACACAACCATGACTACTCTTATTTATTTGAAGAGCCAACTGTGGATTGCTGGCATGGCAGTTACTCAGATTCAATCTACTGTATTTTTCAGACTGTAAGACGCACTCCCCCTACCCAAATTTGGGAGGAAAATGGGGGTGTGTCTTATAGCCTGAATGTAGCTCACCTGGCTCGCTATGGGGAGGCAGGGGGTGGGGGGGTGGCCTATGTTATTTATGTTATCAAATATTTTACATTATTTGCTTCAATTTTTTTTCCTATTTTCCTCCTCTAAAATCTAGGTGTGTCTTATGGTCTAGTACATCTTACAGTCCGAAAAATTCAGTAAGTAAAAGTACTTTGTCTGAGGTACAATAAATGAACTCTTATTCTCCATTTGTCTTCAGTTGATCAAGTCTGCAAGATACTCCATTCCAGTCTCTTATCACTTAAAAGTACAGCTTCTGTTGTACTTTCTAGAAGTTTAATCTCTGCCACAGTCTTTGAAGAATTTGACTACATTCTATTCATAGAGCTTGTTTTCAAAAGAAACAAAAATGCACTATCAAACAGGAGACCTGTGTCCAGAAAATTTCATGTTTCCATGAGAAGAAATCTGTTACCAGCACCAATGTTTTCTGTGATTTATTGTACAAAAACACAGGACTTGAACAAGGTGATTTCTTCAGCACCACAGAAAGATCACAATGAAGTTACTCCAGTAATAAAGACCTAGAATAAGATTCCATATGTTCTGATGGTCTCTTCCTTCTCCTGGAAAGCCAACAACAGAGGTGAACAGCACCAGCATGATTCCTCTGAAACTCCTAATTTTCTATCAAAAGCACTATAACATTCTTCCTTAAAGTGAGTGACAAAGTCATAATTTTTTGGCATGTGTTCAGAAAGCAACAGGCTTTTTCAGAAAATCTGCATTCCTGACAAAAGACTTCTAAACAAATTTGCTAACTGCAGTTGGATACTTAAAAGTCTCTTATGAACTTAAACTAATTTTAAGGACAGGAAATAGATGAAAAAGCATCTTCTTGGCATAAGATCTTAGCAGTGAGACACTCAGAATTGAGAAAGAAAGGCCACCACAGGCCAGGGTATTTATAAATAATCCCAAACTTCACCATTTTAACAAAGGCATTACTAACAAAAACCATACTGCCAGAACAAGACTTCAGTGCAAGAAACCATGCACACTCAAAGCAAACTTGAAACTGTGGATTCACATTCTACCAGACTAAAACAATATAAACTGGATAAGGCTTAAATTGCTTCTATATACCCTTTTTGGGGTTCTGAATTACATATAGCTTCTTTGAAAAGAAAATATAGATTATGAGCCCTTTGTTAAAAAGCTGCTCCAAGTATAACAGCAAAGTTGTGCACAATATTCCACTTCCACTCTCCATCCTTGTACCCATTATCTATTGCCACAGTAAGACTGAATGACAAGCAGCCACAAAACCTCAGTGGCAGGTTGAAATAAGCATCTGTTTATGTTTATGGGGCTATGGGTCATCTGGGCAGTCCTGGTCTCTACCGGGCTTGCTCATGCAGCACTGGTCAACTCTAGCTTAGGTGGCAACTCAGCTGATCTTAGCTGGGCTCTGCCCAGTGTTTAGGATTGGTGGGCTACAGGTGGGTACAAGAGGTCTCAGCAGAGACAACTGAGCTCTCTGCCATGTGGTCTCACATCTCTCAATAGCTAAGCCCCATGTTTGTACTCAGGTGGAGGCAGTCTGAGAGAGTTGCAAAAAACACAAGGCCTCTTGAGTGCTGTGCTTGGAACAAGCACCTGTCATTTCTGCCACATTCCACTGGCCAGCTGAGATTCAAGAACTGAGAAAATGGGCTCTGCTTCTGATGATAGAAGCTGCTATGTCACTCTACAAAGGGCATGGCTGCAGAAGGGGTAGCCAATTCAGGCCACTTCTGTAATCTACGATGACCCTCCTTTAATTTGCTTTGTGCCTTAGGAGGCTAACCTCTATTGAGGCTCACCTCTACATCACGGCCCCAAACCCTTCCCACAGCACAGTCCTGGAGACACCATTCATTTAGACTACAGTGTAAATGACTGTCCCTAGACTGTGCACAACTTACACAACCACAGGCAACTGCCCTCAGTTTATCCAGCTGTAAAATTATGAGTTTGGGCTAGATGACCTCTTGAGAATTCCTTCACACTGAGAATTCACAAATACTTTATACTTAAGAACCAAAGGCTCTGGCTGGGTAGCTCAGTTGGTTAGAGAGTCGTCCCAATATACCAACGTTGCAAGTTTGATCCCTGGTCTTGGCACATACAAGAATCAACCAATGAATGCATATATAAGTGGAACAACAAATCGATGTTTCTCTCTCTTCCTTACTCTCTCAAAAAAACAACAACCCTCTGGTTACTCTTATGACCTACTTGCAATGCAGTGCAGAAAACATGCATGTGTGTACAGGATGTGTATGTAATACATTAGCAGCATGGACATAATATGAACCCAATACATACATGTGTTTCTGTGCATATGATGGGTACACTAGTACATGGTGTGAATAGTGGGAACCCAATATTAGGTTGGCAAAAAAAGTCCATTTAGTTTTTTCCATAAAATAAAAGACACATTATTCATTTTCACCAATAGCTTCATAGAGTTGGATATTTTGAGTATGTTGGCTGTCTCCCATATTGGCTTCTAGTGGGTAGAGGCCGGGGAGCTGCTAAACATCTTCCAATGCCTAAAACATCCCCGTAGCAAAGAATTATTTTGCCAAAATGCCAATAGTACCAAGAAACTTCACAAACCACTTTTGACACATTCAATCAGTCACAGCACCTTCTCCACAAACTGCACAAATCTTTTTGTATTTTAGTTGTGTTTTTACTTTTATTGAAATAATAAAGCATAATATGCCGAAAATGGTGCGTATTTTCTTCCATCTTCAATTTTAAAATGGCTGCACAAAAATTCACCAATTTTGATAAGTTTTTTAAAAATGCACGCTGCTATGACAACTGTCACAATACAATCTAACAAAATCATTTCAAATGAAGTTAAAGACAACTAAATACTACTAAAGCCATCCTACAGAAAAAACTAAGCGAACTTTTTGGCAAACTAATACATTAATTAGATTTAAATAATTTAAATAAATGTGTTGGAAATGTATCTTCACACATCCCATCCAAAAATATCCTTAGCCCTTCTCCCTGGCCTTTAGACACAGAACTATTCTACAAAAACAGGACTGAGAACTACCAGTCTGGTTCATAAAACTAAAAATTCAGAGCTAAAGTTAGAAATACAAAAACATTAGGAAATAAATTCTCCTGCCCTAACTTGGTAGAAGTGATGAAGGGAAAAGTCTCAAGTCTCACGGGACACAAGCCCCAGGGACAGCCCCTGCCCTCCCTCTGCACACACGGGCAGCTGTCAGGCCCTCACTGCCCATCTGTCACTCCTGGCCCTTCTCAAGCATGAAACTCTATACGGTGAAACCTGAGCCCCCCAGCCTGAACCTCCACCACTCGCAGCCAGCAGCTGTGTACACTCAGCAGCTGCGCAGGGACCTGGTGCTAAACCAGAGAGCTCTAGAAGCCAAATTCAGGGGTCCCACCAACCCAGACAATGGAGGTCTGTCAGGGTGGAAAAGGAGGCGTTAGAATCTATCTTGCTGTTGAAATAAAGAAGTATTCTTGAGTTTTGGTGGAACTGAGGTTCAAATCCTGCCTGGCTTAGAGTTTCCCTGGACATGGCAGGGAAAGTTTTCAACATCAATCCATAAAATAATAACTATCATGTACCAAGGACCTACTTCACCCAACACTGCACAAAACCCTTCACATCTACTCATGGTAATTCCTTCCAGGCATATATCATTAACCCAGTTCTTAGGAGGAAGAAATTGAGACTCAAAGAGGTTAAGCAGGTTGCCCAAGGTCACAAAGCAAATGAATGAGTGACTCTAGGGCACATACGGGGACCACCCCATAGAACAGCAGGGGTTGGGGACCACTGAACCTCCCAGCCCCTGACACTGCCCATAGCAGAGTTGAGTCCCACAGGGATGGTGTGCCTTTGCTGCCTTTCGCTGACAGTAACAGGGGCAAGGGAACTCCAGCTCCCATATAACTCAATCCAAAAGGCTAGAGATGCTCCACCAAACAAGAACAGCTCTTTCCACAATACCTCTTGTGGCCCCAGTCCCCTCCAATTGCTATTTTTTATATCAAGCAGTTGCCTCTGAAGAGAAAATAAATTCATTAAATATATACATATACAGTGCTTTCATTTTAAAAGTTTATTACATGCATGCATATGAATTTATATGATATTGTTTTAAATCTTGGTGTAGACGGACATCCAATAAACTCAGAGTCAGATGGCCCAGGAGCCATAGTGAGTGTTATCCGATGCCCCAGCCAGAGCTTAACTGTAGTCCTTGGGGGTGCCCTCCCATGGGATGAGTGAGAAGGTTCAAAGTGAGTTTTCCTGGGGCCATTCCCCAAGGACAACACTCCCTAGAGCTACTTGTCCTCTTCCAGTTGTGTCTGAGGTCCTGTCTAGCCAGGAAGGAGCTTTGCTTTGCTTTGCTCTCACCAAGAGCCACCTACCCAACTCTCCTGAGTGACCCCGCTGTGCCCCTGCCCCCTTGGGAGCCCTGCTGACCAGCAGCCTATGCTGCACAATCTAGCCCTGGACTCTGTCCTGTCTGCTGTGGTCCCTCACATTGTCTGGCTGGCTTTCCGACGTGCCTTTTAATTCCTGAAGGCATAACTACCTATCCTCCCCTGATTTAGTGCAGGTCAGGCAGCCAGCAGGTGCTCAAATAGCAGCAATATTGTCATCACCTGAAAGATACGGGGCTCTGGCAGCAAGGTTGGAAAGTTCTGACATAGACTGGAAGGTTCTGCTTCCATGTGCCAGCTGGGTGACCTCTGTGTTCTCATCTGTAAAATGGGTGCAACATGAGATGACATTGGATCAGCAGTTTAGCATAGTGCCTGCAACTCAGGGCACATGTTTTTTTTTTCTTTAAAGAAATCTATATAAAGGCACAGTGGGCAGTGCTTAAAAAAAAGAGATGAGAAAGCCATTACAGGTGTTATTTCTATTAATAGAATGAAGTCCTGGGATAGCACAAACACCGAATTACTCCAGAGAGTTCTCAGAGGCAGTTGCCCCTAATGAAGGCCATCTTGTGATCCTTTCCCCTGGTGTCCTCCAACCCAAGTCTGATGTGCGTGTGTGAGTACGCAAACATGTATGAGAGTGTGTGTGCATGTGTGATGCCAAGAGCAACACTACAGCACGTCTAGTGTGGCTCTCAGGAAATCACTTCAGGCGTTCCCAGTCTCACTGGAATTTAGGTTTGTTTGCTTTATGTTGAATGAGCCAGCAAATGTAGTTACAGCTGCCCTCTTCTTTAGGCCTAAAACCGGAAACAGGAATCACCCTGGTGCAGGGTTGGGACACTTCTTTAAAGTCACGTGCTTCAAAAGCAGATGTTTATTATTGCAAAGTTAACTATTCTGAAATTGTAAGTAGTTTCATTAGAAGCAACTTGATATAACCAACAATTCAATTTGCAAGGTTTAAAGAAGTCTCTGTAAAAACACAACAGGAGATACATGTTTTATAACTAGAACTTTCTCTATGAGTGCTTCACAAGCAGATCAACAGCTATGGGGCACAGCTTTCCAAATCAAAGCGAGACTCTTATCACCATACCACAGTTCCATCACTGACCACAGCCTTAGGTCAGTGGTCCCCAAAACTTGTTGGTGCCAGGGATCAGTTTCATGGAAGACAAGGTGTGGGGGGACCAGGAGCTTCAAGCTTTGTTGCTCATCTGCTGGGGTGGGGGGGTGCGGAGACAGGAGGCAAACTCAGGCCACTGACCTGCTGCAGACAACTGACTTAGGGCAAAGGGACCTAAGGAAAGGTAAATTTCTCACAGTGGGCACTTGGAACTGCTGTCCAGCAGCTACTGAGACTTCATTTCTCTTCCCACCCTCACTCCTACTAAACAACCCCAGAATCCTAGGACTGATCAGAAAGCAAGACATGTATTAATTAAGAAATAGAATTGTCTTTTTCCTATGCTGTATTAGAACTCACTGATTTTCTGTGCTGTGGAAGATCACCTAGGGCTGCCAGATCCCAGTCTGGGGAAACACAAACCATATTCTAATCCATGTGTAAAAAAAAGTCATCAGAGGGTAGACAGCTCAAATGCAGTCTCCTTGAATTTCTTAAATCTTCTGTTCTTTTTTATCTACACCTGACTTCATGACTTTTGGTTCCCTTCCGCCTCAAGTGGTTCTTGTTCTTATAGTTATGTTTTCTCCTGTAATAAACTCCCCCAAACTCCTTAGTTTAGTCTTTTTATCTCCCATAGGGCCTGGCACCTGCCAGTAGGCAAGTGCTTAATAAATGGACTTGGTTCAAATTTATTATGCAACCTGCTTTAGGATGAATTTTGTCTCCAAAAATGTATGTTGGAATCTGCACCCCCAATGCTTCAGAACACCATCTTATTTAAAAACAAGGTCATTGCAGATGTAATTAGTTTAGATGAGGTCATGCTGGGGGTAGAATGGTCCTATTCCGATGACCAGTGTCCTTATCAAAAGGGGAGGTGTAGACAGAGAAGAGACCACGGGGGAACACCATGGGAAGACTGCAGTTGTGCTGCCACAGCCCAGAAACCACCAGAGGCCTTGGTGAGGCCTGGACAGATCCTCCCCTGGCGCCTGCAGAGGGAGTGCAGCCCTGCCCACACTTGATCTGGGACATCTGCCTCCAGGACTGTGAGAAAATAGATTCTGTTGTTTAAGCCACTGTCTGTGGTACTTTGTCGTAGCGGCTCTAGGGCACTAATACACAGCCCAACAGTTTAAACCAGTTTAAATGAATGCACACCTGCACACCTGGGACATCTAGCAAGACCATAAAAGTAGCATCTAATTTTCAATTATATTCCACAAATACTAATTGATGGGGAGTCTCCTGTGCCGCACTTTATGGATTCATGTATGTTACGAGCAAAGACAGAACCAGGTTCCTTGAGGTTTTCATGGTGAGTCAAGCAACTTCATCTGCTGATTTACAGGTAAAATTAAAGCAGCATTTCATGATTTTTCACTAGTTTAGTGGGTTTTATTAATCTTATAGTAATGTTCCACCCTCTAAAACTTCAAGTGTCAACTCATGAGCTCAAGGCTAACAGGACTCACTGGATTCTGTGTTTCTGGATTCTGTGGCCTTCACATGTTTCTCATCACAGGAGGAATAAGGGAAGCAAATAGTGTGGGCAGGTCGGCAAAGCATCCTGGCCATTCCTGGAGAAAATCAGTGTCAGGTGCTCACACACAAAGATCTGGGAAACCTCGTGATCCCCACTTTTCACTCCCCTGCAGTAGGGAACACATATTGTCAGCAGTCATGAAACACACCTCTTTTCTGAACTGTTCCTGTAAAGTGTATAATCCCCTCTTTTCCCTGTCTAAGCTTCCATTTTAAAGAAAAGTAGAACTGCATAAAGGAGAACCTGAACAACAAAAAAAAACTTTTTAACGCAAGCAGAGCAATATGAACCAAATGACTGTCCTCTAAGTTCTCCACCCTTTTACTGGCTCTAAAATAGAACAAATGAGCAAAATGCAAGAAACATATTAGGGCATGTTTTCTTAATAAAAGGCACATGGGAAATCTGAACCATCCCAAAACTTTTCTCCATTATGCACTATCCCCAGTTTAATGGTTCAAAGTTTTAAATGATAAACGTACAAATGCTGAGCTCCAGGCTGCTTACACCCCATTAACCAGTTGTGTATTCATGTGGCACACAGGCGTAAAGTGAAGATCCTCTCAATTCCATATGAATATTCAGTTCAGCTTCCAAGTGTTCCTTTTTAAGGAAAAAAGTCCTCAGACTAACATTCCCACATTCCAGTGAAAGCTGTTCAGCATGCGTGCTTTGTGGCATATATTATTTGGTATGCATGCAAACATTAGAAAGCTAAAATAAATGACTCTTCTCAGAAAATGGAAAACGCTCATGAAACTTCTGAAACCTGAGGTTTTCAGAGGCAGAGAATAGCTAATATTTTACTCCAAAAACCTACCTTTGAACCACAGAAAATCAGAGGCTCTGTCTATAATAGGTTACTTTGATGTTCAACTTTGTGATAGAGCCAGTCTAAAACAAACCAACTGGGACCTAACAGGAATAAAAGGATAGCTTCAGTGTAAGAAATTGCCAAGTGACTATAGTTTTAGAATATGTTGGGTTGTTTCAATTTGACTTCAACAAGCTAAAGGTTTTACTCATTCCTTTCTTTGTTTTGTTAAAGATGAAAAGCATGCTACAGCGCTGTACGAAAATAATTATTGAAGTCTGCCAATCAATATTAATGTAGTTAATATGCCAAATAACATGCATTGATAGTTATATGTTTTTATCTAGACAACATATGAAGTTTCTTAGAGACTGGCTCTCAGGAATGGAACAGTATTTCATATAAGCCTATTTTGGTTAACTTAGCATGCATGCATTTCCAATTCTTTTCAACATCTGTCTTTTATTACCAGAGGTTCTGATACCCAGATGACAACAAAGTATTATGAGTGTCTTGAAAGTCAGATTCTGCTCCTTATTCCTATTTTAAATCATAATTTTACTGTGACATTATGTTCATTTACAAGCAACATTTTTTATTTCTTGCACAAGCAGACAGATATTCACTCTAAAATGCAGATTATGTTTTCATAGATACATTCCAAGTAAGAAAAATACCTAAAATTAGTATGCATGCAAAATTCAAATTAAATAAAATCTTTACTGTTCTTTAAATGTAGCACCAGGACCTGCACAAACTTACGAAATTAAACATTTTACTTTTTAAAGTCATCTAATATTTTTATTAGCAAATTGTTATTGTGCGTTGGGGCCAATACACCCATTTAAAATATTAAATAGATTTTCCTAATCATATAGTGTACTTTAATTTCTTCATTTCACACCTTTTAAGTAATTGCTGATCTTAAGATTTTATATTGGCCCAAAAAAAATGAGGTTAGATTGTAGTGTTTTTGAAATATAGGGACGCATCGGTTTTAAAAGCGCGTGTCTCCCCTCACCCCTGCTTTGTCAGCTGTGGGAGAGGAAAGCAAACTTTAATCACTCACAGGGATACAGGTCAAGGTTCACACTCCAGCCCCGGGGAAACCACCAGTCACGAAGACGAGAAGCAAGATCTATGGGTCTGGGGATTCTATTCAAAATCAGGTAGTAACCTGAAAAATGAAATCTAGAATTTTAAGCCAACCTTGAGGAATGCCAAGGTTTTTCCAACACCGTGTTTGCCATCCTCTGGGCTTGGAGACAGGAGGAATTCTTTCGCGGGGAGAGTAATATACCATTTCACAACCTGGCCCTCAGCTATCGATGAATGCATCTTTAAAAAATGCCCAGCAATTGGTCAATTAAATGGGGGGCGAAACTCTCATACAATACCACCAACAAAAGCCGTTCAAACAAAGCCTCGAAGGAAACAGTGCGCTTTACTGGAGCACAATTTTTCTGGTCGGGTCACCGAGAGGGGCGACTCCACCTTAGGGCGGAGGAGAGCGCTCCCCTTTCCTCCCGGCCTCCTCGGGGTCGTTCCCCTTGAACGCGGCCCCGGCCCCCTCCCCATCCCACACCTCACACAATGGCGCCCCAGCTCCCGCCACTGGATCCTCGCGCCGCCAGCGCGCCCCCCGCACAGTCGGCATTCCCGGTCCGCGCACAAAGGAGGCGCGTGGGCTCCTCCGCGCCCCACTCTCTCCCAGCCCCGCACGGCCACCAGGTGCCGAGGCGAGCTACCCCGTGCCCGCGCGTCTCCGCGCATCCCGGGTCACCGTGCGGACAAGGCGAGGCGCGGGGCCTCCCATCGCCCCAAGCTCTCACTGCCGGGGCCTGTCGGCCGAGGGGGCGCGGGCCCGGGGGACACTCACTTTCTCAATGGTCCCGGGCAGCAGGCGCTCCAACAGCCTGCAGAGGACCACTCCATCCTTCAGAGACGCCTGCAGGAAGCCCTCCGGGTCCGAGATGGTTTTCTTGGGAGACTCTAGCACCCCCAAGGTAATGAGCCACGTAACGGTCTGCTCGGCAGAATTCATAGCGGCAGCGCGCCCGGCCTCCCAGCGCCGCGAGCCTGTCTCCGCGAGGTTCACCTCGGAGCGGCCGCGGCCGGGCCGGTTGCGCTCACAGCCCCCTCCTCCTGCTCGCCCATGGAGAGGCCGACGACGACGATTGGCTCGGGTGGCGCCGCGGTCCGGCCGGCTTGCGCTCCCTCGCGTGCGTCCTGGCCGACTGTCAAGTGCCTTTTCATTACAAGCACATGAACCTGCGGCGGCCGCCCGGCGCCGCCCCCGCCACCGCCTCCTGGCTCCCAGCCGCTGCTGTCGATGACATCACTGCGAGAAGAAGAAAAGACGCCGCTCCGGAGCAGCCCCTTGCCCGGCCCCCTGGCGCACACGCACCCCACGCTCGAGCCCCCGCAGCCGTGCTCCCTCCACCCCCCGGCTGGGCAGTGCGCGTGTGTCCGCACCTGCGCGCCGAACAGTGGGCCGCAGCCCCAAGGGCCTGGTGACCTCCAAGAGGCCACAGCCAACCCGCCAAAGACGGCTCACTGGGACTCCCAATCCGCGTGCGGCGCGGACCCTTAACCGTTTGCGCCCTGTGAGGCCCATGCGCAGCACCCTCCAAACCTGAGAGCCCAGCCAGGCTCCTCTCACTGCCCTGTCCCTTCCTCTGCCCTCTCCCCTCCTTGAAGGACCAGGAACTCTTTATTTATATTCTTAATTGATGAATGTTTAAATATTAAATGCTTCCCAGAATGCTCTTTTCATTTTTCCCAGTTTTATTCCAAGAGACTGGGGGTGGGGTGCTGAAAACAAGACGTTTGCTTCTCTTCAGTACCTTGCAAGCCAATAATTACAGAATACAAATGATAATTAAATGTTAACCAGATGGGTCTAATTTGGGGAGGAATTGATTTTCGGGACGCTGCTGCAATCCTGGGGGGGAGGGGTGTAGACACTGCCCCACCCCACCCCGCAACTGCGCGGCTGGCGGCACGCATGCCCCCTACTGGGAGGCCCACTCCTGCGCTCTTGTGGCCTCACCTGGGATGTGGCTGGCCAGCTAGCCAGGACCAGAAAAAAAACCTTGGAGTGACTCCACTTAAAATTGATGGCAATATTTCAGACACCGTGGGAGGAAGATAAGAAAACAGCAGACCCTAAACTGTATCTGTGCGGATGACCTGGAAGGAAGGACTGTGAAAACAGCTCAATCCAAACAGATCACTAGGCTAGGCTCTTGGACGAGATGCTGTGAACTGGCACGGACCTGACCTAAAGAACTCAGACGATCTAAATGACGCGCAATGAACACGCTTCTTCAAACAACCAGCGACGCTGACATGTATATGCTAACCAAGGAAGAGAGCCTCTTCCTAAAAGAAGCACGGTGCGAAGGTGTACATGTATGTCCATTTCCTCCATCTGGTCTCGGTGTGCTTTCCGTGTGTGCTTGCTATGACTGTCCATGGCAATTTAGAACAGCATTAGCACTCCCCTACACAAAGCTTGCTATGTGCCAGGCACATACGAGTATGTTAATAGGAGTAATGACAAAAACTTAGAAACCATATAAAGATTTTTTTTTACAGCAGAAGTTTGACTTTCCTCTTGCTCTGCCTTCTTCCAGAGTACTTCTGTTGTAATGAGTTGCATTTATTTCCAGCTTCAAGTCAAGTGGTTAACTTTTCTCTCCGATTGTAAAATAATTCGAAGAGCAGTATGAATTCTGGAGTATGAGGGCTGAAATTGTGGTGGCAACAGCTACCACTGCCTGAGCACCCTGTGTCTCTGCCCAGTGCTTTCTCCCTGCATTATGTCACCACCCTTACTACAGCCAAATGAAATTTCTCTCATCCCCATTTACTGGTCACATCCAATAAGTGGTAGAAATGGACTCAAACCTGGGCTCTGACTCCAGGACTGACACGCCTCACCCGTTGTCTAGACCACTTCCCTGTATACGTTCTAGGAAGCAAAGCAATTAACAGCTCCATCAAGTTTGAGGCCAAAGACTCTTTATCAATGGAAGGGTATTGACCTAAGAATAATTGTCCTCTGAGGCTCCTGTTTACTCTTGTTACTGCTGAATTGGAAACGTAATTTAGAATATAGCCATTTCAATTTCAAATTTCATTAAATTAGGTGCTTATAATCTGGTAAAGAAAAATAAGATTCAACTTGACTCAATCAAATGGTCCTACAAAAAGGCAGCTCTAGGCAGTGAGTGGCCTTCAGTGACCAATGAACCTGGCAGCCAGTGAGACCCAGAAGGGAGACCCACAGGACATTTAAATACTTTATAGCTACTACTGGTACTCTTTTACTTTGGATGGCCATTAATTTCAAAAAAGAGTTTATTTAGGAGGGATTCTAGAAAGTAACATTGTTCAATGCTAGTTTTGGGGGTATTCAGTAAAGCTGTTTTAGTATCTAAAGTGGGCATTTGGTTAAATTTAACATTTTTCCAAGTTCTTATACAGAGGATATGTACTGTGAAGAACTTCTTGTTACATTGGTTTGGAGCCAATTAAGATTGTTGTCAACGTCAGCACAGTCATGTGTTCTTCAGTTTCCTCATCTCTCCAGAGAGATTTCAGCCTCACATCCAGCTCCACTGCCCGTTAATGTCTGATACCAGGCATTGTTAGGGCAGGAAAAACAGTTTATAAACATAGATGGCCAAAAAATTACTCAGGACCAGAAGGCACTTATGAATATAGTATATTATGAAATATAATGTCATTGAGGCACTTATCCTAGTTTGAGTTCCCCCAGAAGCAGATCCTGAGCCAACAACTTGGATACAAGTAGTTTATTTGGGAAGTAACCCCAGGAAGGACAAATAAAGAAAGGATGAAAGTGAAATGGGAGGGGAAAAGTGGGGCTCAGTTCCTCTGGAGAGCCTTGAGAAGCCGTGGGGCAGGTCTCAGAATCTTTCCAGAGTGAGCAGGCTTAGATTTATCCCTAACCTGCCATCTCCTGTGACTGAGGGTCTCCCCTCAGGGTCAATGATCTCTAATTCAACAGAGTCTAAAGTTACAGAGCAGAAGGCACAAATCCTCTAAGTGCCCCACTGGGAGTGATGGTAAGAGGAGCCAATGCTACTTCTACCCCTTGGTGCTGGGTGCTGCTTTTTAGCTATTGGGGGCACAATGCCATATAAAAGCCATTGGTTTAATTTATATGCCACATCTTAAAGGACAGGTCTCTAACCCTGCAGAAAGTCATCCTCTAGCTGGCTTCCTGCAAGTACCCATCCAGTGAGATAAATTGCTTATCCCTCTAGGACTGCAGGGCTCTGATGTAATCATCTTGAACCAAGGAGCCAGTGTTGCCATATCATCCGGTAGGAAGCAAACTCCCTTGTGGATAGCTAGGTATCCCTTGTGGTTCCCTTGTAGAGGGAACTCACAGCACGGGGCTCTTGCACACTTCCATCCCTGCCACCATGACTGGGCTGTCCATGGCCCATTGTGCAGGGCACTGGGCTGGTACACAATCTTGGGCTGGCTGTACTTGGCTACAGACACCACTATGTGCCTGGTTGCTGGGTGCCCCTTCTTCAGTGATGCTCTCTGGACATTGAAGCAGGACTCAAGACCCACAGGCCTGCATCTGTACCCACACGCACACCTCCCTGCAGCCATTCATTTCACCTTGCCCCTTCCAGGCATCCAGACAAGGAGCCCAGCACAGATACTGTCCAAGCATCTGTGCACAAAGGAGATGACCAGCAAAACGCTCAAAGCTTTGCCAGTCAGAGTGCTTCTCCTCACATTGTTCTTGAGCACCACCATGGAGTTGGGCTGTAGCAAGGCAGACATCCATGTTTGGTTCATACCAAATTATCAACCAAACCTAGTCCTAAACCAGGCCAGTTCCCTATCAGCTGGTCATAGTAAGTGTTCCACAAGGTCACAGGAGGAGTCTAACCCACAGAGGCAGGTGACTTGGAGGTCTGGACCATTTGTGTCAATGGCTTACTGCGCTCTCAGAACATAGCCATGCCCAGTCCCAAGTGTACACGATCCCTGATAGGATGGATGGCTGTCGTGCCACTCCCCTCACCTGGCATTCCTCCCTAAGTGTGACTTTCACCTCTTCTTTACCACTTAGTTTTAAGTTAGATTGTGTAAAGGGTATAAGCTTTGGTTTATTTTTTATGCCTATTTGACAATGTATTTTTTAATAGGAAAATAAGTCCATTCAGATTTAGTGTGTTGCCTGATACACTTAATTTTTCCCTATTACTTTAAATAAATTATTATTTATTTTACATTGTTATAAACCTGTTTTTAAAAAAGCAATAGGGAAAAATTGAAGATTAAACTATTTCAATAAGTTGGGGGAGTGTATAAGTACTAATGATGCTATAATAAACAAGGCTTGTTGGAAAACAAAATGTTTTACAAGGGCTGTTTTCTCCTCCCTGTGAGTTTACCTCGGGATACCAGTGAGTGTTGTTCTCAGTGCCCTTGACTGGATACTGTATCAAATAATGGAGACAGGCGTGGGCAACTGGGCAAGAGAACCCTGTTGATCTCTTGTAAAGTCTGAAATAAACGTGGGCCTTAAAAGTGGGTGGTACTTTGATTTTTCTTTTTGTTAAGGTTCTATTTATTTGTTTGTTTTTAGAGAGGGGAAGGGAGAGGGAAACATTGGTCATTTGCCTCTTGCACACCCACAACTGGAGACCTGACCTGCAACCCAGGCATGTGACCTGACTAGGAATCGAACTGGTGACCTTTTTGGTTCTCAGTCTGGTGCCCAATCCACTGAGCCACACTAGCCAGGGCTCATCCTGCATGTTCTTGGCTCCTAATTTTACTTAAAAGTTTCCTGTGCTCTTTGGGCCTAAACCACCTTGCTCCTGGCTCCAGCTGCATGTTCCAGTCTCCAGAGTCCTGTGTCAGCTAGGGTCCCACCAGGAGAACAGAAAACACATTGGCTATTTGAACAGATAGATTTTAGTCTAAGGAATTGTTGTTGAATATGGGGTATGGAGGATGGCCAAGGGGAAAGGGCATTGAGGTTATACAGGGTGATCCTGCTGGAGATGGCTGCCAGCTAGGGCTGGGAAAAACAAGGGGAAGGTTGGGCTACTAGTAATGAACACTGAAGATAGTCCTGGCAGAACTGACAGACCTCTGCAGACAAGGACACCAGGCTGCTGGCAGCTCAGTAGCAAAGAGGACGCTGCCAAGAGCCTGGAGCTCAGCCCTCTGGAGAGGGGTCATCCCTGTGGTGCTGGAGCCTCCAGAAGACTGCAGAGGGCTTGCTTCTAGGAGTGTGGAAATAGACTGGAGAACACCATAAACAGTCCATGCCAGCTGGAGGGGTGGCAGGAAAACAAGCAAACAGGAAGGTATCTCACCTTCCTGCCTGCCACCTTCCAGCCCCTCTGTGTATGCCTTCCTCTGGGACACTTACCCAGGAGCAGTCGATGAGGGAGACCTGAGTTATGCAGGGTCTCAGGCCCAACATTGCAGAGTGCGGTACAGTGGGTGGGTTACAGTACCATGACAGGTAGGATTCCTTTTTAGGGAATGATGCAATTCAGCTCTGTATTTGCACCTTCTGGATAGTGACCATCACTCTACAGGAAACACTGCGTTGTCTTCAAACAATTAAGGAAAATGATTAAAGATGTACCTACACAATGTTAAGAGTCAAAATTCTTCACTATTCTCAGCACCTTAGTCATGGTGCGTTCTGCCTTTTGCTGGTGCTCAGTGACAGTTATCACATAAATGATTCTGCCTTTGTTTTATATATACATATTTCACACATAAAACTTAACCATCTCACTGATTTCAAGATATCCATAAAGTTACTGCTCTAACTTACCAAGCCCTTTCCCAATGATATGAATAATTTCTGGTTTCCCACATTAATAAATAATGCTGCTATGAAAACGTGTGTATATTTTTGTCTTCATTGGATGTATTTCCTTATCCTCGCACTTTCCTTCTGTATCATTTTACCGTATGTTGAAATTATTTGGTGTCCCACATCTGTGTTTCATTAAAACCATCTCTGCTCAGTCTAACCTCTCTATCTTTCCATTCTTTCCACCTTCTTTCTTAACACTTTTGCTTAATTACTTTTCTACCGGGCTTGTCATTACAGCCCTTATTTTCTTAACTTTTTTGAAAAATTCATATTTCACTTTGCCACCTTCATCCCTACTGGAACTAGAAGAACCACCTCCATCAGAAATTGTTCTGTGGCAAGTGAGGCTTCTTCACCCCAGGCTAATTTGCTCCCTGTCCAGCCTGAATCTTAATGAAATTTGGCACTTGGACAAGTACATGAGGCCCTGTTCCCTAAGGGACCTCTCTATTTTCAATAATTAGTGGCTTCTAAAAATTGGGTTTTAATTAACCAAACCTATAATTTGTTTGATGTAGCTTCTTCTGGAATAAGTCAAAAGAACAGAAAAAGGGGCAATTAAGAATGTTTCCCTTTGGAAATTGACATTACATTCAAATGGATGAGGCCATTTACAAAGCAAAAAATTTTCTTGTAAGATTGATTTTGCTGCCCCAGCACAAAACATGGCAGACAATTAATTATGTCACCAAATATTTGTTGGTATCTGTTTCTTTCCTTTTCAAAAAGTATTTCTCCAACAAGTTTTTTTAAAAGTTTTGCATGGAATATAGATGAAAATATCAATAGGTATTTTAAAACAAAAATCAGTCTTGGCCAGCATGGCTCAGTTGGTTGGACACCTTCCCACACAGTGAAAGTTTGTCATGCATAGGTTGCAGCCCAGTCCCCAGATGGGGCATGTGTGAGAGGAAGCTGATTGATGTTTCTCTCTCACATCGATGTTTCTCTCCCTCCCCTTCTCCCTCCCTTTCCCTTTCTCTAAAAATAAATAAATAAATCTATGTTTAAAAGAATATTCAGGATGAAATAATCAGCTCACTATAAAAATCATTAGGTGAAAAGAAAAAATAGAGACCTGAGAAGGCAAAGGAGTAAGTGGAAGCTACACTAACCTTCTCCCTGGACGAATCTGGAATTACAGCTAAGTTGTAGAGAAATCATCCTGAGTAACCAATGAACACTAGCTGAAAAGAAGCTTTACAACCAAAGACAGACAGAAGACCACATCACCACAATGTGACTGGTAGGGAGAGTTGGAGAGGGATGAGACGGCTCACTGTGCTCCCATAGGTGGCAACTGAAGTTCCAAAGGGATATTTCAGCAGCCAGAAGGGGAAGTTGCCCTGGGAGAATGGAGTCTAAACCCTAAACTAGGCTTCCCAGCCTACAGAGACAGAAAAGGAATCCAGGTAATAGTAGATGTGAAAAGCACTGAGGTTTCTGTCCACCAGGAAGAGACAGCTAGAGACACGGAGAGTCTCCTAAAGGGCCAATGCACAGAATTTTCTTTTGCAGCCACTTACCTTGGGCTCTGGCAAAGGGAGGGGAGAGTGGACTATAGGTGCTTGAGAAAGTCTGGCTCTGGAGAGAGAACTGAAGGAACAGCCACAAGGAACCCTGTCCTGAGTCATTCCCCATACAGCAGAAGGCCTCTTTCTCAGGCAGAGCACTCCCCTCCAAGTGGCATTAGCCTGAGGGGAAGCAATACACCTCCCCAGCAGGAATTTCTCTGCCCCACCCAGTGCAGCTTAAGCCCTGCTGCTGAGGACAGCTGGAGGCTATTGCACTGCTTAGTTTAAAAACTAAGGTGGTTTTTTGATGCAGCTGAAAGAAAGAAGGAGCTCATACCCTTTGCAACAGCATGGATGGAGCTGGAAAGCATTATGCTAAGTGAAATAAGTCAGGCAGTGAAAGACAAATACCATATGATCTCGCCATTAACAGGAACCTAAACTACAAAACAAAGAAACAAGTAAAATATAACAAAAGACACTGAAATAGAGGACAGGTAGTCAGGGACCAGAAGGGAGAGGGGAGGGTATTCCAGGGGAAAAGGGAAGGGTTTACAGGAACAAATATAGAGGACACATGGACTAAACTAGGGGGGTTGGAAAGGGGAGGGAGGAGGGGAGGAATGGGTGGGTGGGCTGGAATGGGAATAAAGGATAGAAACTGTAATGAATAAACTAAAATAAAAAATTTAAAAAAAAAGAATATGACAGCACTATTTGACCGAAAAATAAATAAATAAATAAATAAAAACTAAGGTGGATCTCTGGGAACTCTGAGGCTTCGGCTCACCCTCCCCCAGGCCTGGTACTGATAAAAGCCAGCCTTGGTGCACTACCTGGTTCTTTCTGCACACAAACAGGCCCTGCAGAGGGAGCCACACAATGTGGATCACTTTTCCAGGTTGACCAGGACAAGTCACAAGCAGCATCTGACAAAGGCCTACACATGAGTCTTTGCAGATCTACCTAATACATAGGAACAAATACAAAGAAGCAGCCACAATGGGAAGACAAAGAAACAGACCCCAGATCAAAGAACAAGAGAATTCTCCAGAAAAACTAGACAGAATGAAGCCAAGCAATTTATCAGATAGAGAGTTTAGACTAATGACTATAAGATACTCAACAGCATGAAAAAACACATAGAAACCATTAAAAAACACCAGTCAAAAATAAAGAATGCAATATCTGAAGTAACAGTACACAGGAAGGAATAAACCGTAGGTTAGATGAGGCAGAGAATTGAATCAGTGATTTGGAAGGCAAGGTAAAAAAAAAAATGCCTAGGCAGAGCAGCAAAAAGAAAAAAGAATTTCAAAAAATGAGGAGAGCTTAAGAAACATTTTGGACAACATGAAATGTAACAACATCTGCATCATGGGAATACCACAAGGAAAAGAGAGAGAGCAAGGGATCAAGACCTATTTGAAGAAATAATGACCAAAAACTTCCCTGATCTGGTGAAGAAAAAAGATACACAAGTCCAGGAAGCCCAGAGAATCCCAAACAAGTTGTACACAAAGAGGCCTACACTGAGACTCCTCATAATTAAAATAGCAAGGCTTAAAGACAAGGAGAGAATCCTAAAAGCCACAAGAGAAATGCAGGTAGAAATACAAAGGAGCACCAATTAGACTGTCTGATTTTTCTGCAGAAACATTTCAGGCCAGAAGGGAGTGGCATGAAATATTTAAGGTGATGAAAAGCAAGGACTTACAACCAAGGCCACTTTACCCAGCAAGGCAATCATTTAAAATCAAAGGAGAAATAAGGAGCTTTCCAGACAAGAAAAAGCTATAGGATCTTATTAACACCAAACCAGCACTGCAACAAATGTTAAATGTTTTCTTCTTTAAGAAGAAGAAGAAAAAGAGAAAGAAAAAAAAAAAAGGAAAAGAGTCTAACAATAAAAATGGCACTAAATACATATCTATCAATAATCACTTTAAATGTAAATGGCTTAAATGCTCCAACCAAAAGACATAGGGTATAGCTGAATGGATAAGAAAACAAGACCCATATATATGCTGCTTCCAAGAGACCAACCTCAGATTGAAAAATACACACAACTAAAAGTAAAGGGATATAAAGATATTTTATGCAAACAGAAAGGGGAAAAAAAGCTAGCATAGTAATACTTATATCTGACAAAATAGACTTTAAAACAAAGTCTATAGTTTGAAACAAAAAAGGATACTACATAATGATAAAGGGAACAATCCAACCAGATGATATAACCCTGGTAAACATTTGTGCACCCAACATAAGAGCACCTAAATATGTGAAGCAAATCTTGATGGACGTAAAAGGAGAGATCCACAGAAACACAGTCAGAGGTAGGGATTTTAACTCGCCTTGACTTCAATAGATAGACCTTCCAGACAAAATCAACAAGGAGACAGGAGCCTTAACTGACACACTAGGTCAAATGGACTTAATCGATATCTTCACAGAATTTCACACCAAAGGATCAGAATATACATACTTCTAAAATGCACGTGGAATGATTTCTAGGATAGACTACATGTTAGGACACAAAACAAGTCTCAATAAATTTAAGAAGATTGAAATCATACCAAGCCTCTCCTCTGACCACAATGCTATGAAACTAGGAATCAATCACAAGGAAAACACTGAAGAACATACAAAGACATGGAAGCTAAATAACATGCTATTAAACAATGAATGAGTCAACAAGATCAAAGAAGAAATCAAAAGACACCTTGAAATAAATGAAAATGAGGACACAAGAATCAAAAATCTGTGGGACACAAGGAAAGCAACCCTAAGAGGGAAATTCATAGCATTACAGGACTACCTCAAAAAAACAAAAAAAAGCTCAAATAAACACTGTAACTTTACACCTAAAGGAACTTGAAAAAGAAAAGCAAACAAAGCCCAATGTGAGTAAAAAGGAAATAATAAAGATCAAAGCAGAAATAAATGAAATATTGTCTAAGAAAACAATACAAAAGAACAATAAATCCAAGAGCTGGTTCTTTGAATAGATAAATGAGATCAACAAACCTTTATCCAGACTCATCAAGAAAAAAAAAAGACAACCCAAATAAATAAAATCAGAAATGAAAGGGGAGGAATAACAACTGACACTAAAGAAATACAAAGGATTCTAAGAAAATATTATGAACAACTATATGCCAATGAAAGGCACAACCTGGACAAAATGGATAAATTTCTAGAAACATACAACCCTCCAAAACTAAATCAGGAAGAATCAGAGAATCTGAATAGACAGATAACACCGAGTGAAATTGAAACAGGCATCAAAAACTACCAACAGACAAAAGGCCTGGACCAGATGGCTTCAGAGGGGTATTTTACCAAACATTCCAATAAGAACTAACACCTCTCCTTCTCAAACGATTTCAAAAATTCTAGAGAAGGGAAGACTCCCAAACTCATTTTATGAGGCCAGCATTATCTCCATTCCAAAACCAGATAAAGACACTACAAAGAATGAAAATTACAGGCCAATATCCCTAATGAACATAGATGCTAAAATCCTCAACAAAATACTAGCAAACCAAATACAGTAATGCACCAAAAAGATCATACACCATGATCAAGTGGGATTTATCACAGGAATGCAAGGTTGGCGCAACATTTCCAAGTCAATAAATGTGATTCACCACATAAACAAAATGAAGGATAAAAACCAATGATCATATCAATAAATGCAGAAAAAGCATTTGATAAAATCCTGTACCCAATTATGATAAAAATTCTCAGCAGGGATTAGAGGAAACATAACTAAATATAATAAGGGACATATATAACAAACCCATTGCCAGCATCATACTCAATGGGCAAAAACTAGAAGCATTCCCCTTAAGACAGGGAAGAAGACAGGTGTGTCTGCTTTCACCTCTCTTATTCACCATAGTACTGGAAGTTCTAGCCACAGCAATTAGACAAGAAGAAGAAATAAAACACATCTAAATTAGAATGAAAGAAGTAAAACTGTCTTTATTTGCAGATGACATGATACTGTACTTAGAAAACCCAAAAGATTCCACCAAGAAACTACTACAACTGATAAATGATTTCAGTAAAGTAGCAGGATACAAAATTAATATCCAGAAATCAGTTGCATTTTTATATGCCAATAACGAACTAAGAGAAAGGGAAATTAAGAAAATGATCTCATTTACAATTACTTCAAAAAGAAAAAATAGCTAGGAATAAACCTAACCAAGCATGTAAAGACCTATACTCAGAAAACTATAGACACTAAGAAAGAAATTGAAGAAGATATAAATAAGTGAAAGCACATGCTGTGTTCATGGTTAGGAAGAATTAACATCATTAAAATGTCTGTATTTCCCAAAACAATTTATAGATTCATGCAATTCCTATCAAGATTCCAATGACATATTTCACAAAACTAGAACAAATATTTCAAAAATTTATATAGAACCACGAAAGGCCCCACACAACAACAGCAATCCTGAGAAAGAATAACAAAGTAGGAGGAATCATGCGACCTAATATGAATTTATACTATAAGTCCACAGTAATCAAAACCACATGGCACTGGCATCAAAACAGACACATAGATCAATGGAGCAGGATAGAAAGCCCAGAAATAAACCCACACCTTTATAGTCAATGGATATTCAACAGAGGATGCAAGTATGTACAATGAACTAAAGATAAGTCATTCAATAAATGGAGTTGGGAAAACTGGACAGATACATGCAGAAAAATGAAATTAGACCACGTTCTTATACCACACACAAGAATAAATTCAAAATGGATCAAAGACTTAAATGTTAGACCCATAACCATAAAAATCCCAGAAGAAAACATAGGCAGCAAAATCTCAGGCATTGCTCATAGCGATATTTTATCAGATATACCTCCCCAAGCAAGGGAAATGCAAGAAAAAACAAACAAATGGGACAACATCAAGGTAAAAAGTTTTTGCACAGCAAAGGAAAACATCAACAAAATAAAAAGACAACCCACCGAATGGGAGAATATATTTATCAATACATCTGATAAGGGGTTAATACCCAAAATTTATAAAGAACTTACAAAACTCAAGACCCCCTGCACAAAAAAAAAGCCAATTAAATTAGAAAGTGGGCAAAGGAAGGTCACTGGTTCAATTCCCAGTCAGAGCACATGCCTGGGTTGCAGGCCAGGTCTCCTGTTGGGGGTGCACAAGAGGCAACCATACATCAATGTTTCTCTCCCTCTCTTTCTCCTTCCCTTCCTCTCTCTCTGGAAAATAAATATTTTTAGAAAATAGTGAGCAAAGTGACCAGCTTCAGTTCCTCGTTCATTGCTCCTGCCTCCAAAGCCTGCCCTGTTTTCCCTTCCTAAGCCTCTTTTAAGTTATTTATTCTGTACTTGTGGTTTGGGGTTCCAAGGAAAATCCTGATCTTTTACCTCTTCCCCTTTGATAGGAGTAGGGTGGGAAGAGAGGGTAGTCTCCATGCTCTGGGTTATCAGTGGAGGGGAGGGGTGTCATGCCTATACACTGCCCCTGTGTGGACTGTCATGCCAGCGTGCCCACCTGCCTGGTCTACATCCTGAAGAGATGCACCGTCCCACCTCCACGTGAGTACCAGCCCTGCTGGAGGAATGCAGTCTGGGGTGGGGGCAGAGCTGACTATCGTGGGTGGAGCTGACCCTAAGACAAGTTCTCTGGCATTTGCTGGATGTGTCCCCTGCCCTCCTCTCAGGAGGAGTTACCCCACATTGGGAAGCGAGTACCCAGGACTGGTGGAGCGATTTGGGTTAAAGATCCTAGAGGGTTAAGGGAAAAACGGAGACAGAGTTGTCGCACCCTGTCCTTCCCCTGGCATGGTTCTGCTTGTGGCTGAAGTCTGGTTACAAATTGGTTTTTAACCCAAGAATTGTGATTATTTTTTAAAAATCCAAACAGATTTTGGCAGGAGTTAGAATAAATCCTGGGGCCTGGGCTCCTCTGTTCTTGAACCTCCATAGTCTTCTCCCTCTGAGGAGGCGCCAGAGGGGAAGGAGGATCTCAGCCAGTCTCCAGCCTGCTTCCAAATGACCTCTTGGAAGTAGGTTGAAGGTGAAGGGAGGAAGACCAGGGACATTCTTCCTTCTGAGAGACAGCTGCATTTCAGGCCCTAATATATACTTTCCCTTCTGGCCTCTCCCTTTCCCACTTCTGGTTGGAAGAGGGAGAACTGGGAAGTAGTTTGGGAACTGGTTTGTCCACATCCACTTCCCCAATGTTCCTCGGCTGCCCTCAGGGCAGAGACCCTGCCCAGGCTGGGTAAGGGGTGGGCCTGGTCCAGCAGGGACCCTGAGGGAAAAAATCCCTTTCCTTCCTGGGAGAGTATGCCCCCCTACCATGCAGTTTAACAGGGACTAGGAGCTCCCCCACTCCCCTCCCTCTAACAGCAGGCTGTGTGGGTTTCAATTCCCATCTTCCTAACCTGGCTAGGTGTTGTCCACCCTGTATCTTATCATGTGTCTGAGTGTGTGTGGGGGGGGATGGTTTCTGTACTAATTTCCATGGCTGGTGGCTTTTTCTTCCATGCATCACTCCCTCCCCCCAACCCCCACATGCCCAGGGGCCACCCAACAAGCATTACAGCATGCTGGGGTCATTGGGACTCACGCTGTCCTGTGGTCTTGAGATTTTTATTTTTGCACATGTAATCCATCTTGTACAGGTAACTAACTTTGTAAACACTGTGTATTTCCCCTGCCCTCATGGTTGCTCATGTGAATAAACTGAATCTCCCATTGGGAAAAAAAAAAGAAAGAAAATAGTGACCAAAGGAACTGAATAGATACTTCTCCAAAGAGGGCATAGGGATGGTCAATAGACTTATGAAAAGATGCTCAGTGTCACTAATTATCAGAGAAATGGAAATTAAAACCACAATGAGGTGCCATCTCACACCTGTTAGAATGGCTATCATCAATAAATCAACAAACAAGTGCAGACTTCCACAGGATGTGGAGAAAGGGAGACACTTTGCACTGTTGATGGAAATGCAGATAGGGGCAGCCACTGTGGAAAGCAGTATGGAGATACCTTAAAAAATTAAAAATGGATCTGCCTTTTGACCCAGCAATCCCATTTCTGGGAATATATCTGAAGGAACCCACAACACTAATTTGAAAGAGCATAAGTATCCCTGTGTTCATTGCAGCATTATTTACAATCACCAAGATATGGAAGCAACCCAAGTGCCCATCAATAAATGAGTGGATGAAACAACTATGGGACATTTACACAATGGAATACTACTCAGTATTCCACTCAGTATTCCACTACACAATGGAATGTCTAGTCATTAAAAAAAAGAAAAGTTTACCCTGTGTGACAGTATGGGTGGACCTGGAGAACATTATGCAAAATGAATAAACCAGTAAGAGCAACACAAATACCATATGATTTCACTCATATGTCGAAAATGAACTAACAAGGAAAACAGAGACAGACTCACAGAAAGCAGGATGACAGCTAAGAAGGGAGAAGTAGGGGGTGAAGGGATTAAGCAAAAAGGAAAAAGGACTCTTGGACATAGACAACAGTGTGGCAATTGCTGGGGGTAGGGTGGTATAAGGGGACTAAATGGTAATGGAAAACAATACAATAGAAAAAAATTTTTTTAAAGGATTGAGAGAACTGGGGCTGATTCTGTGACTCTGGTGAGTATCACTCAACTCAGAAACCAGAGCATTAAGGGCACTAGCAATTAGTTTTATTTAAAAGTTTTCAGAATGAAGAAAAAAAAGGAAAAACCAAGAGAGCAGCTGTATTGATAAAGAGAAATGCATAGAGACCTTACCTTCTAAAATAAGGGGCCAGGGGTGCTGTGAAACAAGGGCTCTGCCAGTCCCCCCTCATCATTCACCTCCAGGCTAAACAAGAGAAGGCTGAGAATTTTCCTGAGGGCTGGAGAATAGAGAGAGAACCTCATTTGGAAGGAGCACTGAGGCTCTTTCTCTTCCTATCCTAGAGAGGAAGGTATGTGCTTCACCCAAGCAAGAGAGGAGAGCTGGGAGATAAGCTCAGAGCTTCCCTTGCTCCCTGGCTTGGTGGGATGTAGTGACAGCTTCCTCAGCAGCCTATGGCTGACTTTGGAAGAGCTGGTACCCTGAGCGTGGTAGGTCGGGGAACATTTATGTTTCCCTGGGGCTGAGGAGAATGCTGTATCCAGAGTTGGGTACTTCTAAAGGGTCACCTCTGAAATGGGTCTCTGGAAAGATGAAGTGATACCAAAAACAGGGTGTCTGTTTTGGGGAGGGATCCGCTGATGCTCAAAGGACAGGTATTGGAAGTTCCCTGAACACTGGGGAGCTATAGGTGGAGGGTCCCTGCAAGGTTATCTAGTAAGGACCCACACAAGCACTTCTACATATCAGAAGATGCCGATTGTACCCACAAATAGGAACTTTCCTGTTCTTACAACTCTCTTGTCTGCTCCCTTAGCACCCAAACAAGCCATGGGTAGTGTGGTGATTGAGGCAAGGAGAATATTAGGGAGGGAAACAGCAAGAAGCCAAAGAGCCCCACTCCCCTACTCCAAGTCCTGGGTCAAGGTTAGGGTTGGGCTAGGGGATGAGAGAAGGTTAAAATTGAATGAGAAATGAAAGACTTAATACTAGAATAGGCTGGGATTTTTTTTATACCAAAGAGATATGATTCTTTGTTAATACCTGACAACCCCAGAAAAGCTGTGACTTCTGCCCTAGACTTCCTCCAGTGTGATTCTGGGATGCCCACAAAGAAAGGGGAGCAGACCTGTTTAAAGGGGCTGTGAAGAAAGAGAATAAAGGCAATTTCTGTTTTCATCCTACGGAGGCCAGCTTATTCATAAACTGGAGGCAGTTTTCTGACAACATGGGGAAGTCAGCATGAAGCTGGAACATGGAGCCCAAGGAGCTAGAAGCTGCCCTAGACTCCAGGACTGATAGGGGAGGGTATGGCCAGCTGAACAGACCTCAGTCTTCCTGACAGCACAGGGGACAGCAATGGACACTGGCCTGTAGGGCTTGCTGGCCCTGGCTGTGAGGTGTTCATCCACTGAGCACTGCCTGCACTGAGGCAACACTATCTGGGTTTCCCTCAAAAGAGAAGACACTTGAACTGGCAAGAAGATTTGAATGACTAGTCCCCATGATTGTTACATTTTTATAAGTTAATAAATTGGCATTGTGTGTGTAGATCTATCTCAGGTTTAGTTCATTTGAACCTACCCATTTCTATACATGGCCAAATTCTAGTTTCTAGTCCTGCAAAGTTTAGGTCTAGACGTCAAACAAGGTTTAAACAGATAAATTAGCACCTTCTAGCAAGGCTCTATGCCACACCTTGGTCAGCGACTGGCCCACCGTCCATGCTTCCCCTCCAAATCAGCTCAACATTGACATGTGCTTGTGGGTCGACCAGAAGCGGAACTGTGTGCTTGCGGCTGGGAGAATGGTGAGGAACACACACACATCTTGTCTGTGCTGCCCTATCTCAACTGTGTGCCAGTTAACCAGGGACTGCACCACAAAGCTGTTGCCATAAACTCTGAAAGGCAACCTCCCTCCACTTTCCTCCTGCAGATTGGTGATTTTGGATGGCAGAGTATCTGTTTAGTGGTACAAGGGCCTCGGGGAAAGAGGGAGAAGACACAGGTTTTAACTCAGACCCAGCGGCAAGAGAACCTATCTTCCATCATACCAACTTCTCATCTAATTCCATATGGTACAATCTTCACAGTTTCTGAATAAGCTAATAGGATGAATAAGAGTATTGGATTGACCAACTTGTCAGCTCAATAGTTCTTCTGTTATGTACAAAAAAAAAACAAGCCATATGGACAATTTCCATAAAAAGTATATACCAAAGTTAAGGTGTATACACCCATTTTTATGCCCGGAATTTGTTAGTAACCCAGGTGTCCAAAACCTAGATTTACAGAGGATGACTTTTCATTTTCATTGGCACATTCAAATTATTCTCCATGTGCCTGAATATCTTACATCTTAATAATTTTTAATGGTCTCTCCTCAAGCTTGTATTTACTATTATAGAACAATAGAAGCGTTAAACACAGGTGCATTTACAGCCACACTGAGACTGAACCACCCAGGTCAGCTGTTTGAGAACACAATGCAACACTTATATCCCACACAATGGACAGTGTGACCGAAGTATTTGATACCTGCTCTGTTACACCCCAAAAATACAACCACCAAACCAGTTATAAGCTGGAGTTTAGAGCAGTGGTTTTCATGTATTTTTACTCATGAAAAACTATTGTAGTTTTCCATATTTTTAATTTGATGTTTAAAAGTGTTTATAATATACTGACTTAAAAATAAACTCACATCATTCCCTTAACAGTATCCAGTGGAATCTGTATATAATAAAAATTTCATACTCACCATTACCCATTTAAAAAATGCACTGACAAGTTCTTTAAAAGTTTCTAATTTTACATTTTTTCCTTAAAATTATATTTTAATGTACTTTCTCTGCAGAATTTATCTTAGTGTAACATACTTTTATATTTAAATGACTTATTCATCACTCTAGCATGATTTTCTACAAATACATATATAAATAGTAATATATATTTTTAAATGTGATCATAAAGCTCTAGGTGTCAAAATATTTATCTAGATTGTGTTACATAACTTTTATCAGTTCACAACTGATCAAAAACAATAGAGCATACCAATTTTTATAATAGAATATTAAATATAAAAATATAACTCTGGAAACAACTGTTTTAATGAGATGGATGGGGCTACTTTACTTTTAAATTAGTTCACATGTCTGGGGATAACTATTTCTTATTGTTAGCCTCAGACAAAGTTCAGCAACTGTGTTAAAGATTTCTCCTTTGCTATGAAAATTTGACCTTGGGTTAATTTCCTATCTCTGCTCCCCTGACAGCTTTATGAAGGTGTCACCCTGTGTCAACAGTTAACATGTTTATGATGAGAATGACTGGTGATTGGCACCCCATACAGACTGGGAGGACTGTGAATGGTGGGAGGCCACAGTGTGGTAACAGTTCTAATTAGGCGTATCCCCACCTCATGGACTGTAAGACCTAAAATCCCATGTGCTGCCCACACGTCTTTGAGCCTCATAGGGCTCCAAAGGCCCAACAACGAGTTCCCTGCTTTCACCAGCTATGCGTCCCACCCAGCAGGAAATATCCCCCACCTGTCTACATCTCCCATCAGCTGGATCAACTGCACTCCACCTGGTCTTTGACCAAATGGGTTTCACCACCCTGCTAGCTCATGAGATTATTCAACAAGGCTATCACGTCTTCCTGAGATATCAGAGAATGCCCCTCCT
Organism: Trachops cirrhosus; assembly: GCA_028533065.1. NCBI lineage: Eukaryota > Metazoa > Chordata > Mammalia > Chiroptera > Phyllostomidae > Trachops > Trachops cirrhosus. The sequence continues at coordinate 57,965,116 of CM052548.1, read as the reverse complement.
CTCATTACCACAAAGCCCTCCCCTCTCCTAATAGGTTGGGTCTCTATGGGGTCAGTGGCTCTGGCCCATGGCCACAGACCCCCTCCCAACATTAAAGCTGGGAATTCTGCAGACGTGACTGTGACCATAAGATGGATGGGGATGAGCCACTGAGGAGTATGACTTATTCTGGAAAATTAGCCTAGAGCCCCTGATGAGTCACCAGTGCTGCTGGGCTTATTTATCATGTTTCATGTTCCTGAGCCAGAAGGGTAGGGCAGAGGTAAATGAGAGGGCAGGAGAGGCCGTGACTAAGAGGCGGTGGTCCCGCCTGTTCAGAAGTCTGGCTAGATGTGTTTGCCTCTGCTCAGAGAAGATCTGGAACTCTCAAAGATGGTATGCATAAGAAACTTTTCTCTCCTCAAGTCCAGAAAAGGTATTATTGGTGTGTAGTCAAGAAGAATGAATTTAATGACTCAGCTCACTCTGGAAGTATCTCTAACTTATCAACACTCATGGAATGAAGTGCACTTGACTAGAACATGCAGGCTCCTCACCATTTTCCTCTGTGTTAACACATTCAAGGAAAGAGCTGAGAAAAAGGCAAACCAGTCCTACTTATATGCTGTTAACCTCGGCACTTTCTTCTTCCCACATCTTGATTACTTTGATTTCATTTTTCAAACATACTGAAAAGATGGTGGCATTGGTAACACACGGTTGTCTCTGGACAGGTGAGAGGTGACCGCATTGTCATCTCTCATTGTTGAGCTTTAAGACAGCTCCTTGTTTCAAAGGAGCTGATTCTGCCAAGGGAAGTTTGACTACCTCTGTCTGTCCCAACACTGATGCTCGGTCAGGACTTTCGGTTTAATCACTGCAGCAATTTAAATGTAACATGGGCTTACTATGTGTAAGAATAAAGGATTTTATTCACAACACCCTTCCTTGATCAAGAAGAGATCCTCCTAATTTGAGAATACTCCATGGGTTAAATACATATTCTATGTGCTTTTAATTTGCACAGTTCTTATATCTTCATTACTGTTTTCCTAGTATCTAGCTAAAGTTACACTGCTTGGGGAGCCCTTGAAAAGCTATATACCAAGTACCATAATAATTTCACACAATAAAAAAGTAGTTTACAATATCAAGTATTGGTAAGGATACGGAGCAACTGAAACTCTCATGTGTGGCCAGTGGGAGTGTAAATTGGTACAACCTTTCCAGAAACCTTTTAGTGATATCTCCTAAAGTTTATATATGATGTGTAAGAGTGTTTATAACAGCATCACCCATAATAGTCCTGAACTGGAAGCAGCCCAAAAACCTGCTAGTATGAATAAATAAATGTGGTATATTCATGCAGTGATGTATGCCACATACTACACCTTGTAATATTGCTTCACTCAGGTCCTGGACAACCTCATGAACATAATATTGAATAAGAAATCCAGACACAATTACACAATTAAATGATAGAAAGTTTCAAAACAGCTAAACTAACTGATGATGAAACAAGTCAGAAGAGTGCTTACTGAGTGGAGATAATAACTGGGAAGGGGTTTGAGGGAATCTTCTGGTAATATTCTACATCTTGCCCCACGGGGGCGTGGTCCAACAGATGTGTTGCCTTTGTAAAAATTTTTCCAGGTGCACTTTTATGATTTGTAAACTTTTCCGTACATACACCATGCTCCAATTTAAATGTTGACTTAAAAATATATCTATATCCTTTAAAGTTTACTTGTAGACATGTAGGAAAATTAGTTTTGAGACTAAAGAATACGTAAGTGAAATTAGTGAGTGATAAAAATTCTATAAGATTCAAGGAGTTAAGTTAATATTTACTTTTAATAAATGAATTGGCACTTTTGATCCTATAATTAGATATGAGAACAGTAATAAAGCCATTGATCAACGCCCCCTATTGGCAATCAACAGCAAGTAGGATAGAATCCATAAATGAAATTAGATCAATGATTGCTAGCTCTAAAACACATTTGCTCATCGGGATTACAAACCAGCATTAAAGTTTAGTAGAAAAAGTGAAAAAAGAGGTTGGGCTTGTAATAATTGTATGTGATAAGAGGACAGAGCTGTAACAAGTGCAGCTGTATTTCAGCACACTTACGCACCTCATTTGTTATTTAACCATTTGGGTGCTCACAGGACCAAACCCCTCTGTCCCCCATTCTGGAGCACAGTGCAGAGTCATCTGAGAGGAAAACAGCATGAACAAGAGCCCAGGGCTGCACTCCACTTTACTCTGCAATCGGCTTCTGCATTGGTGCTCAGAGCAATTCAATGCTCAACGCAAGACAGAGGCTCCCACAGAAGTGCAGCCATCTGACTACAATGAGTTGTCAGAGGGAATTCAGGGCGTCTCCAGAATAAATATGGGTTCTCCCCCATCACATCTTGTTAAAAGACCCAGGTGCAGGCTTGATGTTGTTTTTCCAACATCTGGATTCTGGCTTTCCCTTCATTGGTAAACATCCAGCAGCTGTGGGGGTGAGGTGAGGGGGGTTAATAATTACCTCCAGCACCTCCTAGCCGTTGGGACAGTGTGTCGTTCTTTAACTCACGGTTCCACAAAAAGGCTTGATAAAGAGTGACAGCTTTTATCCAATGAAATGAATGGTCAATTCTTTCATACTGATGAGTTGGCACTCGGGCTTAAAGCAGCCATTTGTTTTTTTTCTCTGTGACCCTCACTGCCCAATGTCCATGAAGGTGTATGAGGATGCCATCCCAGGGGCCTTCCTTGGAACTTCTAGAGGAATCTGCTTGTCCAAGTGCACACCCTGCATCTAGCCCGTGGTCCCCTCCCTTCCTAATTGGCTGCCAAATGTCAAGACTGGCCTTTGGATTTCCTCAGCATTTCTCCCCATTCCTTTTGAAATCTCTGTTGACATATGTGGAAATAAGATTGGGGTTGCCATTCCCTTCTCACCTTTCAGGGTAGTTTCTAATATGTGGCACAGAAAATAAAGCATTGAATAAAAATGAATACTAGAAAGATAAATAAAGAGGTGAAAGGCAAATGGTTTATATGTTAACCAAAGAACATGGTATATGTTCACTCTTAAATTTTACAATTGTTGTAAAATATACCTAATATTAAACTGACTAGTTTAACCATTTTAAATGTACAGTCTTATAGTGTTAAATGTATTCACATTGTTGTGCGACCAACAGAACTTCTCATCTTGCAAAACTGAAACTGTCCCATTAAACAATTCCCCACTCCCCTCCCCCAGCCTCCACCTCCACATTCAAGAAGCTCTGATTCTGACAACTCTAGGACCTCATGTAAGTGGAGTCATACCAGAATTGTCTTTTTTGACTGACTTATTATTATACATTTATTTTAAACAAGAAAGTCTTGATAGAATTTTTAATAAACTCTGGCTGTTTCTGTGTAACTTGTTTCATAAATGCTTCTTATTCTCTCTTTCTGATATGTTTTATCTTCATCTCTGTTTAAATCCTTTATCCCACTATTTCTTCCTACCTCTTGCTTTTGGTGCATTTTATTCTCCCTTTCCTCTTTCTTCCTGTTTTCCATAACATAGCTGGATGAAAACTTTAAAGAATTAGTGTTCAGCAGAGTGACTTGTTGAGGACTGGCCAGGTAGGCTGTCCTGGTGAGAAGTGTCTGTGCTTTCTCTCAGCCACTCACCCGAAATCACTCAGAAGTGCTTCTCTTACCCCAAGGGGGCAGTCATCTCTCGTGTTTCAAAGGAAAAGGACTGCAAGTTGAGCTGCCTCAAAGAAAACGGAAAAAGGCTCACCAAGGCCACAACAGATTTTGTTTTCAGAAAAGGTGAGACAAATGTGACTAGGTTGCAGGGGCCTTCTGAGGACTGGGAGGAGGAAAGGGCCCTGGGTCAACACTTGGCCAAGTGGGAAAGAGAAAGCTTCCAGAGGGTGGGTGACAAGTAGGCACTGAGAGGGGCCAGAGGCCAATTTGATCCTGAGGGGAGGCCTCTGTTGGGAGAGTCAGAACCCATGGACACATAGGACTGTGCCAAGGGGCAGGGCTCAGCCACATAGTGACCAGACTTAGGACAGAGAGGCCAGAGACTGGTGGAGTCTGGGGTCTAGAGATACCATGACTCTCTAGGGTCCCTACACAACCCAAGGGAGCAATAAGGAGCCTTCCATGATATACTTTATGCACTGAATTGTGTCCCCCAAAAGGATAGTTCACATTCTAGCCCCCAATACCTGTGAAGGTGACCTGATATGAAAAGAGTCTTTGCAGATGTAATTAGAGAAGATGAGGTCTTATTTGGAGTAGAGTGAACTTTTGATCCATGTGACTGGAATAGAGAGCGAGTTCGGTTTCCCACCATCTTATGTGTATTTTGAGGTTTAAATTGTATTGCCAACAGAGATAAAGCTAAGTACTTTTTAGAAACACATTTTACATAGAAAAGTAGAGAAGATATATACCAAGAACTTCATGCTTGTTTTGCCATACTTTGCATTTTCTCACCTCATTATTTAATTTTATGTAACCTAGCTATGGCAATGAATTGTAATTTTTTGTGGATGACAGATATGATTTTTCTATTTTATAGACTCAACTCATATGAGCAAAAGCAGCTGAGGTGGTGACTGAGCTACTTCCCTTGTCTATTATTAGGTAAAAATTTAACAAATCTTTCCTGAGCATCTCCTCTTTGTCAGGGGCCCTCAGAGAGCTTGTTTTACTCGTGTCGCATTCCACGTTTCCCCTTTTCAGTGCATATTTGTCTTATTTCTCTATGTAAATTGAGTACTTTAAAAATCCATGATGTATCATATTCTATGTAATCATGGGCAAGTCACTATTTCTCTGCTTTTCAACTTATCGGAATGCACAAGTTGTCCACATGCTTTCTGACTTTGACTGTAGAACTGAGAACATCTTGGTGATTTTCCCCCTTAATTAGCATGTTTCAAGTTTATTTATAGGTGGTTGGAGAAGTATGTCTATGATATATCAAAAGATAAAATGTGATAGTTTCCATTTTATGGAACAAGAAATATTAAATAAACTGTTAAATTTGCCAACTTTCAGTTTAAAATTTCCATTTACTCTTTGCAAGGCAATTAGATGAAACAAGACAACATGAACTTGTCCTAGGCCGGCATTGCAAGGGGAGTACAACATGGAATGAGTCATTGTCATGCAGGCTATGTCCTAAAAATATGGAGTGACATCCCCACCTCAAGATAGAAAGAGCCAGGAAACAGGGAAAATGGAATCCCAAGTGAAGTCATCTCCTCAAAATCTTTTCTCAACATATAGTTGAGAAAGAGCCCCAAATTTTCTAAGATGACCTAGTTTAACCAGGGGTGGTTTGGGGACTTGGTGAGGAATCCTAAAACACATGAGCCAAAGGCGTGGGAGTAAGGGCAGCAGCTGCGACAACTGCAGCTTATGAAAAGAAAGTTTGCCTCACCACGGACCAGGGGCCCTGGTCGTTGCTTCTAGATTGCATGTGGCCTCATTGAGCTCTGATACCAAGGTTAGACAAGATGAGGCAGATCCAAAGCCAGGACAGATGGAGAACCAAACTACCAGCCACAAGTAAAAACAGCCGCAGCAGGTTTCTGTGCTCTTAACATTTTCAAAACTATCATAGCTCTTTAGATTACCTTCCATTTTACCATATGTGTGTGGCATTGTGCTGGGTACACCAGCGGGGACTCTGTCAGTTGCTGAGTATGTTTATTCCCAGGATGCACCCCAGAAGTGGGGTGACAACTAGGACGAATCTGGGATTCGTAATCCTAGCCCATCCTAATGAATCCTCCCCCCAAATCCCTAAAGTACAGGATTCAGAGTTTCCAGGTGGAGATGCTAGGAGGGTATTACTCCCAGAGAGGCCATGGAAGCTCTGTGCCCCTTCCCTCATAACTATACATCTATAACTTTCAGCTTCCAAAACTGTGAGGGAATACATTTCTGTTATTTTTCAGCCACCTAGTGTGTGGTACTATGCTAGTGTACCTCAGAAAACAAATACTCTATTATTGCCATTGTTTATTAAGTGCTTCTTATTGAGTTAATCACTGAGCTAAGTTTTACATAGGTTATTACATATGTAATAACATTTAATCCTCCTAAAACCCCATGGGAGGTTCTAATGTTATCCCTACTTAACAGATGTGAAATAAGCAGGTCTCAGAAGGATTAAGCAACCTAAGTCACACAGCTAGTGAGTTGTTAACCAAGACATGAGTCCTGGTGTGCCAAGCTAATGCTCTGTCATTTCTCCTGCATGACACCACCACCACAGACCAAATCACTATTGCTTTTGTTCCAAAACTATTTTAAATTTTATTTTGAAGAAATTTCAATCTTATAGAAAAGTTGCAGGAATAGTACAAAGAGCTCCTGCTAATCCTTCACCCAAGACCCCTATCCAGATTCCTTCCATCAGTTGCCTCACTGTTGTTTATAACAAAAGACCCAGGTTAGGATCAATTACTATGCCTCTCTAATCTCTTCAATCTGAACATCCTTTATTGTCTTTGATTCTCATGACCTTGACATTTTGGAAGACTGCATGAGGGGGACCTTCTCCCGCAGTGTCCCCCAGCATCACAGATGAAATAAGACTGCCAAGACATGATCTGCGTGGGGAGAAAGGGCAGAATAATCTCTCAGAGGAGAAGAGCCCTGATCACCTTTTTCCTTGGGCTTTTATTGAGTTTAGTTTGCATAGGAATACATATCAAAGAAAGGAGATATGGTTTACAGATAACATTTCTGGGCTGATGAGGGGCCTTTTCAGTCAGGGTTTGGCAGGCATAGTGACGCCAATCAGCCATAAAACCTGGGAAACAAACTCATTTTGTGCTTGGACCCTGAATATTTAGTATGTATAGCTTGAGGGCATTCTTAGCAAAACAGGTTTCACAGGATTTGATGCATTCTTTCTCAGGCCTGATTGCTCTAGGAAACTGCCCGTTCCAGCAAAGGGCTGCACCCCCTGGGGGCATTGTTTCAAGTCTGAGTCAGGTGGGGGAAGCTAGGCAGCCAAGAGATTAGGAGACTTTTTACAGATAGAATGAGGACTCAGGCTATAACAAAGCTGAGGGGTGAAGGTTTGTCACCCCTTCTCTAAAGTCCCCTACATCCTTCCCTGATGGTCCTTTCATGACTGTGCCTGTCTCAGGTTGTTCCTCCCTTCAGGAATTTTACCCGTCATTGGCTAACCAGTTATCCTCCCGGGCCAAGCAGGGGGATATGAAAGTGGGGATAGGTTTTTGTCTCCTTAGCTAGCGGCTTATGTCTGTAAGGCCTTTCTACTCAGCCTTAGCTGTGGGATGCTACAGCTCCTGAAACCAGGCAAGGCAGTTCCCAACAAGTGCAGGCATGTCATTTTGCAGAATGATCCAAAATGCAGGCTCATCCCACACCTCCTCATTATCAAACTGTAAGTTAAGCATCTTAGGCAGGTAAATCACAGGAGTGCAGTATCCTTGTTGCATTCCATCAGGTGGCACATGATGTCCCTCTGTCCCATTGCTGCCAACATTAATGTCGATCACTTGATCAGGATGATATCTACTGATTACTCTACTGCAAGGTTGCCTTTTCCTTTTTCATTAGTAATTATTTGGTACACCTCCTTTCTCTGTGGAATCACCATGGCAGCCAGGACCCTGTACACATATCCTGAAAGCTAAAGGGCCTTAAAGGCCCTCACTGCCTCTTAGTACAGCAGGGCTCAGACCTGCATGCTCTCCACACCACACTACTTCCACTTTGGGCAAACCAACCACACCCCTGAATTTGTCCACAAATTTCCTGCCAGCAAGATTCCAGCATTTGAAGCTGATGATGGATTCTGTGTGTTCAAGAGCAATGCCATTACGTACTATGTAAGCAATGAGAAGCTGCAGGAAGTAGCCCAGAGGCAGCAGCCCAGGTGGTAGAGTGGGTGAGCTTTGCTGACAGTGACATGGTGTCCCCAGCCAGTGCCTCGGTGTTCCCCACTTGGGCATGATGCACCGCAACAAGCAGGCCACGGAGAATGCAAAGGAGGAGATGAGGTAAGTTCTGGGACTGCTGGATGCTCACTTGAACACATGGACTTTTCTGGTGGGTGAATGTATGACGCTGGCTGACATCAGAGTAGTTTGCACCCCATTGTGACTCTAAAAACAGGTCCTGGAGCCTTCTTTCCACCAGGCCTTCCCCAATACCACTGCTGGTTCCTCACCTGCATTTACCGGCCCCAGTTCCATGCTGTCTTGAGGGAGGTGAAACTCTTGAAGAAGATACTAAAAAATTTGCAGAGAGCCAGCTTAAAAAGTACACCCTACAGAAGGAGAAAGGATATTGGGAGAAGCAGAAACTCCAGTCTGAGCAGAAGCAGAAAACAGCAGTCACCTCTGCGCCTGTGGAAGAGATGGATGCTTGTGAGCCTGGGCTACCTACTGAGCCAAGGGTCAAGGACCACTCTGCTCATCTGCCCAAGAATACCTGTGTATTGAATGAATTTAAGTGCAAGTACTCCAATGAGGACACACTTTCTGTGGCGCTGTCATATTTTGGGGAGCACTTTGATGAGAATGACTGGTCCTTGTGGTACTTACAGTACTACTTCCTGGAAGAACTCACCCAGACCCTCATCACTGGAATGTTCCAGCAATTGGCCAAGCTGAGGAAGGATGCCTTTGGCACTGTCATCCTCTTTGGAACTAACAGCAGCTCTGTTCTGGAGTCTGGGTCTTCCGAGGCCAGGAGCTTGCCTTTCCTCTGAGTACAGATAGGCAGGTGGACTAGGAGTCGTATACATGACATAAACTGAATCCTGACAGCGAGGAGTCCCAGACACTAGTCTGAGAGTAGTTTTGCTGGGAAGGGGCCTTCTAGCATGCGAGCAAAGCCTTCAATCAGGGCAAGATCTTCAAGTGAACATGTCTTGCCATTGCCTAGCTGCCTGCTCCTGTCCTTCAGGGGGATGGTGGTTATTAAAGGAAACTGAGTATTGAAAAAAAATCACTATTATTTTGTGGAGAGACCTTTTCAGACTAGGCAAACATCCCATAACTCATCACACTGACTTACTGATTTGATCTGTAAATGATGATTTCTTCATTCCACTATTCCTGCTACTTCAAGAATTTCCTCTTTCCTTATTGATTTATTTATTCATGTTTATATTATGAAACCAAATTTTTAAAAGGTTAAAACATATTGAACAACAAATTTGAGGATGGAACAAATTTGAAAATAGTTATTTAAAATTTTCTAGTTGACTAGAATGGGTTATTTTCACTACAAATTTTCATGTGAGAAAGCCTGACCTAAATGTTGTTAATTTCATGTATTTCTCTTCCCTTCATTATCTTCACTGTCACCCCATCCATTATTGGTAATAGATTCAAGGTATTGGTAATGCAGAAATAGACAATGTCACACAGTTGAAAGGGTCAGGCCAGTTTCCAACCCGCTGAACTGCCCCTGAATCAATTACCCCGACTTGCCTGATAGCCTGAGGCTTGATCAAAACTCTCCCCCACTGCACACAGTAGACATCTGGTACCAGCCACAATGGCCAGCGGTCAGACTGACCCTCCTGTATCTGGGAACAGCCCAGTTTTTTACCAAACCCATTGTCCCAGCTCACATCCTGGAACCCTGAGGCACCTACCTGAAAGAACGAGAGACTAACTGCTATACTATTTCCTCACAAACCCTACATCTTTTCATTTAAAAACCCTACTCATGCCTCCCCCAGGGCTGCAGTCTGTCCCCGACTCAGCCCGCCTACAAGCATGGCATCAAATAAAAGCACTTGGATCAAATCATCCAGTTCCTCCCGCCTCTATCTCTGGCGCATTTCTAACAACAGTCACTCGTGTGTATTTCAGACCAGTATTTAAAAGGTTGGAGGATCTTATCCTATTCACTAGAGAAAAAGGATATTTAAAGCTGTAGAATTTACTGAGTATGGCTTCACTTTTAACTAAATCACAGAGTTAATATCTGTAAGTAGAAAAACCCATTAGACCGGCATCTAACAAATAGCAAGAGTACACATCCTTCTTTGAGATAGTATATTATTGATATACTATCATGAAAGCATTTACAAGATATCTAGAAAAAAATTTTTGTTCAGTACCATTACTCCTGTTTGGATTACAGTTAATGGGATCTTACAAACATTCTCTATAACATGTCCCTTTGGACCAGAAATTTAGCAGTTTTATAAAGTCACTTTTCTTTGGAAGCTTTTCTACCACTATTTGTGGCCCAGAGTAAGATACATAAAACTAAATAGAATTGGTTTACACTACCTATTTCAGTCAAAAATTATTTCAGCATAAAGAATGAAACAAATTTTTGCCAGAAGTTGGAGGCACTTCAACTAATGTAACCTAAACACACGGGAGTCTCAGCCAGGGCCAGGCATCTAAACTGCAAGTTGTTGATGGTTTATGCACTCATTTTCTTCTCTGAAGAGCTCAATGTTCAAACGTGAATGTCAGCTATCACTTCATAGGGATGTTAATTTTAGCTAATAAGTTGTAGCATTCCTTGCAATGTGTCTCCAAGGAATTCTGGAAGCAAATAAGTATGAAAAGGAGTCAGTCCTGTGGAAATTTCAGCCTTTCTTGAGTTTATGCTTATTATCAGAGCTGCCCTCAATTTCTTCTTCCATTTCCTATCACACCAAGATAGAGAAACACTAATACTTGCTGGTAGAAAATGCGCCTGACTTCCTCTGGTCAGAGAGAACCCTGGAAATTCAATATGCAGTGAAGCCCGGTGAACTGTGTCAAACTTCTGCTCAAGCTCTGCCTGCCTCCTTATGAGCTCTGCCCTGTCGCTGGGCTGCTGCCTTATTAGGCAGGTCAGGGAGGAGCCCTGCAGATGCCACAGGTGTGCTATCCAGGTGACTGTCATTATCCTTTCAGTCTGTTGTTTGTTTTTCAATATAATTAAATTCTTCATTACTTCTAGACCAGGGGTGTCAAACTCATTTTCACATCAGCCTCACTGATGTGACCCCTGGTGAAAATGAGTTTGACACCCCTGGTCTAGACTCTATGGAGTCTACGTTTGCTTTTTTGCATAGAACGACTTAGTTTCTTTAATAATTTTTATCATAATCTATGTTCCTCAATCAGACTCCTCAGTCATGTTCCTCACTATCTGATTACATAATTTTTTTAAAAATCATGGGTTACATTTGGAGTTTTGATGCTTATTCAGTTCAATTTAACAGATACTCTCTGTACTCATTCTACGCTGAGTCTAGCACTGTGATAGGAGCTAGAGGGACAGGCAGAAATAACCCAGGAGAGAGCTAATCCAGGAGAGAGAAAAATCCAGAGCCAGGGTAATCCAGCAGAGAGGGTTAGTCCAGCAGCGAGGATAATCCAGGAGAGAGTATAATCTCGGAGAGAGGATAATCCAGGCTTTGTCCTTGAGAGGGAGTGGGAGACACAGGGAAATGAAAAAATACAAGTTTATAAATGAGAAAAATTAAGATATTAAACCTATACCCCACACAGGTGATTTTGTAATCAAATGTAAGCAGTTATAGGATTTCTCAAATCATATAAAAATGTCCCTTGAAATTAAAAAAGATCACAGTTTTAAATTATTTTAAAATTTCATGAAACCCATTCCTGGATACTGGACTATCTCCTTTATCAGTCAGGTCCTCTCTGGTCCCTGGGCACCTCTCTCATGGCAATGTGTCTGTAGTGATTCCTGAGCTAACACTTCAGCTGGCATCTCACCTCATACTGGCTCAGGGTAAGGGAAAGATTTGACAGAAACTAGGAACTGCTTTTTTTTTCCCTCTAATTCTTTTTTTTTAATTTTAGTTTATTCAGTACAGTTTCTATCCTTTATTCCCATTCCAG
>CM052548.1:57931016-57952748 GCA_028533065.1 Trachops cirrhosus | reverse complement strand
CATGGACATGAACTAAAGGGGGGGAATGTGGATGGGAGAGGGTGTTCAGGGTGGAGGGGAATGAAGTGGGGGTAAAATGGGACAACTGTAATAGCATAATCAATAAAATCTATTTTAAAAAAATTGTGACTCATTGTAATGACTATTCATAGGGAAAGTTTCATTGAACAGACTGTTGGAAGTGATTCTGAGACCACAGCACCCCTTGCAGATTGGTTAACAAGGGCCCTCATGCAGGGTTGATGAGTGGAATGCACCCTCCCTCCTTCCAGTCCATTGAGGAGGTGGCTGCAGGCTGAGCAATGTCCAGCCAGGGACCACTGCAAGGCAAGGCTTCATAGAGGGGCAGTGTGAGTACTAGGCCCAACTTTCCACTGAGGGTCACGTGGTGTATGCTCATAGGTCCTTGAGGTTTTATAGGGAGAACAATCTCTCCCTCTCTCTCTCTCTCCATCCCTCCATTCTTCTCTCTTCATATTTCCTTATAGCTGTCTTAGATTGTGTATTAGTTTTCCAAAGTTGCAATAACAAAGTACTACAAACTGGATGGCTTAAATCAGCACAAATTTTTTCTCTGAAATCAAGGTGTGGGCAGGGCCACACTCCCTACAAAGGAGGGAGTGCTTCTTTCTGCTTCTTCCAGCTCCTTATGACCCCAGTCTCTGCCTTCACCTTCTCTGTGTCTCTTTGTGTCCTCTCCTCTTCTTATAAGGATACCAATCACTGGATTTTGAGCCCACCCTGAATTCAAATGATTTTAACTCGAGATCTTTTGCAAAGACTCAATTTCCAAAATAAGTACATTAAAGTACATTCTGAGGTTCTGGGTGGATGTGAATTGGGTGGTGGGGGGAGCATTATTCAACCCACTGTAGCTTATAAAATAGAAACTTTTGCCTTCATAAGATATTAGGAGAAAAACTTCTTTCTCTCCCCTCTTTGGTCATTCCTTCCCAAAAGAGGAGGAGGAGGATTGAAAAATTCCCAGATCCTGGATGTTCTAGACTTCCTTGGTCCTAGAAATCTGCCTTTCTTCAGACACATGCACTCAATCTCCCTCATCAGAAAACCTATCAGGCTGATTTCTGTGCTTGTCCAGCCTGTGACCCAATGGGCAATTTCAATTTGGGGCAGGAGGATGTTGTAAAAAGCCTCTTCTGGGGTTCAGGTCTGAGCCTCAGTCTCCAGCCCAGCTTGACCAGTAATACAATTCTCATTTGTCAAACTTCTGAGAACACCCCTCAAGTGGTTGGACTCCTGAGGGAATAAGGGTATGACTGAGAAGCACAGGGGTCCGCATCAGCAGTCTCCCATCGTAGTGAGACATGGGGCAGTTTCAGCTATTCTCACTGTCCTAGCAGACAGGAGGGTCTGGCACCAAAGACAAAATTCCCAAAGCCCAGCAAGCCTGTATTTGCAGGTCAGATGATCTTCCCTGGGAGCAAGGCCCTGAGAATTGAACTAGGCTCCAGGTTAAAATGTCAGTTCGCAGACCTGGGGACCACCCTCTTATAGACAGACTGAAGTGCGAGGGTGCAACCGGATTATGGAAAGGAGAGTTTAAGAGGGGAATCAAGAGATAAGCCCACTCCTATCACCATTTTCCTGATGGTTCCCAGGTTGTTTTTTCCCAAGTCCCACTGAGGGAGTGGGGGTGGGTCAAGGTTGAATAGGGATCAGTTAGGCTCAGTTGGGGAACAGTGTGGAGATGGAGGTGGGGGCAAAGGGCAGCTACCAGTTGTCCTGTTACACTTTCTAGCCCTCCCCTCCTCCACCCCTCAAGCTGAAGCCCGTGATGTGGAACCAGATCCTAATCAGGCCTCTTGTGGGGCTAATCTTCCTGAGTGAAGCAGTTACTCCTCCACTAGTTTTGATAAAAAGGAAAAGTTGCAGGAAAATCTAGGTCTGTAGGCAGTCTGTAGGCAATCGGGTTCTCTTCCACCCATCTGACCATGTATTGGGTGCTGAGGGTATGGAGCTCTGCAAGCTGAGCCAGTGTTTCAAAATAAAAATAACACGTGACAGGGTGTTTCAGCAGGTTGGGAAGAAAACTCTGGTTTCGGGGTCACTGGTTCAGATCAGGACCAGGGGCAGCTGGACCTGTGATGCATGGTCATCTGAGCTGGTCAGAGGACCTGAGTTCACACATCAGTGAGCTGGGATTTCTGTCTGCTTCCTGTTGGACAGGTGTCTCCATCACAACTCACTGCTCACAACAGAAAGGCCAAAACTGGAATGGGCCTTGAGAAAGAGCCATCTCACCCTTTCAAACAGGGCCAGCGCCTGGCATTATCCAACATGAAGTGGCATTACTGTGGGATTTGTCATTCAGCAAACAGACTCACATCAAAGAAACAACTGTTAATGGGGAACAAATCTATTTTAAAAGTGCAAGAATGAATGGAGGATGGCAAGAGCATTTATAGCTACCTAAATGATCGTTCTCTTAATGTAGCCAATATTTGAGAAGTGTGACTTCACTGCAACACAATGAAGACTTAGTCATAATATAGTCCATTCTGAGAAAGCCATGCAAGGTGTAGAGATCAGGCGAGGACATGTAAGCTCTCGATAAATGTTATCCGTGACATTGGTGAAGGGCAAGCACTGGCCCGGGAAGCCAAACAGCAGCAGGTGTGGTGACTCTGGTGAGCCTTTGATGATTTCCCAGCAGGAGATTGCACAAGTTCACCTGTACTCCCAAAGCACACTTTGATTGTCTGGGAAGGTGGCCCAGAGCATTTTGTGTTCATTCTGGATTAAAACTTCGATGCACAGAATTTAAAGACTAAACAATCAAAAGATGACTACAGACATAAAATTAAACCCTCTTTAAAAAATTAAGAAAGGTGATTGATTTAAATTCATTTGGTCTATTCAGTGATTTACTCTAGAATTCTAATTTCTGTTAGTTTTCAGATGCCAAAATCAGTTACTTTATTAATAAGCAGAACTTTGTCTTATGGCCATAGTGGTCGTTTGTGCACAGGGAAAGAGGGACAAGAGCAAAGGATTTAACAGCGACATCTGCAGAAAGGTCTCAGTTTTATAGCAGCAACATTAGAGGTCACGTTAGAAATCCTTCTGAGGCTAGTGTTGAGATCTAAAAGTAGTCCAGATGATTGTCGGATCAGCTCATTTTTCTACCCTGCAACAGACAGGAAGAAGAAAATGTTAAGGATGACCTTAACAACCATGCCTAGCAATACCGTGTGACCCAAACGCCACTGGCCTTAAATGTCCTTCTGGCTGCTTGGGCTCCCAGGCATGTGTCAAGAGGGCACAGCGCCCACAGAAATCTTGACCAATCCTGTGATCTGAGAGCCAGGAAAGGGAGAAGGCCCCCATGGGTGACTGAGAACCCTTTCAGCGGCATCTGTTCAGCTGCATATGGCTCCTCTGCGCACGGGGCCAGCGCGCCACCATTCACTCCCTACCATACTCATTGCAATTTGATTTCACGAAGTGGGTGAGTCCACAGAGACCTTGATCAAGAACACATGGGAGTTTCTCCTGGAAAAGGTAGTGAGAGGTGTGGGGGCAGCATGGAATGACCTTCTCAACAGCTGAACACAGCTGACTCTCCAGCAGCAGCTGTGCTGGACTTACATGCCAAAGGGACCACACTGAGAAGCTGGCAGCAGGAATTGAAAGTTCCCATCATAAGAAGTATGGACCAAAGGCACAGAAACAAAATATAAGTGTGCAGCCTCCAAACCTTAGAGCACAGGAAAACCCAGAAACACACTGGGGCTTAGCCAGAATCTCATGTAGAAAAATACATGCTAAACTAGCTAAGTGCAAGGTAGGAGCCTGCAGAGTGGGAATGAAAGCATTTTGCCAAAAAAAAATGAAGAGCCAAGATGAGAAGCAACAGGGCAAACAGAAGCATGGGAGGGAGGGAGAAGGTGTACCGAACCAATGAAAAGAGGGAAATAGCAGGAATCAGTGGGTATTAACATAATACGAATCTGAAAGTTATGCCTGGCCCCTGAGTCTGTCTGACCCAGAGGCCTCTCACAGAACACATTTCTTTTGCACATCATTACATACTGTATAATTGAGCAATAGACTTAATAACATCTGTTTCAGAATGTTGTATTTTCTTTATTCTTCAAGCCACCAAATCCAGATTGTAAAAAACATGGGACAGTCTACCGAAATGCCCACTGTTTATTAAACTCATTTCGTAAAGGATAATGTAGTGTTTCTATTTGCCTATGAAGCTCAGATGTCTGGGGTTTTTTCAAATGCTCTTTTGCATACAGTTAAGCTGAAGGTTGTAATTTCCAAAAACAACTCAACAATATCTCCCACATCTCAGAGTTTTTTAAAGAGAACTTTTATAAGTGTTTATTTGAGCCAAACTGACAACATGCTGGGGAGCAAGATGTCAAATGCTCAGGAGAATAACAGTTTTGCGGTTTTATACAGGGTCCAGCCCAAATAACGCCCCTTTTTTATTACAAAATCTTTTATTACAAAATCATAAGCATGTAATTCTGTAACATAACAACATCACATTCAAACACACCATATGACATCTTAGGTGAAATGTTCAAATTAAAACTACAAATTATTACACCCATATTACCACCCTACCAAACACTCAGGCAGGCAGTACTTCTGCTGCAACCTGTTGTGTGTGTGCGTGTGTACATTAAGGAGAGAATGTAAGGAAGATCACAAAAAGGTAGCTGAAAACAAGCTATAGGATAGTTAACAAGATTATGTGCCCCCTTGGGGGTGGTTACACCTCCCTCTGAACAAGAGGATTACTCTGGCATTTCAAAGATGTGTTAACCTAGTTGCACAAGAACAATGGACAGGGCTTGCTTAACACAAAGATAAACCTCTTTACAGGCCTGGGGGTGACTGCCCACCATGACCTGCCCAGTTAGGTATTTATAATTTACTACAGCACCCAGCTTGCACAATCCTCCATTTTTGTCATAAATTGATCTGAAGAATGCACCGATGACCAACCTTTCAGTGAGGTAGCGTGATTTCACAGCACCAGGAAGGCTCATTCCTAGGACTTCTCAACATTGTCTTCTTAAAATAGTGGAGGCCAAATGTTTCCAAGAGGGAAGGGCAAGAGAATGAAAGACGGTCAGGACGTATGGCCTTCACTGAATAACATATTCTGGATCATTTGTATCCTGTGAACTATCACAATCCAAGTTTTTCCATCTGTCTCATTTTTCTGTATTTTGCATCTAGTATAACATTTCTATAAACCATTAAAAAGAATGTTGGGAACCACCCTGCTTGGTTTCAGAAGCTGTAACCCCCCCATGGCTAAGGCTGAGTGAGTGACCTTCGGACCATAAGCCACTAAGGAGACAAAGCTTATCTCCCTGGCAGGAGCACTGCTTCTTCTTCTTTTTTTTCACCCTGCCTGGCCCCCAATGCTTGGCCAGTTAGTCAATGACGGGTAAGATTCCCCAAGGGGAGAATGACCTAAGACAGGCACGTTCATGGGGAGGCCCCAGGGAAGGACTTGGGGGGCTATAGCAAAAGCGGGTGATGGACCCTTGCCCCTTGGTTTTGACACAGACTGAGTCCTCATTCTGTATGTAAGAAATCTCCTAATCTCTTGGCTGCCTGACTTAAGTCTGAAACAATGCCAGTGGTGGGTGCAGCCCTATGCTGGAAATGGTGGGTTCCCTAGGGCAATCAGGCCTAAGAAAGAATATGTAAAATCCTGTGAAAACTGCTTGGTTGAGAATGCTTTCAATTAAAAGGGGCCAAGCAAGAAGTGAGTTTGTTCCTCAAAGTTTTATGGCCCTTTAGCTATCTGACCCTGACTCAAAATAGACCCTCAGAGTTCTTTGTATGTTATCTATTATCTTATCCTTACTTCCTGAAAATAATTAATGAGCTTAACCTAACAAAAGCCCATTGAGGAAAAGGCTCTTGGCCCTTCTCCTTTGAGAGATCGGCCACATTTCCTCCCCAAGCAGATCACATCTTGGTAGACTTATTCTCATCTGTGGCAGCTGGGGGAGCTCTGTGGGGGGAACCCCCCCACAAAAGAACATTAAAGGTATCTCATGTTCAGTAGTCATAAGTAGTTGAAAACCCCAAAGAACAAGTGTAACTATTATTATGATTAATACCATTAGTCAACAGGTAAAGAAAATCAAACAAATGGTTTCTGAATTCAATGTCAATCCTTAGGTATACAGGCCTATCAATGTTCTGGGGTGGTGGGGTAGCTGTCTGCCTCTGGTGTCAGTGGCTTCTCATCCTTGAGGAGTCTTTGGTATCTGTGGTAGGTGGAGGTGAGTGTGTGAGACAGAAGTAGATGTCCACTTGTGATTAGGCGCCTGATAAGGTTCTTTTCAATGAGATGGGAGAGTGTCTTTTATTTGATGTCCTTCCTAGTAAACAAACTATCTTGGTTGCAATCAATAACCTTTAAAGTCCTTGTCTCCTGGGAGCTCACCAAGTTCATCCAATGTGAAGCTGGGAGTTGCTGGGGCTCAGTGAACCCATGCGGGTACCTAGCACTGGGTCAAATCTGCATGGTGGTCCCTCGTGGGCTTCTTTGGAATCCTGCTGACTACATCAGATAAAAGTTGACATAAAAAAACATCCAAACCTATAGAGAATTTTTATGAGTATTTGAGCCAAATTGACAATATGTTGAGAAGTGAGATCTCAAATGCATCCCCCTCCCTTCAAGCAATGTGATCTTGAAGCTTCTTTTAACAAGTCAACAGTTTCCTCCACTTGAATCTGGTATGACTTTGTCACAGTCTTAACCAACAGAGTGTGACAGAATTGATGCTATGGGACCCCAGAGACTAGGTGACCATAAAAATGTCATGCATTTCAACCTGGCTCTTTTAGGGCACCAACTCTGGGAAGCCAGCAGCCACGCTGTGAGGAAGCCCAAACTAGCCCACAGTATGCTTTAAACTTTCATCTAAGTTCCTTTGTATCCATCCTGTGTCTCACCTTTATTTGAGCCATGTATTTTTTGTAGTGGTGTGTAAGAGCTATTTTCCCAATTATTTTTTATTTCTCCCAGAGTTGTTTAATACTTCAGACCATCTTCAGCTACATTTCTACAAGTTGAAGTCGGTCATAGACACATGAAAGGAAAAGAAGTTGGCCTGATCTTATATCTATTGCTTGACAACAGGAGAAAAAACAGTAATTTTTAAAGTTAGCTTTTTAATTGAATTTTAATTACATAAGCAATACAAGTACATTTTAAAGCAATTCCAAAAAACTAAAACACAATAGACAAAGCTAATGTTCCTCCTGAACATGAGCACCTCATCTATCCCTGCTCCTGCTTCCCATAGATAACTGTTATCAATTTCATGTGATCTTTTCAGATTTTAAATGAAATACATGCATGTGTTCTCATAGAAAACACATAGCATGGTCAAACAGTGCAGTGTCATTTTTATGTGGGTTTTTTAACACATAAACCTAATGGCATGATAGAAATTGTTCTGCAAGTCCCTTATTTATCTATTTTTAACTGCATACTCTGACTCCCTACACTCCACGGGACTTTTACTGCTTTCAAAGCACTTCCTCCCATTTAGAGGATTAGGATTTTAAGTGTCTTCATGTTTTATGTGATGGAGTTTGCATTTCTTTTCCATTCTCCTTTCATCTTTGGGGCCATTTCTGAGTGACTAAAAGGAAATACCTAAAGTTATGACATTTCCCCTGAATTGAACATCTTTTGTATATTTTCTGTTGAGTATGTTAGGGTTATACTCCTGATAGAGTATAATTATTGCTATATTGTGAAAAATATTTTTATCACATCTTATAGCTGGCTATTACTAACAGAAAAGCTATTTACTTGATTCTATTAATCTTATATCTATCATCTTGCTAAACTTGGGGTTAAGGGTTAATGCTAAAAGGAGTCTGAGGATTAGATAGTGGTAATCTTAGGGAATGTATTATTACATAGTGTGTAAGACATCAATGTTATTTTCCTGATTTTGAAAGGTATTTTATGGTTGCGAAGGAGGACAAAGCTATTGTTTGTAAAAAATACATACTGAAGTATTTGGGCGTGATGGAGTATTATGATCTCAATTTATCCTCAGAAAGTTCAGGGAAAAAATGTTTCATTGTCCTGTCACTTGTAATTTTTATGTAGATTTGAGTGTGTTTTCTAAGTTTGTTGAAAAAATACTTGGAGATGCCTGCTGCTAAGGAAGTGAAACCAGAGGAATGAAAGTGTTTAGCCAAGAGATTTTTAAATGCATGTCGCCGTGATGTTGTCCAATTCAGAAAAGTGGAAACATGTGGTGAGGAGGCTGATTTAACTCAGTCTATACAGCGCCTGCTGAAGTCAGGCAGGGATGGCACCAGGACAGCCGTGTAACAGATGTGTGTTCACCCCTGAAACATCTCCGACGAAGCTGTCAGCCCCGCAGGCACGGCTTCTCGTCTCATTCCTTCATGACTGTCTTTTCCACTTGACTTTTCTAGAAGTTTAGTCCCATAATCAGCTGCCAGGTAAGATTATGGTGTCTTGGTCTCAATTGAACTTTTTTAAAAAACAATTTACAAATGCTCTTCCAGGGCAGGGACTGGACAAGTCACACTTTAACCTCTTCCAACTCTGTGGTTCTGGATATAAAAATTAGGGAATGAGCAGAGGGCACGTTGGGGATATCAGTTCTGTGCAGCTGCTCCCCCCTCCCCCCTCCACCTGCCCTGAGCCAGGATCTTGGAAAAGAAATTCACACTTAAACCGACTCAGCTTTCCTGGCAGTAGATTTAAAGGAAATCTTTAAATAGTAACATCTGTTGCTTTCTTAAGGAAGTTTCTGGGAATGTCTACTTAGTTCAAGTAATATTTTCAGATTTTCTTTCAAAATATTAAAAATATTAAGACTGCTGTAGCTCAGTCAGTTGGACATCTTCTCACAAAGCGAAAGGTCAAATGTTCAATTCTCAGTCAAGGGCACATGCCTGGGTTGCAGGTTTGGCCCCAGGACAATAGGCAACCGATCAATATTTCTCTCTCACACCAAGTCTCTCCCCCACTCTTTCTCTCTCCCTTTCCTTCTCTCTAAAAAAAGTAAATAAATGAAATCTTTTTTAAAAAGAATATTAATAAATCTAGAATATTACTCTCAAAAATGAGTTTACTCACATATTCAGAATTTTATAGCATACACATTGAAAGATTGAATATACCAAAGGACAATAGCCAGAATATACATAAAAACACAACTTTGACCTACAACCTGCCTCAGCCTGCCAGCAAACCAATCCCTTATCTACAATAAACACCCAGGAAGCAGCCTGTTGTAAAAAGCCAGGTGGCTATCTCTAGTGACAATCCAGGAAGCTAAACCATAGCTTCTGGAACAATCAGCCCCAAATGGCCAGGACTTGATCAATAGCTGACAGATACCCTAGCTTTTGTCCCTACTTACAATTTAGGACCAACCAAAGAGAGCCGAATGTGCTCCCCTAAGCAGGCACATGGGATATCTGCCTCTGGTTAGTGTCTCCAGCTTCTCCTGCCCAGAAGCACCACCCATCAGGGCACACGTGAGCAGTCACTTTTGTCCACATACATTTTCCTCCTCCGTCTGCTTCGAGTGTTTGCCAGACCTGTTACTGTGACTCCATACTCTGGTGAGCTCTGAATAAACAGACTTTGCTTTTATAATTTGAATAGTATTCATTCATTTCCCAGTATTTTAAAATACTTTAACACATATTATCCCACTTGACTCTCACCCAACCCTGCAAGAAGAGCAGAGCAGTCATCCCACTGTGCCGTTTAAAGACACAAATCTTCAAAGGACCCACCTGAAGTTGCTCAAGGACAGGGCCAACACCAGAAATTAGGTCATCTGATTTTTCACCCTGGGTTCTTTCCAAGGCACTCCTTAAAGTATGGTATCACTTACTGTTGTAACCTTGCATCTGAGGCTACACTGAAAATCAAGATTCTTCAAGATAATTTAATAGTCTTTTTTTTTTTAAGCTTCATTGAATTTTGTACAGGGTCTTCAACTTCAAAATTCCTTCCAACCAAAAAATTCCATCCTGATACTGCCAGTACAGTAACCCAATTTCCTCCATCTCTCTGAATAAATGGGAAATGTGAATTAAGACTACCCAGCAGCCCTAGCTGGGTAGCTAAGGCAGTTAAGGCATCATCCCAATACACCAAGGTTGTGGGTTCCATCCCTAGGCAGGGCACATACAAGAATCAATCAATAAATGCATAAATAAGTGAAACAACAAATCAATGTTTCTCTCCCTCCTTTCTCTCTCCCCTCTCTTTCCTCTCTCTAAAATTGATAAATTTAAAAAAATTTTTTAAAGAAAAGACTACTCAGAAATGCAGAGGACATTCCTAATAAGACATATATGATGTGCTAACCAAATGTATAAACTGTCCTTCCTGCCATTAAACTCAGCCTCGTGGGTAAAAAAAAATATATAAATAATAATTAGATCAAGTCATCTTGGTCTGTCTTTGGAGAATTCTCAGGATTTTACTATGAGTTTATAGGGCTGTAGATGCCTAAATTGTAGGTGATGTTTGATGTGAATATATTCAATACATTTTCTGGGAAGATTTTCCATTATTTTTGTTGAAAGACAGTTTTTTAATAAAAGCAAAATCATGCTCTCATATAAAATGTAAAATGAACACATGTCAAAGACTCTAACCAGTAGAATATTGAAGAAGACTTTAAAGAATTAAAAAAAAAATTCAAAATACCACACATATATAATAATAAAAGAATACTGAAAAGCATTTATGGCTAGATATAAACCAGCAAAACTGGCCAATATCTACATGGCAATAATCAATTGTATCTCACCTAACAGAATTTGCACTTCTATGGATAGGAATTATCTACTATCAACTTTTTATAAGTTATCTGTTTTCTACAAATTATGGACTTGTAAAAAGAGCTCAAAGCCAGTAAAAGGTAGAGATAACCTGGATGGGCAGCCTGCATAGAACACCCACAAGTCCTGTCTTAATTTTTTCCCATTCCAAAGTCTTCCAAAATCTTCTCCTAGAATCTCCCTTGTGACCATAATCATCTCGAAGATTATTTCTGATCACAGCATAGGGCTGGTCTCTGGTTTGGCCTGATTATTTATGTAGGTGCATCAACAGTGTTATTTTACCCTGCCAATAGGCCTCGGTAAGATTGAATCAGAAATTAGTAACCTTCCACAAAAGAAAGCACCAGACACACGTGGTTTCACTGGTGAATTCTATCAAACTCTTAAGGAGGAAATGATGCCATTTCTGCACAGTGTCTTCCAGATAATGGAAGCAGAGGGAATACTTCCTAACTTAGTTGATGAAGCCAGCATCACTCTGATACCAAAACCAGGTAAGGACATTACACAAAATGAAAACCACAGTCCAGTGTTTTTCATGAACATAGATGCAAAAATCCCCAACAAAATACTGATGGGGAACTCAAATGCTGGAAAATTTTAGTTTAGGTAATAGCTAAAAAGCTTAGTAATCAATGCATGTATAAGCTATTTTTTCCAGGAACTGACAATATGACTCAGCCTGACTCCAGGAGACCATAAACAGTTTCCACCTTTGTGCCTCAGGAGGACTGAAAGCAGTCAAGATAGTATCGGAGCCATTGTGCTCCAGGACTAGACCTCCACTGCCCAGGACACAGATAAAGACCACTGCTCAGGACCTCTGTCCAGGACACAGATGAAAGAATGCTGCCGCTTTTATCTGATTAACTTTTTCCCCGAATTCCAAATGCCTTACCTACACTTTTCTTCTTCTAAAAAAGGTTGATTTAAAATGGAATTTAAGATGGTCTGACAGGGTACAAACCTTCATATTCTCAGATCTCCAGCTATCTGAATAAAGCACCCATAAAGATTCGATCCCTGTCTCTACTTATTGGGTCTGGTTGGTGACAGGTAGCATGAACACCGGTATTTCCAGTTTCAATACTATTAGCAAAGCAATTAATTCAATAATACAAAAAAAAAAGAATTAAAGGGAACAAAGGATAGAAACTGTACTGAATAAACTAAAATAAAAATTAAAAAAAAAAAAAAAAAGAATTATACATCAATGGTCAAGTAGGATTTATTCCAAGTATGCAAGGCTAGATCAACATTAAGAAATCAATTCATATAATGTCACATCAACAGGCTAAAGAATAATCATATAATCACATCAATTAATGCACATCAGATTAACTCTATTGGTAAGTCTGATGTACATCCTCCATTAAAACCTCCTGGCTCAGAAGATGCTAGATTCAAATTAAAGACCATGGCCAAATAATGCCTGAGATTTGACTGATAACAGTTGACTCTTGCTGCCTGATATCCTAGAACTCTAACATAGGTGGGCAGCACTATTTCAGAAGAGTTTTGACCAGTGTCCCCTGAAATTAAACACACTGTGGGGACCAAGGGCATTGACAAGTCTTTAGGGACTTCCCAAGAAGCCTCCAATTTCTGAACATCTCTTCAGATTTGACAGTTTTTCCCATGAAACTTTTTAATGCAACATGTCAAATTGAATGATTACTTTGAGTCCTTCTCTGAAGAATCAGAGAATTGTTTTTTCACTTATCATTCTCTGTGATGTTTTAGGACATTCTGTTTTAGGTATAAAGACATCCTGAAAGTTATCCTATTTTTTCCACATTTATGATCTGATTTGGGGAAGGCAGATATCGAAGTTGTCAGAGTTACACACTTGGTTACGACAGGATCATGGTGCCTAAGGTAACTTGGTTACCTATTTAATCAAACTGACAATAAAACATTTAAAATAAACCTAGAATCTATTACTGTTTTTAGCCTCAATTCATTCATAAGTAAGGAAACCCTTTTATTCCCCATTAAACAATTAAGAACATGAAGTCAACACATATCACTGAAATGATTTCAGTAACACAGAAACTGCTACCGAGGGATATCACTCTGAAAGTGAAGAATGACCCTTTGTATTGTAGGCAAAGCCATTAAATGGTTGACCAAGGATGTAAGCTCAATGAAATTTTGTGAACCCTGCTAAGATTTCACACATTTCATAGCTTTTTTGTTTTGCAGGGTTTTTTTGTTTTGTTTTCAGATTCATGTATTATAAACCCAGGCAAATACAGTTTGTTTTCAGTTTTGTTTTTGTTTGTTCTTTGTTTTCCTCCATTATGCTTCTAATATTCTGAAACAGATCACGGGGCCCAGGAGGTCAGAGTTGATTTTATAATAATAATTCTAAAATTTTATTTATGTTATGAGGAGGAAAGTAAAATTTATTCCTCTTCCTACTCTCGGTTCTCCAGCTGGGGCCCTGTGAATTAGACTGACCAAAAAGGCAGATTACCAAAAGAAAAACAAACAGAAGCTTATTAACATGGGCATTCTGCATACATGTGGGAGTACTCAGCAACGAGCAGCTCAGAGGGGTGCTTAGTACATGGGCTTATATAGCATCTTAATTAAAGAACAACACATTTTTAGAGAAGTGACAAGACAAAGGAAAAGAACATTGAGCTGTTAGGGGTAACAAACCAGTGAGGCAAATATATGGGGAAACTGATGGGAGATGGTGACTAAGTTCAGCAAGATTTGTTATGTAGATTCCATTGGTGCTATCTCTAGGCTGATAATTATCAAGAGCTGTCTCTGTCCTTCCTAGTACAGAGAAGAGAAAGGACACCTTTACAAATGTATAGCCTATTTTTAGGAAAATGTGGGAGGGTAGAGCTTTTCTTGTAACTGCTTCTCAATTGCTTCCAGCTCAAAATAATCCTTACGGCATCTTAAGGGATGACATGTTCTGCCTCTCTCAGCACACAGTGAGTTTATCATTGCCATCTTCAAATGAAACAATAAGTGTGTGTTTTTAAAAAATCCCATTTTTAACAGAGTAAATGTGGATACTTTGAACATGTATAAACAGAAGTTGACATCCTCATTAAGTCCCAAGGGTGTTAAAGGGTACAGTGACCAAAAAAATCTGATACCACTGCTTGAGGGCAAAACTATATTTTTCCTTGCAAAAAAACAAAGAAATACACAGATGCACTTCTCTGTCAGTGTTGCTGTTAGTGTGGCTTAATCAATAGTATTTTATAAAGAAAACTGAGGGGCAAATTGACTTAAAAACTATCTGTCATATGTGAGCACTTCAGCAGACTAGCAAAGCTTATCATACAACTTCCTACAAGCCACTCACATCCCTTTTAAATGTGGCAAAATAGAACACATTCATTAACCTGAACCAAAGACATAGCCTTTCTAGCACATAAAAATAAACCAAAGTATGTAAAATTATGCTTAATGATTGAGGAACAGAGTGAGGAAACAAAATGGAGTCATCATAATCAAGCCGCTAAATTACTAAAATTATGTAGGCTGAAACATGAGTAAATGATTCTGTTCTTGTTTTCACTAGCACAGAAATGTAAACTTTTGAATTTTCTAGTCCTGTGTCAATGCCTGAGTATACACAGCAAACCTCCAGGCAACCCTCTGGTTACCTGAAGGACTAAGAAGAGAATGTTCACATGTCCAGACCACCTGACATCCACTACCCAGACTACTGGTCATCCAGAGGGTTACTATCTTGGGCCAATTCATAGGCTAAGAATGCAGGACAGATTCTTCTCAAGAATGCACTTTTTACTATAAGAACTCTTAACTTTTCTCTCTTTTTGGAAATTTCTGGGGTTTTGCCTATCTGTGGTTCCAGTTTAAAAACTCTAAAACCCTTAAATGATCTTTATCCTTTATTTGTAGCCAAAGGTGCAGACTCTTTTTGAGATCATTCAACATGATCAATGTTTCAATATGTCTTACTTTGAAAGCATCTAGGTCTCTAAAAATTATCTATTAATTAATGCAATTTGAAATGATCATATAATCTTGTTATCTAACGATCTTGGAAATTATCGTTAAGATGACAATATAAAACATAACTACTGTTGAAATAAAAAGATCATCATAATAATGCCTCAGTTTACTTAAACACAAACATATTTTTCATAATCTGGAACATTACAGAGGGGCAACATGAGCATGCCTGATCAATAGATCTGTTTTAGTTTATGAAAAGCAAACGCAAGGAGTTAAGCGTTTTGCTTAATATCAATAAATCAGAGGCAACTATTTTTTTAAACTCAATTTTTAGATTAAATTAGTTTCACATGCCAAGGATTTGCCTAATTTGTATACTCAGATTCTTAAAGCATTTCTGAGTTAGATTTTATATGAATAATATTTTTTAAAATAACACATTTAAGAATACTTTAAATTTAATTAAGTTCAATTTGTTTATTTTCTCAAAATTTTCAGAATATTCCATTTTTGTGTTTAATTATCTCTGTAAAGCAATCAGACAGAACTGCTTTAAGAGACTTTATAATTTGATTTACTAATATGCTCCAGACATAGGAAAACATTACATACTCCCTCAGAAATGAAGTCATTTCTCAAACACCATATGATCTCACTTACATGTGGAATGTAATAAACAAAGTAAACTGATGAACAAAATAGAAACAGAGGCATGGACACATGGAACAGACTGACAGCAGTCAAGAGAGGAGGGGAGCAGTCTGGAAGAAAAGCTGAAGTGGCTTAGCCAAAAACATATATGTATAACCCATGGACACAGACAACAGTGTGGTGATAGCCAGAGGGAAGGGGGAGCAGGCTGGGGAGGAGGCGGGCAATGGGGTGGGGGTGGGGGCAATGGGGACATCTGCAATGGTGTCAACAATGAAAGTAAAGAATTAAAAAATAAAGTCCTTTATGAATTACAGACAAATCGTCTGATAGATACATAAAGAGCTGAGCTCACAGGTTCAGACATAAGAAGCGACAAACAGAATTCAAAATTCTATAGTCATTTAAGAAATGACTCTAGGCACAATTTATAGTCATTTCTAACAATAAATTACTGTCACATTTACAGCCACAAAATGCTGCAGAAATTTATTTTTTAAAAGATTTTATTTATTTATTTTTAGAGAAAGGGGAAGAGAGGGAGAGAAATATCAGTGTGAGAAAGAAACATTGCTCGGCTCTCCAACCAGGGACCTGGCCTGCGACCCAGGCATGTGCCCTGACCAGAAACCAAACCAGTGACCTTTCAGTTCACAGGCCGGTGCCCAACCCAGTGAGCCACACCAACCAGGGTTGAAAAAGTTATAAATAGATACAAAACTGGCAGCACTGGTCAGTATCCACAGAATGATAATCAACTGCATGACACTGGATACAATTCACATTTCTATGGACAAGAAATATTTGTATTTTTACCAGTTTTTTAAATAATTTACAGAGTTATAAAGTTTTTGTGTTTGTGTTTGCTTGTTTGGGGTTTTTCTGCCCATTTCAAAATTCTTTACAGTTTTCCCTTACAGACTTACTAGAATCCGAAATGTGTTCAAGTAGTCTAATCTGTCCTACAGGTCTCAGCTGAAACGCCACGTCCTGGAGGACAGCTGCCCAGAATGAGTGATCTCAGGAGCTTTTGCCTGAGATTCTAACTCACAGTTGCATTTTTTTCTTTGTAGCACTTATTCGTAATTTGCAATCATGTTT
Source organism: Trachops cirrhosus (assembly GCA_028533065.1). Lineage (NCBI taxonomy): Eukaryota > Metazoa > Chordata > Mammalia > Chiroptera > Phyllostomidae > Trachops > Trachops cirrhosus. Next base: position 57,936,167 of record CM052548.1, on the reverse strand, counting down.
TTATTGGAGTCTTCCGTAAAATCTGTGCATCTCATAAGACAGAGATAATTTCCCTTTTACTCGCCACTCTGCCCCCAGCAACAAGCATAAAGTCTGGTTCATGGTAGATACCCACAAACATTTGTTGAATTAATACTTACAAGAAAGAAAGAGAACTAGAGAAGCAGCGAACAGCTTTTTGAAAGCTGGGTTCCCTCTGAGTCCTTTATGAAACAAACATGAGGGCCATAACAGGTGCTACAGGAGAAGAGCTTCCGTGGTCTCTCCCACCTCAAATTAGCTGCCTGGGTTCTCACAGCACCCTCCAGAGCTTGAAAGTTGACAACCTGTCCCAAAATGGCTTTAGAATGTCTTTCAGGGCCACTGAGGGTGTTCGTGAAAGAGCGGGTCTAATGGTCTGCCTTAGCATCCTAAAGCAGATGCAAGCACAGGCCCCACCTGGGTTCTGCATGTGTGCTCAGCCCGGCAGTCTTCACAGTGCACTGTCTTGAGCTTCCACCTGTCCTGAAAGGCCAGGGGAGAGATGAGAAAAGTGAGGGCTCAAAGACTCAGAAGCCAGGCCTTTTAGTTATAATAGGACTTAACTCTGGAAGGTTGACCCCGTGCCAGGCACTTGACAGTTAAGTCTCCCAAAGACTCTATAAGACAGGAATTGTCATCGTTACAGACAAGAAAACTTAGGCAAAGGGAAGCTCCCAGTCAGTGGGGAGAGGAGGCAGGATGTGGGATCAAGCTGGTAAATAAATCCCAATACCTCTGCCTTTAGCCAGCAGGTTGAGTTTCTTCCCACTGCACCCGAGCTTCCAGCTTCTGCTGCTCTACACCACCAGGTCTGCATCCAGGGTCCAAACATGCGCTAGAAATCAGGAGCCTGGTCAGAAAGGGCAACTTATGTTTGCTGGACAGTGGCTACTTGAGAGGCTTAGCTTCCTAACACCCTCTGCTTACACAGCCAGGAAGCTAGCAGGAGCTGTGCAGGCCCATGTGACTTCACAGTTAACTATGCACCTGTCCTCATAGATGACAAGAGGGGTGAAAGAGTGAGAAATAGAGATGCTCCTCCTCCTTCCTTTCAAGCTCTTGGCAGGATGCAGCCTCAGGAGAACACACCTCTATGGAGGACCTACTAGGCAGAGAGTGAGCATGAGGCCCTGTACTCACAGGACAGCCTGGCCCTCCTACCAACGACCAGCAGGCCATTTTTGTGTTAGACACGAATTAAAGCACAGTACTTTTTCCTCCCAAGTGTTTCTAGATATTTGAAATTAATAATAGGTATGGAATGGATTGGATAGAAAGAATATAAAAGCACAAATTGAATTTTTAAACGGTGTGTAAAATATGTATGTCTTTTAAGATTAATTCATTCTTCTTTCAAAGCATAGCTATAAAAAAACTATGATAATAGTTTTTTATAGGACTTTTTAAAACCTAAGAGTAGAGTTTTTAAAAAGTAATTTTTATTCAAATGTTTTATAACTATCTACTTAATAGCTCTCTTTAAAATTTCTATTCTGTTTATTATTCCCAGTTAATGGCCTAAAAGTTAAATTTAGTTATGAATTTTCTATTTTTAAAAATCTCAATTCATCAGAGACAAGGGAAAAAGGACTATATTCCTTCTCATGAATCTATTTAAAAGACTGGCTTGTCATCCTAGCTAATTACCCATATAGTCCTACTCATGAATGTTCATCCTGGCTAATTCATTCAACCAGGAAATATCATGGAGTTACCTACTACATTATTACCTTCATTTTCTGGCAAGAAAGTGACCCTTCCAGGGCCATGCCTGAGGTATCTGCTTCCAGAACCAATCCACCCCCTGCAGCGCGCTCTCCCATCTCAACTGTCCACTGTGGGGCCCCCACTCATCAAACCCTTTGCTGACCCTGGTTGATGGTACCCGCTCTGTGACAGCCTGCCTGTCCCTCAGTGACTTCTCCAGTGGGTCTGAAGTGAGCTCTTCCAAGGCCTCATTTAACGCCCACCCCTGCACTGCCCCGACCCACCGGCTGCACAGCTCCGGCTTCCAGCCCCTCAGCTCTGTACTGAGTGAGACCTGCATCCTGACCCTGCCAGGACTGTCCCAGCTCCACGCAGGGGTCCCTTGCTCAGAAGCTCCTCCATAACCCACAAATCCGACCTAATCACCCCATGGCTCCTAAGTTCACATGGAGTTTTAGTCCCCAAAGTAGAATTTTCTGGAATGGTTTCTACTGAGGCTTATCTCTGGAGAAAGCTTCAAATAAAATACAAGCAGGATCCAAGGTAAAAAACACTTCGGGAAATTTCTCTTGGAGACACATAGTACACCATCATTTCTGGGAAGGTCTGCATAGAGAAACCTGCTTCAAAGTTCTGATATTATGAATTTTTAAACTAAAATGAAATTCACAACCTAAGAATTGGATTCATTCTGCACAGCCAGGACTCCTGACATTTCTTTTAAGTGGACTCTACACCCAAAGGAATCAGTTGCAGTTACCAGATAACTGAAAGGATACATTGAGCAAGCACCGAGTGGTAGTGTTCTCTTTCACTCCACGCTGAAAGTTACACATGGTCTGATTTCTTGGTTTCACTGACTAAATAATTTATATGTTGAAGCACATTAAATCCAGCTCTGTCAGCCTCTGCTTCCAAACCTGGCAAGTGGACTGTTTGAGAAAGAACCAATATGTGTGAAAGATAATTGCTTTTAAATTTCTAAGTTTTCACTTATGTAACATAAGAAAGGCAGTTTTATGTGACTTGATATGATATTTTTATAGAAACATTTCCCTCCAACATCTGGTCATTAGTATATAAATATTTACAATGAAAAAAATAAGCAAGGAAAAAGGAAATCTTCATTCCTCCAGTTGATCTCTTTCTAATGCTTATCAGAATTTTGACAATAATATTGGCCTGTCCCCCCAGTGGAATATAGCAGTGAACAATTCAGAAACATTCTGTATCCTGTGACGCTTCTATTGAGGGAGGCAAGAGACAGCACACACATAAACAAAAGGATGCGCTTGGCACCACTGGTGATAAACTGAACGGGGTGGACATAACACTGCTGTGGTTGAGCGGGGGCGGGGAGCATTTTAGATTGGGGAATTCATCCAGTCAATCTCCTTTAGAAGGAGGCATAAATAAATGTCAAAACATGATGACCACAGGAAAGGAATTTCTACTTTTATTTTCTATAATGAAGGTATCACTTTAGCATATAATTAAATTATTTCTGATAGAAAACAAAACATTTTATAGATGTGGCATGAATACTCAAAAAGACTATATTCAACAACCATACTAAACCTCATTGTTCTATGATTTGGCAGTGAACAGGTTAGATTAATTACCTGCATAGTTTTTACCCATTCCTCACTTATCAGAAGAGCTAGTTTCTACAGATAGCACACTCGTTTGTTCCTGTAGTTGGAGTGCAATCATATTTTTTTTATCAGTATCAACACTGAGAGGAACAAGTACATCTTAGAATTTAATTAATCCTGTGAAAAATATAGAGTTATAGAGAAAACATCAAGGTCAGGATGTAACTGCACTATGCTTTTATTTTATTGATTCATTTTCCACTCAAGATTCTTTAACTTCCCCCATTATGTCAAACACAGAAATAACTGAGTGAAAAAAAAAACAAAACAATTGTACAATGATTTCTCATTAACTGTTGGACAAATGCCAAGGCCTCCCTACTAAAAACAGCAATAAAGAGGGTAATTTTTTTTAGCAAGCAACTTAAGTTTCTAAGCACCAGATCCATTAGTACAAGACCACAAAAGACCCCACCTTCAACCTGTCAATCCTGCAGGCAAATTTGAAGAGAAGCTACAAAGGCTCTGAACCAGAGGAATGGGTGAGAAGGGAATTGACAAGGTAAACTGATGGATTACAATATTTTAGGGTACGACATAAAAATGCCAAAACTGTAAGATATTTTACATTGCAAACTTATAAATTTCAATAATTCTGAGCAAAAGTATAAAAGGAACAAAATAATGAGTACTGATCATATCCACAGAAATATCCCCAAAAGCAGTCCCTATATTCTATAACTCACTGACCTTCTGATTTAAGAATAGAGATTTTCAGGACATTATTAGAGCATTTAAACAAACACTTGAAGCAAGTCTGAAAATTTTCTACTTTGAAAGCAACAGTGCTGCATTCTAAATACGCCCCCCCCCACCCCTCTTTTTTGCCCCAGCATGAAGCACCGGTTCTTTATTGCCCTGGCAACTTTAGCCTAAAAAGCCTCTCCCACCCGCCCACCTACTTAACACTGAGCTGACTCCCCACATACAACAGGCATGATTTGTTTACCTCAATCAGTTTATGGGGCCAGAAGTCCCATTAGCCATGAAAGAAGCATAATATGGTTTCTCCAGATATATTAGTAACAAATGAGGTTTTCTTGTATAATATTGCTTTCGTTTCAAAAATAACTAGAAGTTTTCCCCAACAATTGAAAATACTTTCTATACTAATTGGGACTTCTGGCCAAGGTGGCGGCATAGGTAGACGCACTGTGCCTCCTCACACAACCAAGATAGGGACAACAACAATATAGAAACAAAATAACAACCAGAACTGACGGAAAACTGAAGTGTATGGAAGTCAGACACCCAAGGATTTGAAAATAGACACGTTCATCCAGACCAGTAGGAGGGGCGGAGCAGAGACCGGAGCAACCCGGGCAGCCCACAAGTCCGCAGCAGGCAGCCCCTGGGCGCACAAGCAGTGGTGGCTGGTGAGCCCCGGCCAGGGGGTGGCGACCAGCAGACCCAGCCAGGCGGCCATTGTGAAGCAAGGCACTGCACGCAACTCAGGGTCCCAGCACCGGGAAATAGAGCTTTGAGTCGATGACTGAAAAGGAGGGTCCCGCGGGGTGCACAGGCCCATTCACACTGGAATTGGTGCCAGAGAGGCCCAGTTAGCTTGTGGAAAGCGGCGGAGGGGTCTAAGGTCCTACAGAGAGCAAAGTAAGCGCCATTGTTCCTTCTCGGACCCCGCCCCCACATACAGCGTCACAACCCAGCCACTGGGGTGCCCCGCCCTGGTGAACTCCTAAGGCCCCGCCCCTCACTACAGGAGCTCAACAAGACCAAAAAAAAAAAGAAAAAAAAAAAAAACCAGCAAAAA
>CM052548.1:57896796-57930516 GCA_028533065.1 Trachops cirrhosus | reverse complement strand
GAGAGTCCCAAAGAAGTTGGACCCAAGGAGGAACACACCAAGGCACATCATAATTCCATTAGTCAAGGTAAAAATGAAGGAGAGAATCCTAGAAGCAGCAAGAGATAAGGAGACAATTAACTACAAAGGAGTTCCCATCAGACTGTCAGCTGATTTCTCAAAAGAGACCTTACAGGCAAGAAGGGGCTGGAAAGAAGTAATCCAAGTCATGAAAGACAAGGACCTACATCCAAGGTTGCTCTATCCAGCAAAGCTTTCATTTACAATGGAAGAGCAGATAAAGTGCTTCCCAAATAAGGTCAAATTCAAGGAGTTCATCATCACCAAGCCCTTATTATATGAAATGTTAAAAGGACTTATCTAAGAACAAGAAGATGATCAAAAATATGAACAGTAAAATTACAACAAACTCACAATTATCAACAACTGAACCTAAAAACAAAAACAAAAGCAAACTAAGCAAACAACTAGAACAGAAACGGAATCACAGAAATGGAGATCACATGGAGGGTTATCAGTGGGGAGGCGGAGGATGGAGAATGGGGAAAAAGGTACAGGGAATAAGAAGCATAAATGGTAGGTACAAAATAGACAGGGGAAGGTTAAGAATATTATAGGAAATGGAGAAGCCAAAGAACTTATATGTATGCCCATGGACATGAACTAAGGCGGGGGGCAATGCTGGTGGGTGGGGGGTTGCAACGTAGAGAGGAATAAAGGGCAGGACAAAAATGGGAAAACTGTAATAGCATAATCAATAAAATATATACTTTTAAAAACTCCCCAAAAACAAAAGCCGTGGATCAGATGGCTTCAGAGTGGTATTTTACCAAACATTCCAATAAGAACTAACACCTTCCCTTCTCAAATTACCATATTTTGCTGTGTATAATGGACATCCACGTTTTTGGCCCAAACTTTTAAGAAAATAATCCTTCATTTTAACTTTTTATATATTTATATTTAAATACTTATTTTTGGTATTATAAAGGAATATTAGCATTTATTTTTTAACATATTTTGGTACAAAAAACTTTATGTAACAAATATTTACAAAACACAAGAACAGACATAAGGTATTTCAGGTACTACCCATGTATAATGTGCATCCTTATTTTTCCCTCAAAAATTTGGGCAAAAAAAGTGCACATTATACACAGCAAACTATGGTACTTCAAAAAATTCAAGAGGATGGAAGACCCCCAAACTCGTTTTACAAGGCCAGCATTATCTCAATTCCAAAACCAGATGAAAACACTAGAAAGAAAGAAAATTATAGGCCAATATCCCTGATAAACATAGATGCTAAAATCTTGACCAAATATTAGCCAACCGAATACAGCAGTGCATCACAAAGATCATACACCATAATTAAGTGGGATTTATTGTGGGAATGTAAGGTTGTTATAACATTCCCAAGTTAACAAATGTGATTCACCACATAAAAAAAATGAAGGATAAACACTACATGATCATATCAATAGAGACAGAAAAAGTGTTGGATAAAATCCAGCACCCATTTATAATACTAACTCTCAGCAGGGATTATAGGGAACATACCCAAACATAATAAAGACCATATATGACATAGCCACTGCCAGTATTATGCTCAATGGGCAAAAAATATAAGAATTCCCCTTAAAATCGGGAACAAGACAGGTATGTCCACTTTCCCCTCTCTTATTCAATGTAGCGCTGGAAGTCCTGGCCACCACAGCAATTAGAAAAGAAAAAGTAGTAAAACACATCTAAATTGGAAAGGAAGAAATAAAGTGTAATATTTGCAGATGACATGATACTGTACATAGAGAACCCCAAAGATTCCACCAAAAAACTACTAGAACTGATAAATCAATTCAGCAGAGTAGCAGGACACAGATTAAATCCAGAACTCAGTTGCATTTTTACATGGCAATAACAAACTATCAGAAAGAGAAATTAAGAAAACAATTCCATTTACAATTGGTACAAAAAGGATAAAATACCTAGGAATAAACCTAACTGAAGATGTAAAAGACCTATACTCAGATAATTGTAAGACACTGAAGAAAGAAATTGAAAGAGATATAAATAAGTGGAAGCACATACTGTGGTCATGGGTAGGAAGAATTAACATCATTAAAATTTCTATATTTCCCAAAGCAATCTATAGATTCGATGCAACTCCTATCAAGATTCCAATGACATATTTCACAAAACTAGAACAAATATTTCAAAAATTTACATGGAACCATAAAAGGCTCTGCATGGCAACATGATCCTGAGAAAGAACAGAGTTGGAGGAATCACACTACCTAATATCATACTATACTATAAGCCCACAGTAATCAAAAGAGTGTGGTACTGACATAAAGACAGACACATAAATCAATGAAATAGAATAGAGAGCCCAGAAATAAACCCACACCTTTATAGTCAATGGATATTCAACAGAGGAAGCAAGCACATACAATGGGCTAAAGATAGTTTATTCAATAAATGGAGTTGGGAAAACTGGACAGATACATGCAGAAAAATGAAATTAGGCCATGTTCTTATACCACACACAAGAATAAATTTAAAATGGATCAAAGACTTAAATGTTAGACCCATAACCATAAAAATCCCAGAAGAAAACATAGGCAGCAAAATCTCGGACATTGCTAGTAGCAATATTTTATATCCTGAGGCAAGGAAAACACAAGAAAAAACAAACAAATGGGACAACATCAAGGTAAAAAGTTTTTGCACAGCAAAGGAAAACACCAACAAAATAAGAGATAACCCACAGAGTGGGAGAAAATATTTGCTGATACATTTAATAGGGGTTATTATCCAAAATTTATAAAGAACTTACAAAACTCAACACCAAAAAAAAAAAACCAACTCAATTAAAAAATGGACAAAGGACCTGAATAGATACTTGTCCAAAGAGGACATATGAAAAGATGCTCAATGTCACTAATCATCAGAGAAATGCAAATTAAAACCGCAATGGAATACTGTCTCATACCTGTTAGAATAGCTATCATCAATAAATCAACAAACAAGTGCTGGGTTGTGGAAGAAGGGGAGAAAGGAGGACCCTTTTGCACTGTTGATAGAAATGCAGATAGGGGCAGCCACTGCGGAAAGCAGTATGGAGATACCTTAAAAAATTAAAAATGGATCTGCCTTTTGACCCAGTGATCCTATATCTGGGAATATATCTGAAGGAACCCACAACACTAATTTGAAAGAGCATAAGTATCCTGTGTTCATTGCAGCATTATTTACAATCACCAAGATATGGAAGCAACCCAAGTGCCCATCAATAGATGAGTGGATAAAACATCTATGGGACTTTTACACAATGGATTACTACTCAGCCTTAAAAGATAAGAAAATTTTACCCTTTGCGACTGTATGGATGGACCTATAGGATATTATGCTAAATGAAATTAGCCAGTCAGAGAAAGACAAATACCATATGATTTCACTCATATGTAGAATCTAATGAACAAACTGAACTAAAAAGGAAAATAGGGAGAGACTCATAGATGGAGAACAGGATGACAGTTGTGGGGGGAGGTAAGGGAGTATATGGATTGAACAAAAAAGAAAAAGGACTCATGGACATGGACAACAATGTAGTGATTGTTGACGGGGGGATGGTATAAGGGGGCTAAATGGTAATGGAGAAAAAATACAATAATGATTAAAAAATAAAAATAAACAAGGGCAATCTCACGTGTGATTGGCATTTAACCAATTCTGAGGCAGGAGACCTAGAAATGGATGTTCACCTTCATACTTGTGTTAACTCTATAGAAAAGTAGCTCCATTCTATGATGTCAGGACCAGTTCACATCTTTTCTTGTAGGTTGTCTTCTAACTGAGGTTTTCTTGACTTGGAGCTTACAGGTACAGAATGCAGAGGGGTCTGTGAACTTGTGAGGAAGATATGTATTTGCACTATCCTCCATCTGAAATTTAGCTTTTTCTTTTATTATAAATGATAAGGGAGAGAACTCAAGAGTTAAAGATTTTAGCTCAGTCACAGTCAATAGGCTTAAGTGATTCATGCATATGGAAATCTGTTATTCCAGGAACTGGAATGCCTGACCTATGTGACTCCAGGAGGCCAATTAGCAATTCAACCTTTGTGTTCCAGTTGGTCTGCAAGCCATGGAGGTGGTATGTGAGCTGTTGTGTTCCAGGGAGGGAACATCACAGACACAGATAAAGAATTGTTTTTTATTGTTTATGTTGTTACAGCTGTCCTGCTTTTTCTACCTTTCCCCACCTCCACTCAGGCTCACCCTCTCCTCTCCCCAGGCCAGTCGGCATACTGTCTGTGTCCATGGGTTGTGCATACACATTCCTTGGTTAATCCTTTTACCATCTTTCATCCCATCCACACCAACCTCCTTTCCAGCATCTTCAGTCTGTTTTATATATCTAAGCTTCTGTTGCTATTTTGTTCATTAGTTTATTGTGTTCATTAGATTCCACATATAAATGAGATCATGTGGTAGGATTGTTGATCAACAGATAAAGAAGTACTAGGAAAATCACCTCCAGACTGCCACTCTTATGTAATCAACCTTCTTGCCAGACCCCTTCCTGCAGTTTCTTTTCATTATAAAAAGGTCAGCTTGAGATGAGATGTTAAGACGGTTTTGGGGGTACATAACCCACCATCTTCTCAGATCACCAGCATCTGAGTAAAGTGCCCATAGAGATTCAATACTTGTCTCTACTTACTGGTTCTGATAGTGACAGGCAGCATGAATGCCAACATTTCTAGTTTCGTAAGTGCAAATTATAAACTACAGTTCCTGTGACTTTGTCACCAATAACATCCTGTATTTTCACAATGCATGTTAAGTTGTTGCACATACCATGAAATAGCTACTGTTCATTATTATTTCATATATTAATAAAAATGCACACAAGAACATCAGTTTGATGTTAAGTTTGGAAAACACTGAATAGAGCAAGGTTAGACAGAGTTCTGTACTACAGAATTTCTCAGCATCTATGATATTGCAAAGAGAAGTATGAATATTGAAGGGGAGTTTTGGTATGCAGAGCTGGTGTGCAATAAGGAGGCACTCTGAATTCCTCTCCCTTTCATCACCCCCATCCTTCAGGACAAACTCCACAGATGTCCCACTCAAGTCTGGCTGGTGCTGCAGAGGATTAGAGGGTGGGTGAGCATACAAGCTCAAGCATTGCTGCACAACAGAAACACTGCAGGTCTTTGGAAATCCTCATGCCAACATCACAGTCATGTTAAAATTCCCTGCAAGGTTCCCAAGTGCATTCAAAGAGACAAACAGATTGAGAACCACCACACTCTACTTAGGTATGGTGAATATGTGTATAAAGAAGATGTGGTGTATATAATGGAATATTACTTAGCAATAAAAAGGATAAAATCTTACTATTTGCAACAGCATAGATAGACCCAAAGAGTATTCCACTAACTGCAATAAGTCAGACAGAGAAAGACATATATTGTATGGTTTCATTTATATGGGGAATCTGAAAAACAAAACAAATGAATAAACAAAACTGAAACAGACCCATAGATATAGAGAACAAGCTGAAGTTTACCAAAAAGAGGGGAGGGAGAGGCATGAGTGAAATTTAAAAAATTAAAAAAGATGTGGTGCTTTCCCTCAAAAAAAAAAACAGTTGGTGCCCTCAAGGGTGGGTAAGAAGAGCCACTAGCTGATACCCCATGGGGACCTTCATGCTAGACCTAGGTCCTTTCCACCTTTTAAATAATCCGCATAAAAAGACTTTGTAATTAATTTGTAAAGCACCAAAACTTTGTGATGTGACACAATTAACCATTCCCAGTAACTCTATTGAAAGCTTTCTGAAGTCAAAAGTAAGAAGACAATTATACAGACTGCAGAGACCAGAGAAAGAGGAGCAAGAGAAAGAGAAGCTCAGAGAGCCGACAACAATATAACATAAACATCTCAGTAAATAATAGTGCAACACCCCAGCTAATAGAACGGTTTAACACCTGAATACATTCACACGCCTGATTAAACACTGACAACATACACCAGAGAGGAAGATTACATGTTGTACTATGTCTTTGCAAGAAGTGGCATATTAACCACTGTTTGTGTACTTCTCCAATTATGTTCCTTTAATTCTTTCATTTAGAAAACTGTTTACATTATAATAGCCAACATCCCTTCTGTTTTTGAAACAATCCATTTTATGTATATTGCCAAATTATGGGTCCATAGCACATTTTAATAAGTGAAAACAACTACAACTGTGCTTTAAAAATTATCTTTACTTGGGAAATTTGGTGATATAAGGATATTTTGCTTAATGGGTGAAGGAAAGCAGAATATGTAACCCCAAAATGTAAGCCATTCAGGATTATTTCAGCTGAAGGCAATCAGATGCAGAAAGAGCTCTGTGCCATCTCTTTATGTTTCTAAGGGCAAGGGCATAATCTGCCTTTGTGAAGGTGACACCTTCCCCCAAACCAGGAAAACAGAGAGCATTCTTGTCTGTTGTAGAGGTGGTAGAGATGGAGAGTCTATACTGAGAGTTTATCTTCCACTAGTTCTCCTATGTATTTCGTAGTCACATCCCCATCATTTATCATCCCTTAAGGTCCAAAATCCCCTCTCCTTTGTTAAAATGGTAAAGAAACCCCCAAATCTAATTACTTCTTTGAGTTTCACTTCTATTCTGTGAACTCCCATGCATGCAAATTGCATACCTTGCACTGGCCAGCATGGCTTGGTTGGTTGGGCATCATCCCGCAAAGCAAAAGTCTCTGGTTCAATTCCTGGTCAGGGCACATGCCTGGGCTGTGGGTTGGTCCCTGGTTGGGGTACAGCCAGTCAATGTATCTCTCACACATCAATGTTTCTGTCCCATTCTTTCTCCCTCCCTTCCCCTCTCTCTAAAAATAAATAAATAAAATCTTTTAAAAAATTGCATACCTTTTCTCTTGTTAATCTATCTCTTTGATAGTTCTATCTGCAAGCCTCACAACCTAAGAGGGTAGAGGAAAAGTTTTTCTCCCCAACAGTTTTGGTAACAAAAAGAGGTTGGACTGGGGGTACCTACCACTTACTCTGGTGGCTGTAGCTAAGGTCTTGGCATACCTGAAAATGCTGTCAAGGTAAGAATACTTAGCAAGTCGGCCTTTTGGATTCTGCTCAGAGTCCAGTCTAGTGAGGAGGCTAGGAGCCACTCCTGTCTTTCTTTCCAAATGTGAATTCAAAGGAGAACACATTATAGTTCTTTAACTATTATGACTTTTACAAATTTGAGTTTGAGTACCCTTGTTATTAATCTTTTCCTTTCCATGGGGTAGCCATTGTTTTCCTATGTCTCTGTCCTTGGTGTCATTTGTCATAAAAAGGGGAATCACACGGAAGAACATAGACATTGGCCCTATAAGCCTGTTATTCAAGGGAGCCTCTCACATCAGTGAGTTTATATTTCCTACCAGGCAGGCATTCATTTGGATAAATTTTCTGTGAGTTACCAATAAAAACAATAGATGAGATTCTCCTTCCATCTTGTTTTGTGACCCGAGAGCTTGGCTTGGATCTCTGAAGACAGAAGAACACCAAGGAGAATCCTAACAAACAGGTTTTGCTGAGTTTCTGAGTGTATTATACTTACCTCACACTCTTTGACCTTTCAGAGTCCTCCACAACTGTCCACTCTTTATCAAACCTAGCATAAAAATACTTATGTCTTAACTGTTTCTTCAGATCTTCATTTCCTTACAAAGGCTTCCATTTGACATAAAATTTATCTTAAATAAATTTATATGCTTTCCTCCTTTAATTTCTTTGTCAATTTCATTTTGGACCCAGCTAGGTCCCATAAATGGGTAGGAAAAATCTTTTTCTTCCAAGAGCCAGAATAACCACTAACAAAAATATCCTGTAGCCCAGTGCTTCCCAAACCTTATTGTGCACATGTATGTCCTGGGGATCTGGTGAAATGGAGATTCAGATCCAAGAGATCTGAGGCGAGTCCTGAGATTACATTTCTAACAAGCTTCTGGGTGATGCTATGGAAATAGGCAAAGGATCTGCAGGACTGAAGAAGGAACCAGGACAGGAACTGGAACTAGAAGAGATCACCATTACATCGAGGCCCAGTCAAGCATCACCCTCTTTCTCAGTCATTGACCCTAACTCTCTCCCACCCCACACACAGAGGGCAGAACCCAACTCACTTCCTGCCATGATGTCACAAGTCCCTGGACATTCCACAGTATCCTGGAGACCAACGTGAGTGAAACTGAGGGGAGCTCAGGAGAAGGTCCTCCTCCTTTAGCTGGAGGGAACATGGCAGCGAATAGGAGAGTGACCCTCTTTGTCCTGCTGCTGAACTGCTGGCAAGAAGCTGAGGTCGAGCCAATTAACATGTCTTCAGGTATAGTCACAGTGGAGGGTGTGGCAGGTAGAAACCATGCTCCTCCCTGGGGCCTGAATCAGGTGGGTGGTGGCCTTCTTCCCACAGGTCCTTCTTCTTCCCCATCTCCCCGAATTTATCATTTATTCTCTGGGGGAATGGAGTAAGTTGAAGCCCTTCTTAAAATCCAGAACTCCATAAAAGAGTAGCATACATTATGTATTTTAGCTTTTTACAACATTGTGGAAGTTCTCTAAATTACTCAAAGTAGAGGAAGAGTATAAAGAACCTCCATCACCTGGTTTTAACCATATACATTTTGACGTCTTGTTTTCTCTACACATACAAACACACACACATTTATTGTTACTGGGAGTATTTTAGCACTGTCCAAGATGTCTTATCATTTTATGAAAATGTTTTTTTGCTAAGATAAGGGCCTTTTTCATTTATATATCTACAATGCCATTCAACACTGATAACAGTAACAAGAATCCTGTAAACAACTGAATATATGCTAATACCTGGCACATGTAAAAACCTTTCCCATCATCTCAGAATGCCCTTTCACAGGTGGTCGCTTCCAATCACACTCAAGCATGGCCCATGTGCCTTTGGCTCTGACCCTTTTGTCCTGACCACTTATGTATTAAGAAATGGAACAGTGGACAGAGGACGGCCTTCTGGGGATATGACTCGATGGTAGAGAGGTCAGAAGGCAACAGAAAGAGGGGACATTTATGACCCCCCTTTCTGCCCAGGAAGCTACAGGTTCAGACCACCTCAGAGGTCATCAAAAATGGGAGCTCAAGGAAAGAGGTCTGAGAGGGTCCCCAGCCCCAGCCCCCAAGGTTGGACACTGAAGCCTCATCTGCAAGGTTGATGCGTCTCTCCTGAGAGCAGGACACATGGGTTGGGGCCCTGAGCCCAGCAGCACACACTTCCTCCCATTCACACTGACCTGAGTTAACTGGGGGACAGTCCAGTCTGGCATTGGTCTAGGTGAGAAGCCAGGGGATCCCCTGGGCCCGACAATTACCTGAAAGAAGCTAACATTCCAGCTTTCTTTTCTTAAGGAAACTTAGTTTTGAGGCACTTGCCAAGGATAGTATCCTTTGAGTTACTGAGGTGCTCAAGGGTCTGTAACTGGTGGGATACATGTGGCCATTCCATGTTGCTGCCATCCCTTCAGCTAGCTCATTCCCATTTAGGACGTCCCAGCTCTAAGTAAGAAGAATGGGTTAGCACAGGTCAGGAGTCCAGGGGCCCCACGGAGGACTACTGACGTCTGGACCTGGTCAGCTCCCCATGAGATTTCGCTCTTACCTGTAAATGGGACCCCTCAGAATCACTCTACTTACGAAAGAGGAGAAGCCAGGATGGCCGTCCCTCTGGATCTGCCCCTCCCAGCTAGAGAACCTCAAAGCACCACAGCATCCCACACTTTCTCCATATCATATGCCTAAGCTTTCAGGTGCACTCATTGTTGGATCTTTTCATAAAAGAGATAAAAGTGTGTTTTTACAAAAGGATTGCCATGTCCCACTTCATTTGCTCTCCTCAGAGCACTTGCGAGGGCAGTCACCCTTGGAGCCAGGACATGTTTTATTCTCCTAGAGGGAGCGTGCACCAGTGAGCGCTGACCAGGAGTGCAGGCATCAGCTCAGAGCACACGGGTAAATGTGTCACACCATTCTCACAGCCACCTTGCCTGCCACTGTCCAGATGAGGACCCAAACCCAGGAACTCCATGCAGGGCTCTGCAAAACTGAATCTATTTACAGAAAAGTTAAGGCAAATTCAACGAACATTGTTAAACTCTTAGGGTTTTTATTTGCCCAGTAGGTCCAGCTACCGAAATACCACCCAGATCAATAAAACAGGAGGATATGCCTGAAGTATTTGGTAAGGAGCCTCCCATTATCAAACATCTGGTCTATACCTGGATGGCATTGGGTGACTGTCAAAGGACATTTCCCAGATAACCTGGTGCATACTGCACAAGGTGGAGGGGGTTTGGTTTGAGGCTACAGTCACATTCCCATGGCTCCACAGCTCAGGGCCTGTGGTGTCTCCAGGAGTTCACCTCCTGCTTCCTGAATAGAGTAGACTGATTTCAGGAGCACCCACTGTCTCACTCTAGTTAGCCAAGCTTCTACCCCCTGCCTATCCCTACCTGTCCCTAGCCTCTGTGGGTTCTCTGTTACAGTTGAAGGGCTGCGCACAGTTACATCTGTAGAGTCCTGCCTCTCACACACAGCTGGTTTACTAAGGACAGAGATTAGGGACCAGGGCTTGGTCATCCTTGACCCTCTGGGACCTGGACAGTTTCTGGTCCACAGTAGGTGCTCAATAAATGCTTATGGTTCTCATTAATATCTGCTCTTCTCCATGACCCAGATCTAACTAGACACCAAAACAAAATTGGTTTTTCTCTACAATAGCTAGCCTGGAAAGTGGCTCAAGGTGGAAGCAGGTGTTGCCAGAACTGCTGCACCAGCTAAGAATGTGACTGGCTGCATGAACAGAGCCTGAGTGGAAGTGGCTCAACCATGCATGGGTTGTGACCCTGTGTCACCCGCAGCTCAGTGACATGAGGCTATATCCCTGAGGTCACCCTGGCAATCCCTTGAGTTTGTGCCCCTTGGTCCCACATGGAGTCCACAGCTCCAGTCATTACAGCCACTTCCAGGGCAGGAAAACTCAGGGGTGCAGTTCCAGACACTATTTCCCTTTTATCAGGAAAAGCTCAATTCTTCACAGAGCCCATAGATTCTTGCTTACCTTTGCAAGTCCCATAGTCTACACCCGCTTGTGAGGGTCTCAGTGTATCCCACTGGGGTACAAATATCCCTCCCAGTGAAGTTCAGGTTCAGTGGGGGAGGAAGGAGGAGAGCGTGGCTGTTGAGTAGGAATGCAGTGGAACCATGGAAGAATGCTTCCTCATGCATGTGCAAAATTTTTGTTTCCAGGGATATTTAGTTTTTCATCCTTTACTCTTGTATTCCACATGAGCAAGAACTAGGGTGACCAGCATCTGCTTTGCCTGGGACTGTGGGGTTCCCAAGATGTGGGACATTTATGTTAAACCAGGGAAACCAGGGCAAACCAGGGCAGGTTGGTCACCCCCACCCCAGTACATGGACTGGCCAGTCAGGGTGGCCACTGTGTTGCAGATAAGGGAGGCTGGTCAGCATGACCACTGTGTTGTAGAAATGGGGTGCTGTTCAGGTTGCCTGTTGTGTTGAAGAAATGAGGGGTTGGTCAGGGTGACCGTTGTGTTGCTGATATGGGGGGACTCACAGCTGCCATTGTCCCAGGCTGTATTAGAGCTTTATACACTGTTTTATTTGAACCTCATAAAAAAGCCCAATGTGATATAGGCCCCATTTTACAGAGGATGAAACTGAAAGTCAGAGAGAAGCTTGTCAAGATCACGTTGCTGTGAGAGCAGAACCAGAATGTGGGTCCAGTCTGTCCAACACAAAGCCCTGGACTACTAAGTTATAATCTTCCTAGGAGAGGTCAGGAGGATGTGAAAGGAAGAACATGTCACATTATGTTGCAATTAGGAAAGACATTTGTGTATACATAGGGACCGCTTAGAGAGAGGGGACAGAACCACAGCAGGGGCAGCAAGGGGAATTATAACTATGTCTGCGGCCATGTTTCCAGCTTCTCATATCTTTGGAGATCAATGTTTATTATCCAGGGACTCTGGATGGTCTCAGGTTTTCAGAAATTAGTTAGGGAAGTCCTCCCAACCCAGATAAGGTTTTTTAAGTAGCCAACTCCGGTGTCCATGGAGTCCCTGAGGTCCTGTCCCCAGTCACTGCATCACTGACTGCATTAGATCCATGTAGAGCAAAAGGGTTGTGGGTCCTACATCACTGGCTTTAACATGTTCTTGTGTGCTTTTCCCAAGACGAAATTCTAGTCCAAGAGTTACTGAATCCAAATAAATCAACATTGCTTGAAACACAAAGACCACTAGAAAAATCAACAAAGAGTACAAAGAAAAAAAGCAAGTATACATTTTTTAAACTCATAATTGCATGTATTCCTAGAGGTCTATGGTATTAAATGCACAACTCCATCATTTTAGCACTTAAGGCCAGCTACTTTTGGGGCAAAAGCAAATGGAAATGTGAAAGAAGTGGTTGTCCCGAACAATTTCTATAATCTGCCTGAGACTGGGGAGGTCAAACCTAGACTGTCAGAGACAAGTTCCCTTAATTTTGCGATGGTCTCTGAGGTATATGTGCAAGCAAATTCTTGGGCTTGGGATGCAAAAATGGGGTTCTGTCACTGCAGGAACACAGGGCACAGGAAAAGAGAAACTTTCCATAAGCAGCTAGTATGATGCTCGCCTAAGTTTCTAAGAGAGCAGGCAGAGACCATGCCCCATTCAAAGGGAACAAACTCAGGTCTGAAAAAGGACATGCCCAAGGCTACATACACTGCTAGTAGCGAATAAAAGCAAAGAATGTGCTCTTCCAAAATACAGCTTCCTGTTTAAAATGTACATAAATAAAGTAGCACACTGAGAACCAAGACAGAATATTTGGTTAGCACTTACTAAGGAGAAAGCCAGGTACTAGACATCTACATGCAGTGCATGAAAATGCATAAAGCAGCAGGGAAGTTCAGCATTTTCTTGAAATTTTGCATCCAGTTGTAAATTCCAAGTCCTTGGATTAGCTCACCCAACATCTGCAGAGACCCAAACTTCTGGGTGCAAGACGGTCAGATGATGCCCAACTCTCTGTTTACATATTAACTTCCCAACACACATCTCCCATGGAACTTGAAAACTCTATTAGCATTCTACCTTAATGTTTTAAAATAAAGTATGGACCAAAATGATCATGAGAGTATACATTTATGTTTTTCTCCATTTTCCCCATGCTCTTCATCAAAAAAGCCCATGTTAAAATGAAGGCAAAGACTGATACTGATAAGCATAATGAAAGAGAACTATCTTCTGAGAATGAAGAC
The DNA here is from genome assembly GCA_028533065.1 of Trachops cirrhosus. NCBI lineage: Eukaryota > Metazoa > Chordata > Mammalia > Chiroptera > Phyllostomidae > Trachops > Trachops cirrhosus. The sequence continues at coordinate 57,917,136 of CM052548.1, read as the reverse complement.
AGAATTTCCTTAAACGGTAAATGCAACCCGATATTTCTCCTGCCTGAGCTGCCAGCTTAGTGGGGAGCACAGAGGGGCCAGACAGATGGAAATGCAGGCAGGTCCTGACGGAGGATGGTTGTAGAGGGCAGCGAGTGTACTTGTAGAGGGTGGTGTGTGTACTTGGAGAGCGTGGCTGTCTCACCAGCACAAGCAGACTTCCTGCCTCTGTCAGGGCTGAGGGACAGCCAGCCCCCCACCCCTGCCTGTGGATCTGACCCTGGAAAACTAGAGCCTAAGAGGAGCTGGCAGGAATGTTGTCCTTGCAGGCAGATGGGTGCCAGAAAAGCAAGGAAGGCGCTGTCACACTGCCCATTTCTTCTCAAACTTTCTTTCAGTTAAGTCACTGCTCCTCCCCTGGTGTGGGCAAGATGGCGAAAGCCAACAGTGTCTCCCCAGGGTGCCCCCAGGAATGGGGGAAAACATCCCTCCAAGAGAGAATTTGCTGAAATGAAAACCAGTGTGCCAAGTCTCCAAAACTGAGGAGCCATCATCCCATGGGTGACAGATCTTTTCTTTACCCTAAAAACTAAACAAAAGAAGGGAGCTATCTGTGTAGCTCTTAGGACATCCTGTGAAGCTCTGTGGTGGGCCTAAAGGCACGACTAGTTCACAGCTCCCACACCTGATGGTATAGCAGGCACAGGGGAGGGGAGCTGACTCGAATACTCATCCCCAGGCTCCACTGAGTGACTCTGCAGGTATGCCAGGAACCTGCATTTCAATCCATTTCCCCAAATAGCCTTCTCCACTGAGCCAAGCCTCTCATGTTTACAAGGATTGAATTAAGAATAGGATTCTAGTTAAAATTAATATTTCTAACACTTCTGGATTTGCCCCACTCATTGACATCTACAATTTGTCTGATGCTTATAAATTAAATAAGACTGGACATCTTTTTGGCAGTGGGCTCATAATAGGAGAGGTGACATTCTCTACTGAATGGACTGTCCACGAGCTGGAGCAGTCTCCAAAACACAGTCTCTCTGCATTGTATGCATTGCATTCACTGAAAAAGCAGGAAGAAATAAGAATGGACTGAAAATTCTGAGATAGGCGGAGTATGAGAGTCAAGAGGGAAAAGTCTGAATCAGGGGTAAAAAGTGAGGGAGAGAAAACTTAGTAAGGCAAACCACTGCAGACAAGCCACCAATCTGCTAGGGTCTTCACATAGAGCATGAAATGTCCAAGCCTGTCATGTGTGCACAGATGGCTGCAGATGGGACTACCCACTGCCACTGTGTTTGTCATCCCTGATCCTCTGCTCAGTCCAGAGTCTGGTCTGGTCTTGGGGCCTCTGCAGAGCTCTTCCTCCCTGAGGGACCCCTTGAGCTGCTGTGACATACACTAGATTTATCTGGGCCCCCAGGCAAATGCCACATTTTGATGTAAAGGAATCAGTTTATTTAATTATTTTATTCCTAACCACCAAGCCAAGACCAGCCACTTTAGGGACTGAGAGAAAACAGAGGTAAGTTAAGAGTTTGGGTAGGAGTGGGCAAGGGCCAGACTAGGAGGGGATTTGGGGTCAAACAGAAGCTAAACTATAGTGTGGGGACAGGAAGGACGTCGTGTCCATGGTTGTCAAAAAGCAGGAGAGGAGGAAGAAGAGAGAGCAGCATCCTCAGACCACCATGTTGTGCAGAACCTGCTTCACTCTGTCTTGATTAACTGATACCCATAAAAGGAAAGCCCAGAACACCACTGCTTTTTGACCATCTGTCCCAGCAGCAGCTTTGTGAGTGGAGCTGTCTGGGCCATTCAACAGTACTTGGGATGCAAAGAAACCACCTCTGGAGCAGCTGCTCTTCAGGTGGTTTCCCCATGAGTAGCGGTGGGTGGTGACTCACTGATCCTGCTTTGGGTCCATAACCTTTTTGACAAAAAGCCTGAGTCAGGGACTGCTAACTGGCACAAGCCCAGGCCATCAGTGAGCCTAGAGCCAAGCCATGTCTTAGTACCTGATTTAGCACATGAGACAGAAATGTATGACGAATGAAATGAGGCCAGACTCCAGCTTCCCATTACACCATTTTCTCCTGCCTTTGTCCCCTCCCCACAGAAAGCCCAGGTTCTAGTAAGTGATAGGTTCAACCAGCAATGCTGCACATGTGTATTTTGTTCTAAGATGCTGCCATTGTCTGCCTGTGTATTCTTTTTTCATCTTAATCATTTAGACCAGGGGTGTCAAATTCATTTTCACTGGGGACCACATCAGTCTCACAATTGTCTTCAAAGGGCCAAAATCATTTTAGGACTGTGTAAATGTAACTACTCCTTAACAGTTAAGGAGTTGAAATTACATTCAGCCCTTTGAAGGCAACCACGTGGCTGATGTGGCTCTCAGTGAAAATGAGTTTGACACCTCTGATTTAGACTATTTTGAGTATAATTCAGCTAGCAAAGGACTCCTATGCTAGCAACAGCTTCAGTGTGGCAAAACTGGACTGTGCTTCACCTAGCTAAAAATAAAATTTTTTCAGTCCTGCTCCTGTTTTTTTCAGATTGAGAAACTGAGGCACTCCTAGGTTAAGGGATTGACCTGTATTACATAGCAGGCTATAGGCACATTGGGTACTGACGCCCAGGCAGGACTAATCAACATGGTAAGAGGTAGTTGCAGTATTGCTAGAGGAGACAAAAGCCTTAGGATTTTTGTTTGGTCACAGCAACCCTGAGTGGAGAGCTCCAAGAAGGGCGGGGTGGCCCAAAGGCAGGAAGTCTGCTCTGCCAGTGGGCCAGGGAATGAAAGGATGGTGTCACTTGGATGCAGATGAAGTCTCCCAGACCCATGAAGAGTGCTTTCTTCACTTGCTGGGAAGGGAAACCAAGGCTGGTTTCCAAAGCTGCAGAGGGAATAGGAAAGAAATTGCTGAGAGGAATGAAGAACTATCATCCTCAGCAAAGATTTTCAAGGTCCATCTGCATAAAGATTTTTATTTGCAAAATGTTATTGTAGATAGGCATATTGTCTCTGGCTACTTATCAATGGAAGTGTGTTGCTGCTGTGTGCATGTGCACACCTGCATGATCCCAAGGGTAATAGGTACAAGTGTTAGCACATCTGGGAAATAGCTAACAGGAAGACAGCAGGATGGGTAAAACAAGGACAATATGAACATTTAAAAGTTTCTGCCCTGAAATAATTTTAGGTTTACAAAATATCTGCAAAAGCAGTAGGAAGAGTTTCCTGTGTGTTCCCCAGTATTAACATCTTATGTGACTAAGTACAATTCCTAAAACCAGGACATTAACATTGATGCAATACTGTCAAATGGCCTACAGACCTGATTCAAATGTGCCAATTATCTTATTAATCCTCTTTTATTTTTTGGCTCTGGGACCCATCTAGGATTCTACTTTGCATTTAATTTTCGTGTCATTTTAGTCTCCTCCAATCTGGAAAGTTTCCCTAGAGTGTCTTTGTCTCTTATGACCTTGAAGAGTACTGTATAGTTACTTTGTAGAATCTCTTTCAATTTGAGTTTGTCTGAATGATTAGATTCAGGTTATATATTTTTGGCAAGAATGGTAAAGAAGCGATGCTATGACTTTCTTTATCTAGCACATGAAGATGTGCCTGACATAGACATAACACATGACCTTGATCTATTTACCTTGATCACTTACTCAAGGTGGTATCTACTAGGTTTCTCCATAATCAAGTTAATATATTTTTCACACATAAATAATTAGTACCTTGACAAGAAATACTTTCAGACTCTAAAAATACCCTATTACTCATCATATTTTCACCTATTAATTTAGCTTTCATTGCTTTTTACCTTCAAAAATTGACTGTAGTAGTTACAAAAAAGTGATTTCTGTTTCTATCCTTCCTTCTACATTGGTTGGTTAGAATTCTACTGTACAAAAGGGCTGTTACTTCTTCTCTTTTTACTTCCGTGTTTATTCTGGGAAGGGAAGAAGTGACACCCTCTACCTCAGAAAGAGAAATAGCAAATGCTCACACTCTCGGGACTCAGGCAAAGATCTGCTGCAAAATGGGGGAGTTAGAGAATTAAAACCCTCTACCTCAAAACTAGGCATTGTACTAGGCCCAGGACTCTACACTAATACTCTAGGAATATTTTTATAGGTTCCCCAAGATTTTTCTACATAAACAATTACATTTACAAATAAGGACATTGGTCTTTCTGACATTTATGCCTTTTGTTTCTTTTTCTTGCTTTATTGCACTGGCCAACACCTCCAGTAAGGTTTAAATAAAAGTGGTAAAAGTGAGCATACTTGGCTTCTTCCAGACCTCAGTAGGAAACAGTTCAACCTTTTGTCATTAAGTATGATGTCGGCTGTTTGTTTCTCACAGAATTAATTTACCAGTTTCAGAAAATTCCTTACTGATCTTATTTTGCTGAGCAGGAGAACCTCTTGGAAACTCACTCCATTTCCTGGGCTAGAATTATTCTCTCACAGTGGTAAGACACATGATGGAACTCATAGTGGAATTTCTCCTTTCCCCTAAATTTGATCTTTTTTAGCATATATTTTTATATTTGGCTTCTTAGAGATGCCTGTCATACTCCGATGGCTGTCTCATCACATGGGGGTGAAAGATAAAGGAAAAAGAGGCATATGCATGGCCTGTTGTGTACTTGTTGATGAATAGCCAGAGTATGTGTTGACAAAGGAAATCCAGCTGATGCTTCCAGCACCTTTCTGAACTGACAGGGAGGGGGATGAAAGGTTTATAGTGGGACACAGAAACTTGGGAGACAGTGCAGGGGAGAGGAGAACTTGGGGCTGAGAGCCACATGGCCTGGTTGAAAGGAAAAACACAAGGTTGGAGTTAAACCATAATTCTGGGCCAAATTTTGATCATTGTGCTTATTTTTTCCCACAGAAGAAGAGAAAGAAGTAATCTATCAGATTAAAAACCTAACATCTCTGGAAAAAATAATTGGCAATCTTCGAAGAGCTTTAGGTAAATGGAACTTGGGACCATCTTGGTGATAGGCAAATGTGGAGGATGGCTTCTCATGCTGGACCTTTTCTTTTTCCTGGTATGAAGAGAAGTAGAATGTCTACTGAAGGAACATGTGTGCCTGTGAACAGCATTCTAAAAGAGCAGGTGACTCAGTTCTTGGGTAGACCAGCTGTAAGCCCCACAGGAGTTTCCTGGTTTGTCAGTGTGGGAACACCTGATCCATCAAATCCAAATTTGAGGAGTCATGGGCCATATATTAGCATCCTCTCTCCCTTCTTAGCCAAATTTATCAAAGGACCATTTCACTCTCCCAGGAATACTGATGTGTGAGGCCACTGTCACACTCCTGTCCACCCAGCATTTCTGAGGTAGATTTTGCAGTCACACTGATGGCTCAACACCTCCAGCATTCTACATTCCACACTTCTGTCCACATGCCCTAAGACTGCATTGGTTCTGGGGACACAACACATAATTAATTTCAAGCTGTTAATGAAATCTTCTAACGACTTGGGAAATGGTCTGTTGCTAAGCCACATGCAGTTGGCTTTTTGTAGATCCAAGTGCAGGACCAAACATTTAAACTTGATCATCTTCATTCAACCTTTAATGTTTATTGAGCACCTACCACATACCAGGCACTGTGCTAAGTTCTTGGGATTCATCACCATAGACACAGAGACCTCTGCTCTCGTGGAGCTCACATTGTAGGGAGGCTCAGATGTGTCTCATCACTCCAGCTTTGGGAAATTCTGGGGTCTTGACTCTTCCTATCAGTGGCTCCACCAAGCCCCTGATCACCTTCAATGTGACAAACCTGCCATCTTGTCCTTTAAATGTCACTGAGAATGGAGTCCCAGACACATCCCTGAAGACCTCTCCCTTGTACAAGTTGTCATCAGGCACAGGCCAGGAGCTGCTCTGAAGTGGGATTCTCCCCACCTCTGACTTTGCAGGACCAGAGCCAGTCCTGGGGCCACAAAGTCTCAGGCCTCCCATAGCAGGACCAACCCAGCACAACCAGAGGTAGAAAGGGACGTTAGTGGTGGTCGACCTGCTGCAGATTTACCAACTGTACTGTCATCCAGCCAATTTCTGCTGCTTTGGTGCAGATTTCAAGACAGACTTTGTCAAATTCTCAGTTCTCTGGGGTTTGAGTGTTCCGACATGAGAACAATAAACTCTCCTGTAACTGAAATGGCTAAAGACAGGGCCTTTCCATTTGATGAAGCTCCTTTAAGTTATCCCAGCACCTATACATTTTGGGCACAGGAAACTGAAGCTTCTTGAATGACAGTGGGGTGTACAAGGCTTGGGGCTCTGGTAATGGTTGGACAGGAATGACTAAACGTCTTTGACCTCCCCAATATAACACCAAAGGAATGGCTCCCTAGCCCGTTGTCTCTGAGGAAGGGGCTCAGTGAAGCTCAGAACAGTCCCTCACCGGGTTTTGAGGCAGAAAGCAGTGGAAATGAGATGTTAAGTCAAACACACTAGCTGTGGAGAGCAGATTGCAGCCTTGCCTGCCAGATTCTCTTCTCTCTACTCTGTCCTCCTCTCCCACCTCCTACATCTCTGCTGACTCCTCCTCCATCCGGGCCTCTTGCTCCCCAGAACCTGCCAGTTCTCTCTCCTCCACCTCACTCACTACCCACGTCACCTAAACCCACACTTCAACTTTTTCCTATATGCAAATAATGCTCATGTGAGCTCTGACTGCTCTGGGGTTTCTGTCTTGCATCTTTGACATCCTCTGAGCACCTCCAGGATGGTGTCTGCACCTTAAACTTGGAATGCCCTAGATTGGTCTCATTCCCCCACCTAGGACTCTTCTTACATCTCCTTCCAGTCACCCAGCTCCTCTGGGGAAACTGAGAAGGAGTCTGCCAGTCACTGAGCTCATCTGTATGTAGAACCAGAGGGTCTGACTCAGTGCTGGTGGGAGTTGGTTAGTGGCTCCAGTGCAGAATTTGGACTGGCCTGGGTTCATATCTATACCCAGAGTCAAATGAGTTGTGTGGCATTGGGGTTACCTTGTACAAATTACAACAAGCACTTCCTAAGCGTCAGCTTCATCTTCAAAGTGGGATATCCAGAACACCTGCCTCATAGGGGCACAGGGGTTGAATAACATTTGCTGAGTGCTTAGCATGGTGCCCACACACATACCCACCCACCTGGACCTGTGGGAGGGCTGCACCTGAAGTGACCAGAGAAAGTGTTTGCCATGGGTAAGGAACAACAAAGGAGGGAATCTAAAGCTGCTCCTACCCCCTGCTCCTCAGTCTCACAGCCCCAGTCACTTAGCTCCGTGCCCATTGATATGCATGAACCATGGGAGTGTCTGAAATGCAGGCTCAGAGGAGCACCTAGAATTTAAGAAAATCTCCTCTTTTTAAACAGAAAACACTCTCAAGCAAAAAAGAAAGAATCAAAAAAATTTGTTCAAAGGAGGCAAAAGCCACAGGATGAAAAAAAGCCTAAACTGAGAAATCAAGACTGCCCAAGGGGCTGTCCACCCCCACCTTGAAGAATAAAAATAAAAGAGAATTACTAATTATACAACATAAAGAAGAATCACTTTATTCAAGAAGTACCAAATAAAATGAACATATTTAAAGATTAAGTTAAAGGCAATGTTGTTTTTTCTTAAACAAGAAAATAAAATAAAAATGTAATTGAGCCTGAAAAAAAAGAGTGTGCAAAACTTGCTATTATCTAACAGGATGAGTTTTGAAGAAACATAACCTCAGAGCCTGAATAGTCATCAGGGGCCTTCAAAGATACAGAATTAACAGGATGTAAATGTGAATATAGAAAGAGATTTATTGTAAAGAACTGGTTCGTGCAATTATGGAGACTTACAAGTTCCAAGATCTGCAGTCAGCAAGCTGGAGACTCATGATGTACTTCCAGAGCCACTGATGTACTTCCAGAAAGAGCCAATGTTTTGGTTCAAATCTGGAAGCAGGAAAAGACTTATGTCCCCAGCTGGAAGGCCATCTTGGAGGAGGAATTCCCTCTTATTGCAGAGAAGGTCAGTCTTTTGTTCTAGTAAGTCCTTCAACTGATCGAGTGAGGCCCACCCAATAAGGGAGGGTGATCTGCTTTACCCAGTCTTCTCATTACAATGTAATCTCAGGTTACAATGTTAACATTACAATAGAAACCTCATAGAAACATCTAGAATAATGTTCGACCAAGTGTCTGGGCACACAGTGGCCCAGTCAAGTTGGCACATAATATTAACCATTTCTTCCTGTGAATAAGTCTGTCCATGGATAGCCAGAGTCTATGAAGACCTGATAGCCCTCCATTGTTTCCCTCTTGCTGCAGCACCTGCAACAGGCACACTCACGTAGAAAGTATGCATCACGCACAGAGTAAATTTCATTGCCTCATGAAGGCTCAGAACATGCACATTGGATTTCTGTGATGTGGAGATAAAATAGAATTCCAGGGAGTGTGTGTGGCTGAGTTGGATGGAAAGCTAGTGTTCAATCTGAGAGTGGTTAAATATTTTGAATACATCCCTGACAAATAAAGATCTCGGCAGAGGAAAAAAAAAAAAAAAGCTTTCCAATCCCTAGGAAGTGACCCAATTTCAAGTAGTTTTCAAGGCATTGAAATTCTAATTTAGCAAATGAAGTAAGCTAAGGCTCAAAGACAATGGAAAGTGCTTTGGGAGGCTGCCCAGCCCTTGTGCTGGTGAAACTTGTTAACATCAGTATTTTAGCTGCAAAGGATTTGACCCACCAGCATTTTTTAGGGGGTGACAAGAAACTTCCTTTGAGCATCTGTCTAGGTTTCTACCAAGTTGCCATACCCAACCTGGTTCTGGCTGTGGATGAGCCCTACCTCTTGAGGTGACCGGGAAAAGTGTTATTCAGGTTAAAATGTGGGATTGTGTCTTAGAAACAACTCTGGATAGAGAACTTCTGTTTCCTTTGTATGGTTTTAGCAATGGATTGATATTCTTTCTAAAATGCCATTTTAAATATTTTAAGCGACACTTCGCTTTGAGAAACAATGCCCAACCAACTGAGCCACACTGGCCAGGGTCTAAAGTATCATTGTAAAGGGCAATTGGAAAGTGAATTAAACTCAATCATTTTATTTGTAATTGCTGGTTTTGTGCCTTTCTCAAAAATAGAGAAGGCCTATTCCCTCTTTCCCTGGTGTCAGCAAATCACCTGTAAAATATAGGACCAGGGGCTTGGAGTAAGAAAATGCTTGTGCTAGAAAGGACTTTTGAGGCCTGTCATCCAACCCTGCAATCCCAGGAAACTGAGGCAGAGAGAGGACACACAAGTCACTAGTCACAGAGTAAGTCAATGGAGAAGCAAGATGTAAAAATGTCTGATTTCCAACCCTATCCCATTTCTATGACACCATTCTTCAGTCCCTCTATCAAATATTTCAGTGTTGTTATTTTTTCATTTTGTTTCCTACTTGACACTGTATTAGATTGCTCAAATTGACATAGCAATGTACCAAAGTTATTGGGTAGCTTTACCAACAGAAATTTATTGTCTTAATAGTCATGGAGCCTAAGATCAAGGGCAGGGCTGGTCTCTTCTGAGGCCTTTCTTCCTGGCTTGCAGATGCCCACCTTCTCTCTGCCTCATACAGTCTTTCCTCCATATGTGCATCCCTGGTGTTTCTGTGTGCGTCCAAATCTCCTCTTCCTATTAGAACACCAGTCAGAATAGATCAGGGCCCACCCTAATGGCCTCATTTTAATTTAACCACCTATTTAAATTAAGACCCTGTCTCCAAATACAGTCACATACTGAAGCACTGGGGTTTAGGTTTCAACATGAATTTTGAGGAGACACACTTCAGCCTAGAACACCTCTCATTTTTACTTTGTGATCTGCAAATTGTTTCCATGCACATAATGTCATGAACCCTCCCCATTGTGCTGGGAGGGAGATGTCACCTCCACTTTGTCTTCACTCGGAGATATTAAGTGCCTTTCTCATTGTCACACCACTGCAAGGTCTGTGGTGAACCCAATACTCCAACAGGGCTTCTAATTCAGAGGTCAGGGGCTTCTCACTACATGTTTTAAAATCATGACCGTCATTGTTGGCAAATCACGATATGCTGACGTAATCAATTCACATAGTAGATAAGACAAAATATTTAAAATTCCTTTCATTACCTTGCTGTAGGTTGAAAAGATATGTTTAAACTTTGCCTTTCCTTGGTCTGTCTCTGAATCTTATACCATCCCTCCTCACAGCAATTTTCAAAACCTGAAAGTGTAATGGCTTGATATTTTGACCACGTAAAAATATTCCCAATCTAACTGACAGCATCCAAAACAGCTGAATAAATGTGTTGGGTTCCTGGAAGACATCTGGACTTCCATTCTCTAGACATCTGTTGTACAACAACGTATAATAAATATACTTAAATACACTACTGAAGTATATGTTTAAAAATGGTTAAGGTGATAAAATTCAGTGTTACGTTTTCTTACCACAATCAAAAAATATATCTACAGTTACACCATGAAAAAAGTGAAAAGAAAATATACAAAATAAAAGAAATTTTTTGCATTCACATATCTGATAAGGCACTTGTATCTAGAATATTAAATGGTCTATTACAACTCAGTAACAGACAAATAACCCAATAAAAATGGGCAAAGGATCTGAATAGATGGTTTTCCAAAGAAGATACACCAATAGCCAATCAGCACATGAAAAGATGATTAGCCATGAGAAAAATGCAAATCAAAGTATCAAGATACTACTTTGTACCCACTAGGATGGCCAAAGTGAAAAAGACAGACAGTAGATAATAACAAGTGCTGGGGAGAATGTGGAGAAATTGGAACCCTCATACACTGCAGGGTTCCATGGGGAGGCTGCTCTGGAAATCAGCCTGACAGTCTCTCATACAGTTAAACATAGAGTTACCATATGACTCAGGAATTCCACTCCTATGTTTATAACTAAGAAACATAAAGCATATATCCACACAAAACTTTGTACACTTATGTTAACACTAGCTTTATTCATAATAACCCATAAGTGGAAACAACCATAATGTGCATCAATTGACAAATGCACAGATAAGTGTGGTCTATCCATACAATGGAATGTTATTCAGCAATAAAAAGGAATGAAGCACTGACACATACTACAACAATGGATGAATCTTGAAAACACTATGCAAGTGAAAGAAGCGAGACTCCAAAAACCACATGTAATGTGATTCTATTTATATGAGATGTCTACAATAGGCAAATCTACAGTGACAGTAGATTAATGGTTGTCTAAACTTGGAGGTATTGGGGCATTGAGGGATAGCTGCTAAACCATGTGGCATTTTTGGGGGTAATTAATATGTTCTGGAATTTGCTCTTGCTGGTGTAGCTCAATGGATTGAGCGCTGGCCTGTGAACCAGAAGGTTGCGGGTTCGATCCCAGTCAGGGCACATGCCTTGGTTACAGCCAGGTACCCAGTAGGGGGTGTGCCAGAGGCAACCACACATCTGATATTTCTCTCCCTCTCTCCTTCCCTCTCTCTAAAAATAAATAAAGTATTTTTTAAAATGTTCAAAAATTTCTTGTGGTGATGATTACACAACACTGAATATTCTAAAAGTCACTGAATTGTGCACTTTAAGTATTTGAATTGTATGGTATGTGAATTATCTGAAGACAGTTTGGTATTGGTGGAGGGATAGACACATATAGAAATGGAACAGAATAGAGAACTAAGATAGAGACTTATAGAAATATTTTTTGACAAATAGGCAAAAGCAATTCAGTGAAGGAAATATAGCTTTTTCAACAAATGGTGCTGAAACAATTGGACATCCATATACAAAAATTGAAGCTTGACCTAAACCTTATACAGTATAAAACATTACTTCAAAGTGGATCATGGATTTAACTATAAAATAGAAAACAATAAATCTTTCCAAAGACAACACAGAAAAATTTCAAAACCTAAAAGTAGGTGATGAGTTATTAAACATGACATCAGAAGCAAAAAGATCAATTTTACTTGATCAACATTTTTGGACTAAATAAAAAACTTTTGGGCTTTGATGTACCTTGTTAAGGTGATGAAAGGAAAAGCTACTGACAAGGAAAAATATTGCAAACTACATATTTTAGTCATATCTAGTAGTTATACATTCTTTTAATGGTCTTTTCCTACTTAGCTATGCCTCTCTGACTTACTCAAATCTAAAACACAGTGTGGTACTTTTATTACTGTATAGACAATGCAAAGGCAATAGGATAGTTAAGTCTTCAGCTCTTGTTTCTACATTTTCCATCTTTGGGCTCTAATCTGGATGTGCAAATTTGAAAAAGGAACCCAAGACCCTAGGGCCATCCCTTGCCTGGTGCATTATGTGACAAGCAGTGGGAGCTGGGTTTCAGCCCCTAGCTGAGTCTTTGGCCAGGTGCTCCTTGGTTAGGAGCCCCAGATCAAGAGCTCAGTGCAGACTGGTCAGTCTTCGCAAGGAGGAAACATTCCTTCTTCTGAGTAATTAGTAAGAAAGGACAGAATGAAGACACAAGACTTTTGAGGCAAAGGCAGGTTTAGGGCGTGACATGGAATTCCAGGAACATGGTTTCTGCTACTTTGCCCCTATTCTCTGCAGAACAGAGGGAGATACTTGAAGCTGTATTTGTAACTCAGTTTGGCAAATTAAAATATGAAATCATGACATTATTATGTGCTGGTTTCTGGGTACAAGAGGTACAAGAAGTTCAAGTTTGGGAAGATGTACAACATTTCACAGGTTTTTATACAGCATGTTCTAGAATTTTTAATTTTCTGAAATTTCCCAAATTTTTAAATTTTGTCTGCTATTTTATTGATTTATTTTATTATTTTATTGTATTGATTATGCTATTACAGTTGTCCCATTTTACTCCTTCATTCACCTCCACTCTGCACACCCTCTCCCATCCACATTTACCTCCTTTAGTTCATGTCCATGTTTCATAAGTTCTTTAGCTTCTACATCTCCCATACTATTCTTGCCCTCCCCCTGTCTATTTTCTACCTACCATCTATGCTAATTCTCTGTACCTTTTCCCCCTCTCTCCTCCTCCCACTCCCCTGTTGCTAATTCTCTATGTGATCTCCATTTCTGTGGTTCTATTCCTGTTCTAGTTGTTTGCTTAGTTTCTTCTTGTTTTTGTTTCAGGTGTGGTTGTTAATAATTGTGAGTTTGCTGTCATTTCCCTATACATGTTTTTTATCTTCTTTTTCTTAGATAAGTCCCTTTAACATTTCATATAATAAGGGCTTGGTGATGATGAACTCCTTGAACTTGACCTTATCTGGGAAGCACTTGATCTGCCCTTCCATTTTAAATGAAAGCTTTGCTGGATAGAGCAATCTTGGATGTAGATCCTTGCTTTTCATGACTTGGAAAACTTCCTTCCAGCCCCTTCTTGCCTGCAAGGTCTCTTTGGAGAAATCAGCTGACAGTCAGATGGGAACTCCTTTGCAGGTTACTATTCCCTTATCTCTTGCTGCTTCTAGGATTCTCTCTTTCATTTTTACCTTGGCTAATATATCTATGATGTGCCTTGGTGTGTTCCTCCTTGGGTCTAACTTCTTTGGGACTCTGAGCTTCCTGGACTTCCTGGAAGTCCATTTCTTTTGTCAGATTGGGGATGTTCTCCTTTATTATTTGTTCAAATAAGTTTTCCACTTGTTGCTCTTCCTCTTTCCCTTCTGGTATGCCTATAATTTTGATGTTGGAATGTTTAAAGATGTCCTGGAGGTTCCTAAGCCTCTCCTCACTTTTTTGAATTCTGGTTTCTTCATTCTTTTCTGATTGTATGTTTCTTTCTTCCTTCTGGTCCACTCCATTGATTTGAGTCCCAGTTTTCTTCCCATCATTGGTTCCCTGTGCATTTTCCTTCATTTCACTTTGCATAGACTTCATTTTTTTATCTAATTTGTGACCAAAATCAACCAATTCTGTGAGCATCCTGATCATCAGTGCTTTGAACTGTGCATCTGATAGGTTGGCTATCTCTTTGTTGCTTAAAAGTATTTGCTCTGAGGCTTTGATCTGTTCTTCCATTTGGGCCACTTTTTTTGTCTTATTGCTGTTGTTATTTTTTAATTTATTATGGACATAGATCACCTAACATTTGGGGGGAAAAGAGTTACTGGTGATTGTTGAGATTCCCTTTTGGAACAGAAAATGAAAGGAGTTTGACAAACTGTATTTTAGAGTGTATTATAGAGCTACAGGGTACAAAACGGTATGGCACAGGAATAAACAAAATGTCAGTGGAATGGAGTAAAATGTCCAGAAATTTAGAGTCATGACATTTAGTACATAACAATCATTTCAGATATATATGGGGGATTTAGGAACTACTGTGAACACAAGAAGTTAGAGATATAACACATCCACACAGGAAAATAGTCTGAGATGAGTTAAATTTTTAAATATTAATAACACAAGCATTACAATGGCTAAAAGAAAATATAAGGGAATTGTACCAGTCTGGGTCCAGTCAAAAATTTAAACAGGAGAACTTAACTATAAACAATTATTAATTATTAATAATTAATCCTATTATGATAGGAGAGTAATGATAAGTGAGGATAGAGAGAGAACACTGACAGGTACCCCATGACTAAGGGAGAGTGCCAAAAGAGGACAGGTTTGGAAGGGGCCCTGCCCCCAAGACCAGCATCCAGATTCCATGGAGAAGGTCCACCTGCACACTACCAGGTGGTGGAGAAATTACAGTCAGAGCTGATCCCTAGTCACAGGGCAGCAGGAAACAGACCCCAAGCTGGCTGTCAGGGTGTGTGAGGCTGCACCCTCTCCCCTCCACATGTCCCCACCACCCTGTACCATCAACAGACCTCAGAGAAGGAACAAGAAGGAGAACAAACACAGCACTCCCAGACCAGGAGGACAAGGTGCCATTCTCTGGCCCCATTTGTCCAGAGCCTTCTACTATTAAGTTCAACACTGTGTCTACTGCAAAGGAGAAATGCTGAGAGCATCTGGTCCATTAGGGTAGAGTAGATACCAAAGCTGAAGTTAAGATAATAAGTTGATAACTAGCACAGAAATATTTTTATAATTTCAGCATACTTTTCTTTGCATGATTCCAAGGACAGAAACTATGAAGAAAAATATGATGTCAGACTTGACTATATAAAATAGATAATCTTGGCAAAGTAAAAGGATCCATTAAAATAGTTAAAACAACTCTTTATGACATAATAGTTGATATGATTTTACAAATTAACATTTACAAATAAAGCCTATCGGTTAGCAATTCAGCAGCAATACACAACATTTGGAAACATAAAAACACATAGATGCTCAGTAACAGTTTCATTAATAATTTTGCAAGTGCAAGTTAAAAAGGGCATGTGGCAAGTGCTTGATAAACACTCGAATGAATCATTTCTGCATATCAGATTTCCTAAATTTAAAAATATGACTAATGCCCAGTACTAACAAGGGTATGTGGGAATAGGCACTCTCAAATATTATTGATGGGAGTATACATTAACACAATTTTTCTGAATGACACCTTGGAAAAGCCATTAAAATGTGCATGAAATTAACCTAAAGGTTCTACCTCAGAAAACTGAGCAAGTATGCTGAGAACTAAATATGAGTATATTCATGCACCATTGCTTATAATTGCAAAATACTCATTCATCAATAAAGGATGAGTAAGTACATTACACTACAGACACACATTGTCACACACAGCTATGAAAAAGATTAGTAGTGATTTCTATCCCTGGCACAGAAAGCTGCCTAAACTTCTGTAATAACAACTCTGCTGCAGGCAGTATGTGATATGATTCCATTGTACCTGAAAAATCACCTGTAGATTAATGCATAACTATACCTACATTTGTGTGTGTGTATGGAAATACATAAAACAAATGTGACAGTCTCTGGTGTGGAATTACAAGGGGTCACCCTACATTTGGGATGAAGAGGCCAAGGGAAAACAGTGTCTCCCAGTCACAGGTCAGCATACTGTCACCAGCAGCCCTGTGGACACCAGTGCCTAGGAGAGGCCACTGGTCACAGCAGCTGGCATGCAGTCTGAGTGGTGCCACTTTCTGACAACAAAGCCTCTGGAGACCTTGACCACTGTAATGTAGCCTTCAAGAGAAAGAAAACACCTAACAGCAATACCTCCTACCAGGAAAAAGTGGTAACTGAAATTTTTATAAATTGCTTAGTAGCAGGGTAAATAATTAAGGTACTTTGCAGAACATTTAATAACCTGCATCTTCACAATCTAAAAATCCTTTACACATCCACAATGTCGTCTGATCCTCCCAATGACCATTTTGCCGGAATTGGGTATTTTTTGTCTTCTGTTAATGAATGAGGAGACTAAGCTAGACAGACTGAGAGATGTTTCCTCTAGCAAGGGAGAGCCGTTCATCTACTTTCCTAATACATCATCCTGCCCTCAGAAATGGAGAAAGGGGGAAAGGTTGGCATTAAGGAGAGGTGAAAAGTACCCAGCCACAGTGCCCTGGGCCACCACTGCAGGATGGCACTTCGACTCCATCCCCAAATCTGGCTGCTCCTCCTCATGCTGCACAATCACCCACAAAGATCACTCCTATGTTTGAAACAACCAGGGACACAGGGGTCTAATGGAATGGGATGTGTCTGTCTTCCAGGTAGAGACCATCTTGGGACCCGAGTGACAGGACCTTTCCACTCCAGCCGCACTCCCCGGTAGCCTCTGCATCTCTGGCTCATGTGGCCTCAGTTCTGCATCCACTCACTTAAAAGGCTCTGTCTATTAGTGACGGGCAAGAGTGGTTTTAATTTGACAACTTAATTCCTGTTATTTCAGCAGTTATTTGGGATTATGTTATCCTTGGTAACAGAGATTCCCATCAGGCTAAATGCTCTTGTTTCTGGAACATTCTTAAGGAATAAATTCAACAGTGGAAATTTCAGGAAGGGTGAGGAAGATGGGATAGGCTTCAACGGCAGCAGGTGCCAGGGTCTGGTCCAGAGAGCACGGATAGCTGCCTCTGCCTGAGGCCTGTGGTTCTGTCTGGGGGGAAGTTGGCCTCAGGATGGCAGCGTGGGGATTTCCTGGCCAGCTCTGTGGAGAGAGGTCACCAACTCAGCCCAGTGGGGCTGCTGAAGCACATTTTAATAATAGTGATGACTCACTTGGGACTTTTCCCTCCAGTAATAACACTGGGAAATTAAGAAATAGGCTGACACATTTGAAAGGACTTCATGGCTGCCAAGTTAAAGATCAAAGGGTCAGGAGGCCACATGTGGTCATCCTCGGTGGTCAGCAGGACCCTCCTCAGGAGCAGCCCCGTCGGCCTCTGTCTTTAGGATGGCAGGTACCAGAGCAGCCTGCTGTTTCCTTTTTCTTCTTCAGAGCTTTCACCCCCACCCAAACCCCAAGTATTCTGCTATCACAAGCTTCTGAGTGGAACATAGTCCTTCTGGTTCTATTTTCTTTTAAGGGCACCTGTGCTTGTGAAATTTTAAAAAGTATATATTGGCCTGTGTCCCCAGTTCCCAGAAGAGCTCCTCAAACTCTTATAATCTCCTGAGTGATGAGACACTAGAGACATCTCTTATTCTCCTGGTCACCTTTGGTGACCAGAAGTGTGGTGGTTTAGAGTAAGAATCTAAATCCACCAAATGTGACAGATGTCACCAAATGTGTGGAGAACTGGAGGGAAGAACTGGAGTTTTGCTTACATAGGAAGGAAAAGAATTGAGGCTTTTTTCCCCATTATAGTGCTAATCACTTTTTTTAATAAGCTATAAGTAAGACACAGGACAATCATTTAGATTCCAGAATCTTAATGTACTTTGTAACCAAGGTCCCCAATCTGTTTCTCCCCTTTCTGAAAAGGAGCTGCCAACAGATACGAGTTTCAGCTTGCAATTTCATGTCAGTCAACAAATTTGTATTGAGACCTGAATATGAATAAGGCATTGCTCTGGTGCAATGGATACAGTGATAATGAAGAGAGAGAGACAGACAAAGAGAGAGACAGGAAGAGATGGAGAAAGAGGCAGAGAGGCAGAGAGGCAGAGAGGAGAAATAGAGAGATGGAGAGAGAGAAAGAGAAAGAGACAGGGAAAGACAAAAAAAGAGTCAGAGAGGGAGAGGTGGAGAGAAAACGAGAGACAGGGAGACAGGGAGAAACAGATGAAAAGAGAGACAGAGATCGAGGGAGAAACAGAGAAATAGTAACAGAGAGAGAAAGTGAAAGAGAAACAGAAAGACAGGGGGAGAGAGAGACTGAGATGGAGAGATAACGGAGACAGAAATGGAGAAAGGGAGAGAGAGACATCTATCCTTTATTTTATTCAACAGAACACCTGATACAAAGCGGAAAGCACAGAATTTTCAGAGCAAGCTCTCTGACCTGCCTGGGGTCTCCCCTCCAGAGCAGAGAGAGGCCATCTCTAAAAACAAACACCTGCTTTCACCCTTAGAGCCTCCAGAGAGCCTCAAATGTGGAGAGTTAGTCTCAGGGCATACCTCTTCATTATCAAGATTTTATTTATTTCATTAATTTTTCCTCAGTTTTTACAAGTTTATTTCATAATTTAAAATGAGTAACATTTACTTCTGTTTTTTTTAATTTTTTCAGTTGGGGGTGACAAGAAACTAATATTCTAGACATCTAGAATCTCTCCTCCTGAAAGTGTCTTGAAGGGAAGAAAACTCCTGGTGTTCCCAGGACCATGGCTTTTGGAAGAAGTCTGAGAAGTCAGGTGTATTCACAGTGTCTGAGCAGGGCGGTGAGGAAGCCTTCTAGCCTTTGGCATCTCCAGATTGAACCAGGACAGGAAGGTGTGTTAGTGTCCTGGTGCTGCCATAACAAAGTACCACAAACAGGGAGCTTGAACAACAGGAATGTAATCTCTCATGGTGTGGGGGCCAGAAGTCCAGCGTGAGGGTATCCACAGGTGGGTTCCTCCTAAGGCTGTAAGGGAGAATCTGTCCCAGGCCTTCCCCCAGTTTCTGGTGGTGCTGGCCCTCCTTGGTGTTCCTTGGCTTCTGCCCCATCACCCTGGTCTCTGACTTCACCTTCCCATGGTGTTCTTCATGTGTGTGTGCATCTGGGCCCAAATTGCCCTTTTTTTATGAGGACACCAGTCACACTGAGTTAGGAGCCTGTGCTCCACTATGACCTCATCTTAACTAGTTACATCTGCAACAAACCCATTTCCAAATAAAGTCACATTCTGAGATACTGGGGGTTAGGACGTCAATACACAAATTTTGGGGAACACAGCTCAATCCAAAACAGAGAGACTGTACTGGGGATGGGGCAGGAAAAGCCTCTGGCAGAGGCAACTTTCATTTCAAAAACTGAGTAGACAGCCTAGAACAAACTTTATTTTGTCATGTGTTTGTTTAAATGTGTAGGGAAGAAAATATAACTAGTACCACAACTCATGGATGTTTTGTTAATGAAGAGGATGTGAATAAAGTTGATAAGTTTTAAAAATTAAACCTATTTAAGTTTTAAACCATATACTAAAATATGATTAGTACAGACCCTACATGGATATAAAAATCTATGTAGATGTGGCACAAAATTTACATGGAAGTGGTATCTGAATGACCAAAGTCTGAGAAGTTGTTTGCTATGGATTGAATATTTGTGTCTCCCCAAAACTCATACCAATGTGCTGCTCTTTGGAGGTGAGCCCTTTGGAGGTGATAAGGGTGAGATGAGGTCATGGGGGTAGGGCCCCCATGATGGGATTAGTGCCCTTCTAAACAGACATGAGAGAGATCTCTCTGCCTCCACCAAGTGAGGACACAGCTAGAAGGCAGCCACCTAGGAATCAGGAAGAGGCTTCTCACCAGAACTCAACTGTATTGGCAACCTGACCTCAGACTTCCAGCCTCCAGAACTGTGAGAAATACATTTCTGTTGTTTAAGCTACCCAGTCTGTGGTATTTTGTTATAGCAGCCTGAACAGGCCAAAACACTGTTCTTACAGATTTCCTTCTTAAAAGATGGGTCTGGCTCTGGCTGGTGTAGCTCAGTGGATTGAGCACGGGCCTGTGAACCAAAGGATCAAGGTTTGATTCCTAGTGAGGGCACATGCCTGGGTTGCAGGCCTGTTCCCAGCAGGGGACACATGAGAAGCAACCACACATTGATATTTCTCTCCCTCTCTCCTTCCCTTCACCTCTAAAGATAAATAAATAAAATAAAATAAAAAAGTAGGAGACTGTTGTTGCTAAACTTCTAAAAAAAAAAAAAGATGGATCTGGAAGCATGGGGAGATGGATAGGAGGGGAGAAGATGTAGACGAGATGTGGTGCCCGCCCTGCCTGGTT
>CM052548.1:57843482-57896696 GCA_028533065.1 Trachops cirrhosus | reverse complement strand
GTGAGGGAGTGATCAATATCACCCCTGCCCCCTCGGCTTTGCAAATAGCCTGAGTCCTAGTTCTGGATGTGAGAAATCCAAGTCTCCTGGCTGCCTTTGTCTCCTCCGCCCTACTCAGGGCATGCGGAAATAGCAGGGGCGGTGAGGCTCAGACTAGAGTCGGGGGACACCTGGGGTAAATTGGACCTGAGGCATAAGATATGTAAAATCCTGTGAGACCTGCTTGCTAGGATGCTCTTGATGTGTAGGCTCTGGCAGGAAACTAGACTAATCATGTACCTGTTAGGTGATACCAGCCCCAAAACCCAGTGTGAGTCTTTTGAACCCTGTGTAAATTATCTACCTGTTTGATCTTTTCTGCTAGACAATGAATCCACATTCTGTATCTGCTCACCTACCCAATACTACCTAATAAAAAGCCTATTGAGGCGGTGGCTCCGGGCGCTCTCCTTGGAGAGAGTGGCCAGGCCACTCGGAGGCACCCTCCCCTTAAGAGGGTAGCCATGCCGTCCCTATTCCTCCACCAGACTCGGTAGTCTGTGTGTATGTTTCTCTCGTCCCTTGAGAGCCATCTACAATGTCTGCGGTCACCGCGGGATGGTGACTGCAACAACGAGATAATAGTAAGACTCCAGTCCCACTTTTAGGCCAGGGTGAAGGCAGCATCAGAGTGGGATCCCCTGAATCAGCTGTAAGGTGGGCATCTGTACGAGCTCCATAACCTCCCCTTACCTGGCCCCTCACTGGTCCAACACTTTCAGGAATTAAAGCCAGCTTTTTGGTATGGTATATAACTTGGGGCCCTGCCTTCCTCTCCAACTCATCTCCCATGTCACAAGTTCACTATGTCCCAAGTGTAATAACAGCGCTCAGAAGAGGCCTGCCAACGTCTATCAAATATGTGGACACTTCTATGCATTTCTGACTGGGGCATTCCTTCAACTGAGCCCTGCTCCATTTGAGCAGCAACTCACAAACAAAACATGATCTTTTTTTTTAAAACCATAACACCAATCCTAAACACAGAGTTTTTGGGTTTGGTTTTGATACATTGAATCTTGAGACTTTCTGTTTTCTTTCATGTATTTGAATCACATCTTCAAATACCCATATTTGCTAGGTTGAAGGAAAAAATTATTATTCAAACAATTAAAGAAGAAAATTGTTCAATGACATTTGTTAAGGCAAGGTAGATCCTACTCATAAAATTGTGCACCTGAAAACTGTATAATTTTGTTAAGCAGCATCACCCAAAAAAAATCAATAGAAAGGAAAAAAAGGTAGATTTTACTCAAGTGGGGCCATCATGACTGGTGTAGGAACTACTACGATGGGGAAGACCCCATTATTTCTTGTAGTAGGGGAGAGATCAGACTCAATTCTCAATATAGCACGGACAAGTTGGAACATATAGCCACAACACGAGGTGGGTGTCCATGAATGGGAAATGGTTAAGAGGAAACATCGACGAAACATCAGAAATTCTGGCTAAACCAACCTAACAGGATTTTTGCTGAGGGCTGGCTAGGATGAGCAGATTCCACCTGAGGGTTGTGGGGAATGAGGAACCTAATTAGACATCAAAGATGATCATATATGAGGGTGGGGATTCTAACTAAACCAACTTAGTGTTTTTGTTAAAATTGAACAATGCAGAGAGAAACGCACAAGTCCAAAAATCGAGGCCTAGTTGAAATTCAGGGGAGTCAGAATAGAGTTTGGTCAAGGACAGAGTCTTTGTCACTTATTTGTGGTTGCTTTGTCAAATAAAATTAAAGGATGTGAGCTACAAATCTACCTCCGCCCCCCATTTTTCTGGAACTTTTTAGAAATAAGAGTCCTAAAGACAATCGGAAATTAGTAAAAATTTTAAGAGTTGGGCAAAACTTGGGACCAACCAATTGGAATATTGGAATTTGAGAGTACTCAATAGACTCCCCCTTATAGTTTTCATATACACAATTATCCTGAGACATATCTTAAGGATCCATTATCATATATATGTTGGTTTATTTCTCTACAGCTACCTAAATGTGTATACAGTCCAAGTAACCCTAAAGAATCAGGAAATCATATTAACTGAGGAAGGATGCACTCTGAGAATTCCATCACTATAATCTATTTTATTTTTGTCTTTATGCAAAACAAATTCAAAGGTTAAAAAAATTTAACAGTGGACTGGAAACTAGTCTGATATTCTACCTCTGTTGCAGGCATGCAGGAACTTTGTCCTTGGGCAAGTTCCTTAGTTTATCTGTCTCAGTTTCGCCATTTGCAGAATGCAGCTGAGAATAATCTCTCCCTCTCCTTTTTATGGATCAAAAGGCATGCTTTTTGACCTTTTGTAAAATGGGATGCTTCTTTCCCAGGAAGTGTAGGAGTTGTTATCAGGGTGTATATCTTAAATAGATAATTTGATTAATATCAGCATAGTGTATACAAACAAAAATGATTGAATTCTGGAGTGGATCAAGCTTAAAAGGTGTTCATAGCATATTTCTATGTTTTTGGTCTGAAGAAAAGAGTACTGCTTGGACTACTGAAATATTCTTTCTTGCCTCATCTAATAGATTATAAACTCCTTGAGAGAAAAATATTGTAAATCTCATTCATACTTCCCATTCATTAGTAATTGTTCACCAAGTCAAAATACTTGATATTTTTTCTCACTTTATCTAGAGCAGGAGTGTCAAACTCATTTTCACCGGGGGCCCATCAGCCTCTCATTTGCCTTCAAAGGACAGAATGTAATTTTAGGACTGTATAAATGTAACTACTCCTTAACCGTTAAGTGAGAGGTAGGTGCTGCTGCCAGGTAGAAACAAGGTGTCCAGCGGATAAAACAAGAGGGAGGGTTGGATTCCACCTGTGGGTCTTGTGTTTGCAACCTGTGATCTAGAGCATTTCCCAATGTGTTTTATTCACCATTGTACTCAACACATTTGTTGGACGAACAGGATAGCTCTTATGTTTACACCACTAACAATTTCCCTTTGTTAGGCATTGCTTCTAATTTGTTTTATTAACTAATGCTGCAATGTTCTTTCTTATGCACCAGTATTTTCCCAGACATGTAGTTACCTACTTACAGTTTAATTACTGTGATTAGAATTTTGTAAAAGAAAAAAAGGAAAGCAATATACACAAGGAAAAAGAACATATACAAATCAACTCCATGATTAGAAAAGTACTATAATATCCATAAACGTTAATAGTGGTTATTTTCCGATTGGGAAATGATCGATAATTTTCACCAGAAAAAATTCTATTAAAAATATAATCCTCAGTCATTGAATGAGAATTTTGCATTTCTTTGCACGCAGCAATGTTTCTTTCTCTGTATTTTTGCTATCTGTTCTCGCAAACGACCAGCAGGCGCCCTAATTACTGCAGAAAGCGCGGGAACTGGTTGTCCGCTCGAGGTCTGGATTCTCAGATCTGAAGTAGCAGTGGTTTCCCACATAGGATTAATTGAGCGAATTATAGGTGCGCGGCCCAAACCTTCTGGGGACCAGGCATTCCGCTTGCCGGGAAGTCACGAAAATCCCAACTCTGAGGCCCTGCCACTAGGCCGTCCACTGCGGGACGATCAGGACACTGCTTTGCCTGGGCAGAGGTCACCGCCAAAGGCCCGTCGGAGCAGCCGGACCCGCAAAGTCAGGGGGACACCTCGACACATTTCTCCCCTTGCCCTCAAGTCCCCGCCCTCAGTCTGTCCCGCAGTTCCAGGCCTCAGCCCCCAAAATGGGCTGCGCCAGGCCCCGCCCACTGCTCCACGCCCCACCCACGGCTGCTGGCTCCACCCCGACTGCTTCAGCACCACCGCTCGTTCCCGGGCCCCCCTCCCCGGTCCTTGCAGCTCTCAGCCTCCGCCAGCCCAGGCGTAGACCGCGTCATTAGCCCCACTAGGCTCCACCTCCACTGTTCCCGGCCTCCCTCCGCACTCCGCGTCTCCGGGCGTCAGCTTCAGGCCCAGCCGCTGCAGGCCCCGCCCCCAACCCCGCCTCCCGTGCGCGCTCCTCTCGGCAGCCGGCGGGACGCGGCGGTGGCGGCGGCGGTCGAGCTGAAAGCGGTCTTTTGCTCCTTTGTGCTCAGGCGGCGGCGGCCTCTCTAGTCGTCACCGGCGTGTCCTCTCGGCCCGCCAGTGCACACTCTTCGGTGACGAACTATGTCGGCGGCGGGAGCTGGCCCGGGCGTGGAAGCGGGCTTCTCTAGCGAGGAGCTGCTATCGCTCCGCTTCCCGCTACACCGCGCCTGCCGCGACGGGGACCTGGCCGCGCTCTGCTCGCTGCTGCAGCAGACGCCGCGCGCCCACTTAGCTGCTGAGGACTCCTTCTACGGCTGGACGCCCGTGCACTGGGCCGCGCACTTCGGCAAGGTGGGCGCGGGCGCTTTAAGGCGCCATTTTCCGCGGCTTTCCTGTGGGGGTCGGGAAGATGGGGGCTGAGGCGCTGAGGGCGCGGGGCGTGCCGGGAGCGCCAGCAGAAACGGGGTCCGCTGCGTCGGTGCCTGGAGGGGCCCGGGGCGTGTCGGCACTGTTGGGTAGGAGCTCGCCCAGAGGCACCCCGAGGGGCTTGAGGCGCTTGTGTGGCGGTCGAGGTTTCAAACTGGGGTGGCCTCCTGGAGGCGTTGGCTACCCGGGTGCGCCGCCCCTGGCCGAGTGAGGATTAGCGCCTGCAGTCGCATGGGAGGTTCGGGACCACCCCCCGCAGCCTGTTAGGGGCCCGGGCCTCCCGTGGCCGGCCAGTTTGGGTGGTGGTGGTGAGACGAGGCCCTCTTGGGGGCGCTTGATCTGCCTGAGCCCGGGTGCTTATGGGGAAAGCCGCGGGGCGGCCGGGTTCCGGGCGCTGTGTGACTGCGGGCCTTGGTGGTGTTCTCGCTCCCGCTCTGACCCAGGGGAGGATTACTGGCGTCTGGAGCAAAGCCGCGCGGAATGCGGAGGATCGGTGGGCCGGGTTAACCTCCTTAAATGCCGAGTGTTGTCAACGCCGAGCTGCGTCCGCGGGAGCCGGAGCCGGAAGGGGTCTGCGCGTGTCTAGCTGACTATACTGCTGCCCCGGGGCCGCTTCGGAGGCGCCCCCTTCTCCCCTCGCCCCTGCTCCCGCTTGAACGAGCGTATACGCGAATTATCTGGAGACAGCTTCTGTGTTAGCTGGAGGTTGTATTTCGGATGATTTCGGTGGTGGAATAACCTGGTTGAATTGTAGAGTCATCAGACCGTTGTGTAAGATGAATGGTAACACTTTAAAAAACGGTTTTGGGGTATTTTGTGTGTAATGTTGTTTGTATGCCTCCGAGACTCTTGTCCAGTTTTAGTAAAATCAGTGATGATTGTACTAGCTTGCATGTAAATTACTGTAAAGGTGTTAAATTAGGTAGAATTATTTTCCTGTGATAATTTGAGAACAGATTGCTACTTTAATTTTTTTAAAGATTAGTTAACATTTTCTTCGCCTGTGCAGTAAACGGGATTTTTTAAATCAGAGAAGTAGTCATAAAGTAACATGGTGCGTTTCAAAAGTAATTAAGATTTATATGCAAAAATCCATGGGCATTAAAAAATGTTCCCCTCTAAAACCATGAGGTTAAATTGAAGAAATGGTTTTTGCAGAAATAGATGCAAGATAATGAGAAATAAGTTACTTTATTTCAAGACAGACCTGAACGTCTAGCTGATGAAGGTGCTTTACTTGACTCCGTGCTACATTCACAATACGATTTGGGAAACAACTTCTGTTTCCCCTCATAAAATGAAAGAGTCAGGAGTTTATTTTATTGAAAGAAATGAAAGGGAGTTGTGACAGTGGGGGGAGGCAAGTAACTTAACGTAAGATCCCAAGGCACTAGTCTCCGCAGTTGTGTGACTATATAGTACCAGTTGCTGAAAATGAGCACCCAAGGGAAATCAGTCCTTAAAAGTAGCAGAGCCTTCTTTCCCGCCCTTCTCTTTCTAGCCTTGAATGTGAATAGATTTCCCAAGGCAATCAGTGATCTGAGGCATTATCTCCCTCCTGAGTGCATCTTGCTCTGGTTTAATTTTACATTAAACTGTAGGTAACTCTCAAAGCATTGATTCTCAACATTTTTTGTCTGTGTTTTGGGGAAGGACACCCTAGTGACAGGCAATGACAGCTTTTTTGAAAAGGCTTCCCTGTTGCTGCCTATCCTCCCTAACCTGTAGAGAATGACACAGTATTGTATGATAATCCAGTACATTCTGCAGAATGCTTGAGCCTCATTTCAAATGGTCATTTAGAGTATTTATTTACTGGCCCAAGGGAGCCTACAGGTATCTCTAGAGATAAATAAGGGTCATAACTGCTTTAAAATGCTTCAGCTGGTAAATTTCGTGTTGTGTGTGTTTTATGACAAAAGTAAAACTTACTTTTTGAGAGTCTATGCTTTTATAGAACATGAGTAGTAGATTAACCTCAGAAACCAAATGTTGTAACTAGAGGCAGTTACTGTAGTGTTTTCAGCTATCTTTAATTATTGTATCTGTATTGTCTTTGATACAGAAGAGGCCACGCAGGGGTGTCCAGCCTGCAGCCTGCAGGCCGCACGGAGCCCTGGATGACTGTGAATGTAGCCTAACACAAAATTGTAAATTTTCTTAAAACATTATGAGATGTTTTTGTGATTCTGTGTCACGATGTATTTAATGTGTGGCCAGAGAAAACTCTTCTTCCACTGTGACCCAAAGACACCAAAAGGTTGGACACTTCTAGGCCATAAGGAACATCATTCTGTCTTTCAGGAAAAGCTGTTTGGACAGAAATTAGGCCAGGATTCAGTGCTATAGTTTACCAATTCAGTCCCCCCTGAATACCTCCCACCCCTTGAAAACAGCCTCCCTTCTTTCATATACATTCAGGGCTACACTGTCTGTGCAAGTGCCAATTTAGCATTTAGCATATTATAAACCATTCCCAACTTTCAAGCTTATGTTTCTAGAAATGTGCCAGTTGTGCACAAATTACCTAACATTTTATGAGGCTTATTTGTTCCCAGAACTCTATAAACATTTAAAATCTCTAATTATACCTTGCTTTTACAAGCTATCTTACTGAACAATATTTTTCAAAAATTTCAAACCCAGTTTCCCAAATTGAACTGATAGGTAACAGATTTAAGTCCAGGGAGCTCTCAATTGATGTTAAGATGAACAGTTTTTGTCATGCCAAGTGATTTTCATCCTTGTTTCATTTTTGGTTGGATTAGACAGCTGTTCATTTTATCACTAGTATTGGCAGCTTTCTTTTTTACTCAGTACATTAACAAAGGCAGTATATAAAAATATACCAAAGTTGTCTCTTTATCAGCCGCCACTCCCAGATTCAAGTTCCTTGAAGACAGATATCGTGTTTTAAATCTGTGTAGAACTCATCTCACAAAAATGTTGATGGCAGTAATTTGCCCTTTGCAAGGAAAGGCTTAAATTTCTGAAAGAGGATAGGAGACATGAGGTGAGATGAATACATAGCTATTCTTCATTTGAGGTCTGCCCTCTGGAAGAGAAAGAATTTTGGCAGTTAGAGCTTTTTCAGTAATTGTGCATGGCTCCTTGTTAGGGGGAAACAGGGCAGTCTGGAGTCCAGCTCCTGAGGACACAGAAGGTGGAAAAGTATAATTTCTTGAGAACAACAGGCCTCTTTGGACAGTGCTTGGCATATGTTAGGCATTAATTAAATGTTTGTTGAGTGTGATGAGTTCTTTTGCCCAGAGGCTAGTATAATTTGGTACCTGGCTGCAATCTTATCTTGACTCCTGTCTTCCTTTTAGTCACCGGACAGGTACAGAACTTAGCTATGCTCTAGTCCTTGCTGCATTTTTTTCCCCTGTACGATCAGTTTAAAAAGACTGAGTCCTGCCCTCTGGCTTACTCTACACATCTTTTCCCCGAAAAAATAATCTGAAGGATGGGCCTCAATTGAGCATTTGTCGAATGCTCCATTGTGTAAAGATGTATGATTGTGCAGTCTGCAGAAAACAGCCTTGGACTATGCAGAGTTTCCTATGGCTACAAAAACTTTTTTTTTAACCTACCATTTTAACATTTTTATACTTTAGAATAGTGTGTGAAAGTGGCAAAACCTAGTTTTGATAGAAATCTGAATAATGCAGTTTACTCTTACTGTCTTTCTCAACGGTAGAAAAAACAAAGTATTTAAATTTATGTAATGTCAGGTTTTTTTGACTTCATATTTCTATATGCCAACTTTTTAATAAGGAAGAGTGTTCTTTTAAATGCGTTTTAAAATTTGTATAGTATTGGGGGGAAATGGGTTGCCTTGTTCTCATAAACAAAAAAATTGATCATAAAAAATGCCACTTAATCTCCATTGTACAATTTAGATTATTTGAGTAATATTTAGTAGTATACTGACATTTGTGTATGTTTCATTTCTCTTTGTGCTGTTTTTGAAGTTGGAGTGCTTAATACAGTTGGTGAGAGCTGGAGCCACACTTGATGTCTCCACTACACGTTATGCACAGACCCCAGCCCACATTGCTGCTTTTGGGGGGCATCCTCAGTGCCTCATCTGGTTGATTCAAGCTGGAGCCAGCATTAACAAACCGGTAAGGGAGTGTTAGTGATTGACTTGGTTTGTTTTCATTTTCCAGTTGTAATTACATGGTATTGAGTTTTAAATTGAGGCCTTAATTAGAGTTTGATATTTCTACCTGTGGGCTCTTTGGAATTTGTTTATTGAGTTACTTGTGGATAATAGGCCTTTCAGGTAGCAAAGTTTTCTCACCTATTATATGACTTCCTGTGATCCAGGAGACCCAAAGTGATTTGCCCAAGGTTACAGTTGTAACTGAAGGACTCTGGCGTAGAGTCCAGGTTTCCTGGCTCCCCTGCTCACAACTGCCTTAGCCTCATTTCCACTGATAATTGTGGAAACATATCCATACTATAGCAAAAAAATGGCTATTAAATCATCTGCATGGTTAAGTTAGCCTTAGAGTGACCAGCATGGGTTAATGTTGCTTCAGATACAAGTTGGGGGTGATGACAATGCAGATAAGTAAACACGTGTCATATAGGGAATGACTCCTGGACACCAGATGCAAGGGTTTTGTATTTAAGCATACAAACATTAACATGAGAGTGCCAGTTTTTTATGGTGTTTTCAGTATTCTTTTCACATAAGTTGTGGGGTGGGGATCCACAAGAAGAGTGCTTGGCTTATTGGGAACTTGCTTGAACTCCACAGGTAGTCTGACTGGAGCATCCCCTGTCTTAGCACCCTGTCCCAGGAAGGATTATCTAAGGGACATGCGCCATGGGCTTTGTAGCTATTCTTTATGCCTTTTTTCTTTTCACTTTATCTTATTTTTATACCTTTTTCCTACTAATAATCATCAAAGGTCTACTGTATGCAAAGGAACTTTTATTTCCTCTTTTCTGCCTTTCTGTCTTTCCTAATTTTCAGTCCTTTATGATATCCAGGTATAAAGTAGTTGTGATCCCTCTCCTAAAGATAACACAGCTACCCACTTAACAAAGCAAGTAATTGAGGAAAGGTGTTTTAGCAGTGATTTAACACAAGTATCAGTGGGAAAGGGGAGTGAGGGATAGAAGGGTAATTTGTTCTCCATAGTAGACTTTTAATAGAGAGGATGGTAAAGGGAGAGCCCTAGATTTTAGGCCTGTTTCTGTTACTAAACTGGACCTCAGGAGATGGGACAGTTTTTAGGTTTACTGTGCTACCTCTTTTTCTTCGTCCCTTCTCCCTGCCTGGGTGCCTTTATATATACAGACTTTTCTGCTCGTTTGTTACTTTCATCCACCTATTCCGTAACTGTATACATTAGGCATTGCCTGTCTGTCTGCTTGTCTCATTCCTGGTCCTGCATTCTCCTTTCTTCCCCCTTTCTCCCCGTAGAAAGGGCAGTGGGGCTTGATTACACATTCTGCTACCTCATCTCTCTGGCCATGGGCAGGTTATTTACTTAGTCTGTGGCTTAATCTTACCAATAAAATGTGGGCAGTCCATGTACGGTAGTAATATTTTTATATGGAATTTAAGTACAGAATATTCTGTATGTTAATTTTCATTAAATTGTTGTGTAACATCTAACTAGAGCTAAAGAAATTGTTTAATGCTACTTTTCAGACCTTTTAAAGTCTAGAAGCCCACTTTTCATACAACATTTTTAGCAGCTCTGTATTTTTCACAGGTAACAAGCTTCTGTACCCCTCCCCTCCTCAGAGCTGCTCTAGATAGCACTATGCGGAACTCTCTCCTGAACTCTGCTTCCGGGGCTAGAGTCCGCAGATCCCCACTCACAGCCCTCTATATGTGTTAACTGCTCACCTGGTTCAATGTCCCCAAGCTCTCATGTATAAGAGTGTTGCTTGGATTTCTTAGGCATACTGGCATTGCTCCTGAAAGGATCTCAGGTGGCTGTCGTCTCATGTACTCAGTCTGAATCTCAGATGTTGTCTTTATTAGGTAACAGTGGGAGTGCTATGACAGGCACTCAGTGACCCTTGAGGTCCCAGTAGCCCTTTTGTTGGCCCCCCCCAACACACCATTGACTCATCTTGAGGTAGACAGTTTTTCTCATTTTCTAGATAAACTAGTATAAAACCAGATTCAAATTTTTCTTAGGCTTTTTTTTGTGTGTGCATGTAATTTTCTTGAACCTAGTATAGTATTTTTCTTTCTTTTTTAAGAGAGGGAAGCAAGAGAGAAAGAAAGGGAGACAAAAGAAACATCATTGTGTGGTTGCCTCTCACACACCCCCTACCAGGGACCTGGCCTGCAACCCAAAGGAATTGAAGAGATTACCCTCAGGTTCTCAGGCCAGCACTCAGTCCACTGAGCACACCAGCCAGGGCCTTAATAATATTTTGTTAGTTTTAACCCATCTTCTAGTTTTAATCTTTTGGCATCTTAATGACTAACCATTTTTCTCAAGTTTAGTAAATACTATCTGCCATCTCTAAGGTTGGCATCAGGGATTTCTAAAACTTAGGTGTACTGTCTAGAGACTCAGTGTTCTAAGTTTTACAAAAAGGAAGTGAAGGCAGTTTTCAAGTGATATATTTTTGTAAGTCTATAGCAGTGATTTTTCAACCTTTTTCATCTCATGGCATACATAAACTAATTACTGAAATTCTGCAGCACACCAAAAATATATTTATATTATTGGTTTGACAAAGTAATTTTGATTCAGTCACACTGGATGGCTATTGTTATGTTGACTATTGTCATTTTTAAATTTGACAGTCTAAGGGAAAGGAGGTCAGTACCCCTGACTAAATCATCAGGTAATGCATATTTTAAAAATTCTTGCAGCATACTGGTTGAAAATCGCTGGTCTATAGTGACTACCCATGGGTGTCATTTTTTGTGTTTGCAAGTCATCTCTTTAATACCACTTGTAGAATTTTGCTGGCATTTGATGTTGCTTTTATAGTTTTTTGTAGCTGGATTAGAAACAAGATTTTTGTTTATTTAAATTCAAGGTGACTTGTCTTTAGATTGCTGGTAACCTCTCCCACTTTCCTTTGTTACTCAGAGTTTGCCAGCAATACTTCTAGAATCAGACTACAAACTATTTGGTATTCTTGCAATGTGATTGGTCTGAAATGTAACCTTAAAATGGCTCTTCACTCTTACTCTCTTGGCTGCAGTTTTCTTTAAGTAGTTTATTCTGTCCTGCCCAGCTTAATGATACTCTCCTGGTATAACACAAAACGGGAGCAGGGTAGTTGTTTTGCTTTTTCTCTGTCATCTGTTACTGTCCCACCATTGTCTGAAAATAGTGAAAATCCTTACTTTTTCTTTTTGTTCCAAAGGTAGCTTAAAAAAAAAACTTTGTTTTTCCTGAGGGTTTTTGTTGTTGTTTTGCTTTGTTTTTGAAAAACCTCATAAAAATATCAGTTCCGGTTTTCCTGGCAATATTTGCCAGTAATTTTTATTTGTCCATATTATGTACCCACTCTCCCCCAAATTTTTCGGGAGGATGGGGGCATGTTAAGGTTACCGGTTCAGTTCCCAGCCAGGGCACATGCCTGGGTTGCGGGCCAGGTGCCCAGATGGTGTTGTGAGACAGGCAACCAACAGATGTTTCTCTAGCACAGCTATGTCTCTCCCTTTCTTTCTCCCTCTCTTACCCTCTCTCTAATAATAAGTAAAATCTTTAAAAAAATTTTCTTTAAATCTGAGTTCAGAAGATAGTTTCTTATACAGCCACATGATTTTCTTTGTTTTTTTCAAACATGGGATTATTATTTTTAGTTCTTTGTGTCACTTTTGAGCATATTTTAAAATAAATATGCACTTTTCCCTCCACTAAGCAGTCAAGTCTTTCATAATACATTTTTCTGTAAAATAGTGTACCACACTTTTACTTTAGTCCTCATCTCAAGATTTTCCCCCTGTGAGTTAATATCCATTGATGAGGAGCTCAAATATTAACTGAATTTATGAATGAACTGTTTTCTAAGTACCAGACATTTTGTACATTTGCCCCACTCCTGCATTTTGTCTTTATCCCTTAATTATGTGGTAGTTGTCTTCTGCCAAGTTCAGCTTCCAGTGTCATTGAAGTGTGTGTGATTCATTCAGGATTCAGGTTTTTCTAGCAGAGATGACTGCTCTTGATTGTTGTATCTCTTTTTACCTCGTATTTATGTGAGAGCTTATAAATGAAATTGTGTTTCAGACTTTTTTCCATTCATGCAGTGTGATCTGTCTTTTTTTGGATGACTACATTAGTGGTCAGAATTGTTTTTCTACGTCTGCCCAGGAAAGACTCTGCCTCCTCCAGCATTTTTTCTGAAGCATAAATCTGGTTTTAATGCAGGCTTTCTAAAAGTCCTTGCACAGAGTTACCCATTACAAATAGCCTTAGTTGTATTGTATATGAACTGGCTATCTTTGACCCTTGTGCTCTCCCTTCCCATCATTTCTTGGCCCTTTAACTCAACCATGTATTCTAAAGTGTAGCCCTAATTCAAGTTCAAGACTAAAAAAAAAATCCAAGGGAAGCACTGATGATATCTTGACTCAAGCTAGCTTTCTGGTAGATAGGGGTAAACTAGACCAGACTTTAGATTCTGGTGCTATTTCTTGGCCTTGATTACTTTTTTTTTTTTACTTGTCAGAAGATAATTGTTTTGGATTTTATTTGTGACATATTTTTGCTAAGCCTCAGGATAAAATGATTTCTAAACCACCATCTAGAGTGTACGTGCTATCACTGCTATAGAGGTCCCACAGATCTTTTTTGTTCTTGATCAAAGCATGGCCCTTCCTAGGTCTGCTCTTTCTTTCTCTTTACATCTACATTTCTGCTTCAGATTTGGCTTACCCTGTTGTTTCATTTCAAAGATGAGTGAGGTGCTACATGGTCTATATTAGTTATTTTACTTTAAAATGTGGAAGTCTTGTTGGACCTGTGTCACTTTTTGTTGTTTCAGGACTGTGAGGGCGAGACTCCCATTCACAAGGCAGCTCGCTCTGGGAGCCTAGACTGCATCAGTGCCCTGGTGGCTAATGGGGCTCACATCGAGTAAGTGTCTTTGTTTATTTTTCCCAACCAAGATGTAGTCGAGGGTGTTGTATTTAGAGACAGAATTTAGAGCAAACAAAAGTCCTGAAGTTTCTTTTTAATATTAGTAATATAATTTTGCTTTTTTAGATCAGTTGGTGTTAGTGAGCAACATGTGTGGGTTAGGTTGACCACAGAAGGGGCCTTAATTTTACAGCACTAACAGAAGTCTTGCCATGAGAGAGAGCATATTAGGATGGAAAGAACACTTAAGTAATTAAACTTGGAACCTAGCATCATTATTGACTTTGCCACTAACTAGTTGTATCATTGTGGGCAAGTCTTCAAACTTTTATTTGACAAGTTGAAATTTCAAAACAAGGCCCTTGAGTTGAATTTGAATATTTTCCAGGCCTCTTGGCTCAAAAAATTCTTGCCGTTAGCATTCCTAAGTTTTTAGTTCCTCATCTTTTAGCAGATGTGACCTAATTACGACTTTCGATGATTTGTAACTCCTTGTAAAATGTAACCTATATACATTAAAGACTTCAAACTCTCTCTGGGCTTTTGATACTGATGGCATTATTTTAGAATATCCTTGTTTTAGCCCAGTTTACATCAACTAGCTTATTTATGGTTTGGTAAAACAATAGTAATATTTAAGTGTATTAATTTTAAAATGTTATTTTGTATGCAAATTATGAGCTAGCCATAGCATTATACATTTATTTTAGGTAGTAAATTCATTTGTATTTACTTAAAAGATTTATGTTATAAAAATTTTTCTTCTGCAGTTCACAGCATTAACAAAATGGATGCGGTTTTCACCCTTAAGTGTTGAGTGTAAGCTATAGAGCTATAATAACCAAAATAACTATAATACCAGCTTTTTTTGTTTTACCTTGAGTGTCTTGAATATTTAAAAATTAATTATAAGCCACTTTATATAATTGGAAATGTGAAATTTTAGACTTTGGTAGAAATAAAACCCATGAAACTAACTTAGTTTAACCCTTTGGTTTCCACTTCATTGTTTTGACTCTGTATTATGATAAATATTGAAAATAGACCCTGGACAGCAAAACCGTATAGGTTAATGCAAGACCTGTCTAATATCAGGGGCTGTCATTAGGCTGTTAGTATCTTAGCTTCTATTTCATTAAGTATTACTGTTAAGGTTAGTTCATTAGTTTGGACTTGCATCATTTACTTATGTAGTGATTTAATATTATAAATATGACCTGTATTAACCATTACATTTCAGGGAACCTTGCAATTTCATATGTAGATATGACTTAAGGTAATGTAAAAACAACTGAATATGTGTTACACAATGTTAAAAACATTGAGATGATTCTCAATGGATTGCTTTACAGCATAGATATATATGCAGTTTTCTTAGCTGTATTTAGATTAAAAGCTCATCTTCAATAAGAGAAGCTTTGCTTATAAAATACAGAGTCATAAAATAATTGATTAAGTTACTTAATTGTCATTAATTGAAATAATAATTAGATGTTAATCTTTTAATGACTTATTTTTCTAAACAATACTGTTAATTGGTCCTGAACATTTTATTACTAAAATGTAAAGTTTTATTCATTTTAAGGGATAGCTTAATCCTTTAAGCCAATAAATATCTATTGCTATGTCCTTTTAATAGGTGTCTTTTTAAAATGAGATCATTTTATTTACAATTCTGTCCTTGGTTACAGGACCCTCGAGTGTCTCTTTTCCACCAAGTGTGACTGAGCATGGCCTCAAGTGCCAGTCTGTTTTTCCTTCTCAGTATAAGAGCCACTCCCTCGAGACCCTGCATTATGGTGATTTCCCTTGACTGAACTTTCATATATTTTTTTAGAAGAAGTATTTCACCTGAGCCACCTAGCCAAAAGCAATTCTTAAATTTATAAGTCTTTGGACTGAGATGGAGCACAAGTAATCATTATATATTGCAATTTCATATAGGGCTATTTAGTTTTAACATCTAGATAAAATGTCAATATTGCCAGTAACCTAAATTGTAAATTGCTTTCTGATCATTGTTTTGCACGTTTTTATCGTTTTAGTCAACCAACAAATAATAGTTCGATTCCCCCAAATTACAATACTTAGATCTGTTTTACTTGTTTCCTATAATGCCTTAAGGTTACTTATTTTTTTTCTAGTTCAGAACAGGCTAGATTATTCTTTATATTACATGCCATAATACTTAGGAGATAATACAAATTATTTCTTTTCCCATGAATAGATTAAAAACTGTCTCATATCAGCATTTTATCACACTTGGTGGTATTTAATAATTTTCTTAATTCCTACTTTGCTTTTTATATATCAGCTGCATGAAGTGGCCAGAGTCTTAAATTGCTGCTTTTTGGTCATTGGGTAGATAGTGGTGAGGGCAAGTGTACCACACATCTGTGGCTACAATGGTTTGTTATATAACTAACTTGTCAATGTAGGCTGCATCTGTAAGATAACGCATGTCAACTGCTGTGCATCGTATTACATTTTCTAGCACCACACGTGAGTATATTGATGCAGTTTTTTTTTTCCTTTTCTTATTTTACATCTTGAGTTTTGGTGCCAAGTTTTCTTTTTTCATGTGAGGTTTCGTTTCAGCTTGTATGATGATCATTATTATTTGCCATTGTTTAGCTCTAAAAATAAACACACACAGGATTGAATGTCAGTTCTGTGACCACACTTAATGTTTGTGTACTTTAAATGATCTAAACCTCTACAGATGCTTCTCATTTTTTCTTAGATATGGAGTTTTCATTAAGTTGGTCATTATCCTTTATTTTGCTTGTATGGCAGTTCAGTTTTTCATTGCAGCCAAAATTTGAATGCTGCTTGCTTCACACTTAGGACTTTTGATTGGCAGAAGGGCATGTACTAACATGAAAAAGTTGTTGCCTCATTTTTCTTTTGTGATCAGACTAGTAACAATATAAGATTGTCTTAATGTGATTTTGGAAAAAGATGTTTAAAAGCTTTCTATCTGCTGATAATCAAGAAAACTATTTTACTGCTAACATTGTGAAGTGCACTTTTTGAGCCTTATTATCTTTACTTTTAGCATTTTGGCACCATTAATTTTGGTTACTTTGTATTTATTTTCTTGAGATTGAAGTGGTGAATGTTTCTATATTAAATAGATATTTAAGTAGCTTTATTAATGCCTCAGTAAAAATAAAGGGATTTAGCAGGATCTAGAGTGAAACCAGAATTACTTGTATCTCAGGCAAATTTGCTAGTCCATTTTAATACATGGTATACAGGTGCCGGTGTTTAATCAGGCTATGAAAAAGTCTCACAACTTTCTCTAGGAGAGCATTGCTGTAGAAGCCATTAATACTGTGGTGATAAAACTTTCAGATGAGCTACATATATTTTAACTTAATTATTTTGATCCCAAGAAGAACTTCACTATGACCATCAGATTCCTGGAGAAGCATCTGTATAGCCTTATATAAAAATAAATTCATTGACTCACTCTAAAAAAACTTCCTTGCCTAATTTAGAAAGCAGGCATAATTGGCTGTAATAACAAAAATCTGAAATGCGAGCTTTTTAATGTTGCAAAATAAAAGTATGTTGCTGAACTTTTAGGAGTTTTTCACTGAAATGGAGTGGGTTTACAAAGTTTGGTTCATAATTGATGGCCATATTTATGACATAACCTTTATTTGTTTACCCATAGAGCCCTATCTGGAAGCAGAATTTTCATTAGGAGAAATCATTTGATGAGTATATTTTTAATATTAGTGTAAGAAGTTTGTAACTTTTGCATTTAGCAAATCCAGATTAGCCACTCATTCATGTTTCAAAATTCATGGTTTTGTTTTGTTTTCCTTTCTTTTCTTTTTCCTTTCCTTTCCTTTCCTTTCCTTTCCTTCTTTTGTATTTTTTGTGGTTTCTTTTCATTTGTTCATTTACTTGTCCTTCAGAATAATATTTTAACTATGAAATTTATTAGAATTATAACTCTGAATTCAGAGTTTCTGATTTTGGATCCTCTGCATTCCAGTCACTCTTACCTAGTGTTGCCTTCCTTATCTAATTGTCACTGTGGCAAACTTGTCTGATCTTGCTATTTCCTGCATCTTTTTTTCCTTTTATTAAAGTGTAACAAGCAAGATGGAGGAATCAACTTCCTGAGATAGCTATTAAAGTGCTGCCTGATGGACAGGAGCAGATGATGGAGTGACAGTACTGTAGAATTCTTGATAGATGTAGTCTAGGATTTTTATTACTTTTCATGCTTGAATAATATATAGGTTTTAATAGTTTAACCACTGCTTTTATAAATAGTGCTTTCAAATAAACCAATGATTTCTAAATTCAGATATCTTTTTCCTTTGCCAAAATATAGTGGGAGCATGTTAAATACTTTATCAGAGTATTTGGATGATATACTCTTATATTTTAATGTATGCAAACATAATTGGGTTTCATTTGCAGTGTTATAAAACTATCCTCATCAGTTTTGAACTTAAAGTGAAAACTTGGCACCAAATTTATTCAGGTAGAAACTTTAAAAAATAGTTTCTTATTGTTACCTAAAGAATTTATTTAAGAAAGTCTTCATAACTATTTAAGAATTTGGATACCAAAGGGTTAAAAATACACATTTTTCTTTTACTGAAGAAATTTTAAGATGTTTGCTAATGTTTTGTTTGTACAAATGGACATTTAGTAATGTTTTTAATTCTTTTTTTTTAATGATTCCATGTATTTGCTTATTTCCATCTAGGAATAGTTACTAATGTATTTGAGATACAGCATACCAAATTTTAAAGTAACCAGAATCGTGAGTTAATGGTTTTTAGTCCATACTGTTAAATTTTGTTGAAATATTGACATAATTAAATTGGCTTCATGCTAAAAATTGTTAGAAGTGATTGAGAAGGCAGTGTATTAGAGCAATAGCTTTTGGTCAAGGAGGTCCCATGACAATGGCTTACGCTCAATAAATGTGCTTCTGCACCTCATGTATGTATATGTATTTTTAATCCAAATGTTGCCTGCAAATATGTGATCCCTTATTATTTAAGTTTCCTGTTTTATGAACCATTGCCCGTTTTAAATCACACAGAAGATTCTGAATCTGTAAAAACTACACATGTCAATGTTTTACAGCTACGTAATTCGAATTGACTTGATTTTTTCAAGTAATCCTAGAAAGGGGGAGCATTCCATATAGAAACTGCTGAAACTGCCACAGGTGCTTCTCCGAAAACCTTACAGTTGTGGCATTGAATGTTCAGTATGGCTTCCTTTCTTCACACGAGGCATACTGTTGAGGTATTTGTTGCGGTGATTGGTTTTAATGCTAATCTAGGAATTCAGATATAGAGTCTTTAGATTTGCATGCTTTGCTTACCCTAATTTATGATATCTACCTTTTTATTTGTAAACTAACAATAGTTAAGTTGAGATCAGAATTTTAACAGAAATATTATTTATATAAAAATTGTGGTTATCTTTTATTGTCACATGGCATTAACAAAAAGAAAACATCCTGAAGGTGATGTGACAACTCAGATTCTAAAAATTATATTTCAGGTTTTTCAAATTACAAATAAAAACTGTTCTTATTAGAATCTAGGCTTCTCATATATTCTAATGTTGTGACACTATAAGTGGAAAATAGATGGAGGATTAGCTGGCAGCAGAGTGGAGTTTCGTTTTAAAGTCATTCTTAGGTATAATAAATTTAATGTTACGTCCAGAATTTTATTACATAAAATATAATATATAAGCAGTTACATTTTAACTTTAGTAAAGTTAAAAAATACCAGTTTGATTTTGCTGTTTTTTTTAGCAGAACAAATAACTCAGTAAAAATTATTACGTCTTCCTGTGTTTTCATATTCCAATTTTGAAAGAATTCTAGGAACTATTGGGTGAAAATGAGTGGTCTGCCCAAAGATGGCTTTTCATGTTCTTGATGACTGTTAGAGGAACCAGAACCTACAGATCACTCCCATAAAAATAACAAACTGATCTTACCAGCCTAAAAATCTGATTATGTCAACTTTCACTTAAAGGAAATAAATTTTAAAACATTAACAAATATACCCAGTTTGAACATCAAGATGATAGATACCTGATTTCTTCAAATCTCTGCCCATTTTCTAAGATTTTTAAAGTGAATATTAGAGAGGACCAGAAAGGGGAACTACAGCTATAGAGCAACTTGGTCCCATGGGGGATCTCTCTTGTTCTCAGAAATGGACAAAGGAAAACTGTAGATCAGTCATAGTCTGATTGCCCAAGCGCATCAGACTGAAGGCACTAAATTCAAAAGTGTATGTTTTTAAAAGAGTCTAAAATAATGTCTACAGTTTCTTTACTACCCCAATTTTCATGCAAAATTAAGTTTTTGAGAGTAATTTTGAACATTTTCTTCTAGATTCTGTAAATTTCTCTTTGGATGGACAAGTGTGTGTAAAGGCTGCAGTTTGGATTGACTTAGTCTTTACCAGCACCCTGCTTGTGGAGGCCAGGCAGTTAGTGCAGTGTGGCCTTATCACACACACAGTGAATACCAGTGGATTGATTGAAAGGGGAAGGGTTGACTATTTAAAAAATACTCTAACAGAACAAAATACCATGTTTTAATGTGAAGTTACAGAACCTGTCAATTGTAAGTCGCATTCATGTGCCCAGCTCCCATTGAATTGTACAAAAATAAAAGGATAGCTTAGGTTTAGTACCTACTTAAACTTGGAACGTTAAATAGTTTGAGGGCTTAATAAGTTGATGATACATTTTAACTAGGATTACTGTTTGAACTCTTTTTTTCCCCCAAATCTTAAGACATGCAGTTGTAAAACATCAAAATTGAAGCATGCTTAACAAATAGGACAGTTTACATGAAAAAAGAATTTAATGACCTGAGCTGCTTTTGTTAAAAATTAAGTGTTATAAATTAAAATTATTACCATATAATAATCTTGTTTTTACTTGGAAATCCACCTGATATTCAGCCTCTATAGTACATTTGAAAGTCCTCTCTACTTATTAAGCATTAAGAAGTAGTTTGAGGAATTAAGACCTTTAAAGACAGTTTTTACATTATTCATATTAAATATATTGCCTGTTTAAATTGTAAGACACTTAGAACTTTTAACAGGAAACACTGAAATAGAATAGGAATGCATGATTGTATTCTACTTGTTCTCTCAAGGTCTGGTATTTTATATTCTAAAGTTTACCTTTAGATATTTTTCTTGGTATTGAACATTTTATGATTTAACGGATTTAAGTTATTCTTTTGTTTGAATCAATTAGTGCATGACATTACTAGCAAGACTTTTTCAGGATCCCACATACAGCTGTTAAGAATAGAGAGGACTAGTTACCAGTTTTGTCTCTTGGTTAAATGTTAACAGATCCAACCTGCTGCTTGTTTTTGAATGGCCCATAAACTAAATGATTTTTACATATTTAAATAGTTGAACGAAAAGAAGACTATTTTGCTACTCATAATATACGAAATTCTAATTTCAATA
Source organism: Trachops cirrhosus (assembly GCA_028533065.1). Lineage (NCBI taxonomy): Eukaryota > Metazoa > Chordata > Mammalia > Chiroptera > Phyllostomidae > Trachops > Trachops cirrhosus. The sequence continues at coordinate 57,875,661 of CM052548.1, read as the reverse complement.
TTTATAAATAAAAGTTAACATATATAGTTAAGCTTGATTGTTTTTACATATTGTCTGATGCTGCTTTCAGGCATCAGTGACAGAGTAGTTGTGATTGAGATTGTGGCTTCTAAGGCCTAAAGTATTTATTTTCTAGCCCTTTACAGAAAAAGTACCTACCCTTGAATTAGATGATTTCTAACATTCCTTTTCAGCCAATTTCTGTTAAGTACAGTCTGTGATTGAGCAGCTACTTGGAAGTTTTTAAATGTGAACAGAGCAGAATTAAGGAGTTAAACATTTCATAGGGTAGAGACTGAAGGAATGAATGTAGGTATATAGAGGAGATGGCAAGGAGAACATTCAGAGGCAAAATAGGGGAATGGTGGGTTTTGTTGTTGCATATCAGTGTCGGGTGTTAACAGGTCTTTTGCTTGAGAGGAATATTAAACTGTTAAGTATATGTTGTCTGCATTCCAGTCTTTAGTACATGAGAAATAGTATAGTTGAAATCTTTTGTAACTCACTGGAAGCAGAGAAAGGATACTTTGTCTGTTTCCTATAATAATATAGGGAGGTTGCCAAAATTATAATCTCCCAGTTCTTCCACAGTCATTGAATGTCTCACATCCTAGTATCTGTCCATACAGTTTATACAGTAGAATGTGTAGACTTCCCTTTTGGCTCACTCTAATATCCAGTCCAGGTTGACTTGGGATTGTTCTTGTTTATTTGCAGGGAATATATAGCATGAGTTGGCTATAGTTCTTCGGAGTTTTGAAGATAATGCCTTACAAAACCTGGAAATGTGGTTGGCTCTTAACTCAGTTAAGTGATGTGCAAGTGTTTGACTACTTTTGATAAGGGAGAAGGCAGGGTAAGGTGATGAAAGAAGTATTATCTTAGCTCTAGGCACATATTCCCACTCAAACATTTATATTCTGTTGTCTCTGAATATTGGCACTAATTTGTTGCTTATTTTTCTTTAAGGCTATATTTCCATAGAGGAACAGTAAACTTGCTATTCTGTCCCAGATTCAGTCTGCTATTCTGTTTCTGAATGGAGAAGTAAAGGAATTGAGTGAATTTTGAATGTTACTCTTCAACAACTTCAGAATGTTGGCATGCTCCTTAAACATGCTCCTTAAACAAGTTTTCCTTGGTGATCTGGCATTTATGATGGTAAATGCCATTTTAAAAATCTATGTGTGCCCCGGCAGGTGTGGCTCTGTGGATTGAGCACCCGCCTGCACACGGAAAAGTCAGGAGTTCGATTCCTGGTCAGTGCACATGCCTGGGTTGTGGGCCAGGTCCCCAGTTGGGGGCGTGTGAAAGGCAACCTATCAGTATTTGTCTCCCTCCCTTCCCTTCTCTCTAAAAGTAAATAAAATCTTCAAAGAAAATTGTTCTTTTCTTTAAAGAAATGCTCATTAAAAAAAAAATCTATGTGCTGTTCTTTTTTATTCTCTGGTCCACTGAGGGGTGATCTTTGTTGTCAAACTCTGTCAAGCTCAAGCAGCAGCTTCTCATTTCTCTCCTCTTTGATGTTGGAGAGCAAGTCCATATTTTACCTGTAGAAATGATCATTGTATAAACTTTGCTTATGTTCTGGGTCTTCATCTTTTCATGAAATTTTGACAGCTAGATCTTTTTTTGTTTTTTAATTTTCAAGTGGCAGCTTTTATTTTTTTTGTTCACATTCCTGAAGAAGTAGGCATTTTTAGACCATTTTCACTTGTGATATCTTCTGAAAATGAAATACACCACTTAAATATCATCCAGCTATACACATTTTAATACTACATTTGCATACCATGTTGACATTAAAAATCAAGTACATGATAATTTTGTATACATGTAATTTGCTATGCCCAAACTTTGGTGTTAACTTTCCACTTAACTTATGTATCAAAATTAAAATATTAAGAATTCTAGAATAATATTCATCAATATACACAGCCATGAGGTAAAATTAAAATGTCAATTTTAGTCGCCATTAGCTGTACATGGCTGCCTTATATGTTTAAGAAGAAACTATTGATGGTTTCTAGGATTAAGTCCTGTCTTTTATATCTGATAGAATAGAGTTTGGGCTTTTGCGTTTCTTCAAAATGTATAATACATTTTCTTTATCTCATTTTCTGAGATGTGAAGACATGTTTAATGAATGTCCAAAAATATATAGATTTTTTATTCCTAAAGTTGGAGCTTTATGAGCATGATGGCTGGAAATAATGAATTCAAGGTTTATTATTATCTTTAAAAATGAAAAACCCTTATTTGCCCCCAATCCTCCAGTTTTCTTGCTGAAAAAAAATTTTTTTTAATTGACCTAGAAAAGAAGCATTAAGGATTCTGCGTTGGTTATTTCACTTAACACAAAATAGACCCTTATTTGATTCTGCGTTGGTTATTTCACTTAACACAAAATAGACCCTTATTTGGTCGTACCTTTGCTCTGTTCATAGCATAGCTTGCTGAGTAGGTATGGGAGGTATCTTTGCTGTTTGGTACTTCTGCAGTTTCAGTTTATTGACCTGTACCTAACAACCTATTTTGCTTTCTTTACAGATTTATTTCACAGACCAGTGTTTTCTCTTGTCCTCCAGGGAAACTTCAACATGGACTTCCTTTTGTTTTTTAAGTTTTTGTTTCCTAATTAAGGTCTACAAGCTCAACTGGTTCTTTTATATTCATCTTAATTCAGATCTTTCATTTATGTTCTGCCACCACTTCTTCCTTTTAATTTGAATCTTAGCTACTACAGAAGACATGAGACCTTTACTTACTAGTATTATTAGCCACTTAGGATTTTATTCTTTTCAGTAGTAGGTCTCAGCCTACAGCATGAGTTTCTAAAATAGTATTAGACTTTCACAGGTAACATCCACTCAAATGCTCTAGAATTCCAATTTCTGAACATTTCCTAAGCAAGGCCAAAAAATATAAAACAGCAAAAAACCCTTCATCTTTTCACGTCTCCAGTCTGATGATAAATTAATGTCAGGACATCCTTCTAAACTTCCACTTACAGTGTCACATGTTAGCATAAAATCTGGCTTGTTGGTAAGCCAATTACACAACTTTGTTTTTAGGAAGCCAATTGTTATGAATGCCATGGACAATTTCAGTACGTGTTTGTTTGTTATGATTTTACTCAAGCTAAAGGAATGGATTATTAAAATTAAGTGCAAATAATATAGAATTCAGGTTAAGTCTGAAGTTAGCATAAATTTAGGTTCTTCAGACTAACAAAAAATGATTTTAAGAAGTTAAATAGGAAGATGCCTTTAAAATTTTTTTTACTATATTGATTTTTAAATTACTATCTCCCAAATCTTGCTTAGTAATCAAATGTGCATAAGAGAGAAGTTAGTTAAAGAGCTAGGATGAGTAATTCCTTCTTTAATGAAGACTTGCTGTAAATCTGTATACTCTTTCATATCACCTTCAGATAGTTAGTCAGTTCGGCAGGAGCAGAGACCAGATGAAAATATTAATGGGATGTAATTCAGTGTTTTTGTGTTGTACAGCCTGAGAAATGCCAGTGGCCTGACAGCAGCAGACATTGCTCAAACCCAGGGTTTCCAAGAATGTACCCAGTTTCTCTTGAACCTCCAGAATTGTCATCTGAACCGTTTCTATAATAATGGCTCCTTAAATGGGGGCCATCAGAACATATTTCCTAATCATGTTAGTGTGGGAACAAATCGCAAGAGATGCTTGGAAGATTCGGAACCCTTTGGAGTAAAGAAGGCTAGAACTGAAGGTGAGACCACTTCATGGGTGGGAAAGAGCAGTTTTGTTTCCTTTCTTTAACATGTTTTCTTTTTTATGGCTGAAAACACCTTCAAGATGAGACCTTCGCTTAAGGTGGTACTGTGTCCGGAGGCTTCTGGTGCAGTGATGGTGGAGTTTTTCCTGTGTTGCTACTTTGAAGATTGGCCATTTAACAAAGGGAGAGGGATATAAGAGGACAGTGTTGATAGCTTAAATGTATATATGTGTATATAACTTTTCTGCACACCCAGGTTTACCTGCCATGAATTAGATTTTTTCATTTGCTGTACCTGTTGTAATATAAATTTAATTTATAGGAAATATAAATTTTTTTAAAAAATCTGCCACTATGCCTGATTTTTTTGTTTCCTGTAAATGTTCCTGATCTTAAAACAATTGTTGGTCTGGTGGTGAAACATAGTTTCACATCTGGGAAGGTAGATGTTTGCTGTACTGTCCCACTTGCACTATGATTTGGTCTCAGCTGGTCTCTGTACCCCACAGTGTAATGTGTATTTGTCACAAGATCTGGTGTGTCATTTTGACATTGAGGACTGTAAGATAAGTCAAGTTTTAGGTCTTCTTCCCCTTTTTTATCTTTAGTTTTGGAGTTTGTAAATAATCAGAATCAGCTGAATCACTCTTTAAGTTGGAAAAACCTCCCTTTTATCTAGGAAAAAGATATATATCTGTATGTAAAATATCTTTATCAGAAGACAGCACCTTAGCAGGAATATTTAGTGAACCTATACAGAAGGAAAATTAGAGATGACATTGAAAAGTAAACACTCTGAAATTATGCACTCAGATAATATTTGCTGAAAATAAATACAAAGTTGTGTGCCTTTTGGCTTACAAAAAAATTAACTATACAAGTACAGTATGAGTAAACCCTGGCTGGCTGTAGGTTTTAGTTGACTTTAAATTTGATGTGGGTCAGTATTACCCTCTTTACAGTGCTTTGTCTCTTTAACTGGAGTGTATCCAGACAAAAAGATTCTTTTTCTATGATGATAAAAATTGTGTTATCTACTTTATAACCTTTAAGATCTTGGTCACTGTAAAAACTTGTGATTATGTGACTTTAGAAATGAATGTGTGAACTTAAATGTAATGGTTTATCAAATTCATAGCTTTTATACGTTGTGAGCCTAATAATCTAGAAGGTACTATAATAAAGCACATGGAGGTATGTCTAAATTTTAAGAATGGTTTAATGGTGAAGTGTTGCTCAGTATTGTCATTTATTTCTAACATGTTTCAGTATATTTTTTTCTAATGTCCTTTAAAAGCTTTTTAAGAGCATTCACTTTCTAAAAATACACTTTTTTGTTTATTTAATGCCTGATTAATATTTTGGAATTGTATTAAGTGTTAGCTTCATTGTGCCCTCATGCAAAAATTGTGTGGGTCTATGTCCATGAATGTAGGTTTGTAGGATAAGTCTTAAATTTTTTTTTTTTTAATTAAAGGATTGTCACTTAATATTCTATGTAATAAGACACAGAATGTACCTAGAGAGTTTTAAGTGTCCTTTTTAAACAGTCTTTCCAAGGACTCCTGAAACTTGATTTTAAGTTTCCTAAACCCTGTTATTACACAAATTTGGTTTGAAGCATCAAGCAGATTTTCAGGGCATTTTATTTTCCTCCTCCAGACAAGGATTCATTTTGGTGAAGCAGGGTTAGAGATTCACGTTTTTCACACTAAACTCACCATGCAGGCTTCCCAAATTGCCGGTTCCTACCACTCAGCCCAAGGATATCAATTCAGAAGAAAATGTGATTGACACCTGGTATTTTTTTACATTTGCAGGTAATAGTTACACATACCTAAGGTTGTGCACTGCACTGCTCCACATGCGCATGAAGTAATCCTCATTACCACAGGAGGAGTCATTGCTTGGCACCAGACACACCCTCTCTTCTGTTTGCTGAGCATTGTTTTATTTACTCCCTAAACTTTCTAATACTCCAGTCCTTAGTGTTGTAGTACTGAGATTGTTTTGCATGTCATTTAAGAGAGTGTGTGTGTGTGTGTGTGTGTGTAAATTCATATTTACATAGTTTTCATGCCACCCTCACGCCTGCCACCACTCACTTTTCTCTGTGGGAAAGGAAGAGTTAATTTTTTTCACTTTACCATTATATACTCTCTGTGAATGATACATCTGGGCAATAATTCTTGATTACTAAAACAAGATCTCCCTCTACCCCAACCACCTACCTGAAAGGTCTAAATGAAGCTGTTCTTGGCTTCAGTAGCTCTTCTAGTTATTTCCATTCTTTGACTAGTTTTTAAATACGTAGTTCAAGGTTGGTAGCCTTAATTCATTTAATTTCTGGCATGTTGTTTTGCTTTGCTATTTAAATATGTAAGCTTAATTCTTTGCTCATTCTGAATTCACTTTGTAGCTAGCTAAGTTTTTGGTTCTCATGCCAAAGTAAAAGGTTTTTTTCCCTAATGTAACATGCATATAAAATTTTAAAATAACTTCACATGTGAAAGTATTCAAAAGAGTTTAGAATCTTTTTTTTTTTCTTTTTTGAAGTACAAGTTTGGCTTTTTCTTAGGGGTTCCTGAAATAATATCTTGGCTGCATAAATGCATAGCTTGAACGAACTCTTAAAGATATGCCCTGTGAAATTCACTCTTTAATTCTTTCTCTATTTGGAGTCTTGAGTCTGAAAGTTAATTCCTCTTCACAGAAAGCAGTATCTCTCTGCTTTAATAAACTATTTTCAAATATATTAAGGTAATTGGAGTGATTTTCCCTTGGAAACTATATTGATGTAAAAGAACCAAAAGGAGTTTGGCCTTTTTGTACTATTCAGTTATAAACTGTCCTTTGGAAGCAAGTTGTACTACAAAAATGTATGCCTTAAAATATCTTTCATGCAGTCATTCTTGACACTATCAAAATATACTTTAATCAGAACAGGCATAATAGATGTGGCCATGAACTCTGGAGGATGAGATAAAACCCAAAGTTATTTGAGTGATTTTGAGGAAAAGTATTTGGGAGTAATATTTCCCTAGTACAGGATTTTGTTCATTTATGATGGTGTAAGGAAGTATCTATACAATTAGGTTTAGGATTCTTCCCCACCACCCCCCTCCAATTTTTAAACCATTTGCTCAAGAGGGAATGACAGATGGACTTCAGGACTTCAGCTGGAGCTGCTTTGTAAAGGTTGGTTTAGTTTTGTTAGCATTCCTAGTTAATCTTTAGGAGTAACACTCAGTACAATTATTTATACACATATATGTATTTCTTGAGAGCTGTTGCCCAAACTGTCAATGATCCTGCTTAGAAAAGAATTGCCGCCCTATCCACAAGAGAAACCTTTATGTTGTTTTTAGGCAATAATGTTTTTGGTTGCAGCTCTATAGTTGTGAGTGAGGAGAGGCATTGTGAGTCACAAACCAAGTAACGTCATGGTTTTATTTTGGAAAACAACTGCCATAAGAAAATAGGCTGTGGTATTATACCAGATCTCAGGTGTTAGGTTGACCTCATGGGTTTTGATCAAATAGGTATTTTATTGATCTTAGCATCTCATACATAACATGTAGGTATTTTGTATAAAAATACCCTTTTAGGAAATTACCTTCAACAAAATTAACAGTGAGAACGTTATCAGTGCACTTTGCCCAGGACGAATATAACAAACAGCTTTCACTTTCTGTTCTTAATTGTTCATGTTGACTGGCATTTATGACTAGGGAGGAGGAGGGTGAATAACTTAACACATTGTTAAGTAATGCGGTAGCTAATCATTTAAGCAGAAGATTCAAGAAATCAGACTTGATGTATGTAGTTCCATATACACACACACACACACACACACACGAGGTGGAGTCTCATAAAATCCTTTAATTTTTGGTTTCCTTAGTGTTCCCAGACTTGCAGTAAATGGCTATTTATATTTGTTTCTAAAAATTTGACCAGAGTGAGTGAATTACCTACTAGTGTTCAAATAGCAAATGATTGTTTTGTCTTAATCCCTAAAGACATGGCATTTTATAGTGTAATCTGAATAAATTACACTTAAGAACCAAGCAATTTCTATGATTCCCACTGACGACGGTTGTGATCTTGAGCTCAGCAAACCTCATGTGCCTGGTCTGTTCCCAGCAGTGTGTGTCTGTTTCACATGCACCTTTAATTCCGTGTATTTTTAATAACCCCAAACTCCCCGCGTTTCCAGCGCTGTCACTGCTGTTCCGTGTCCTTCACATCTCCGCTGCCTACCCTCTTGAATTTTCCCACCCCCCTGGCCTGCTGCAGTTGGGGCTGTTTCCCAGTTCCACAAAAGGTACCCGATAGTAGAACTATCTTCACACTGGCCTCAGACACTATTTTTATATTTTAACAGGACCTTTCTTTTCAGAGGTAGTTATGTGGGTTATATATGCTCTACGGTAGAACAGAATAGTTCTAATTAGTAATGGTTGGTGGGAAACCAAGGGAATATTTGCTTCCTGGCTCCTTTTATGGGGAGCTGAGGTCAGAGTTGCCAGTTGAGTGGAAAGACCACAGATATGAGGTGTCTTGCCCTGCTGCTGCCTTCTAGAGTTGTGTGTCAGTGCCTGTGACGGACCTCCAGCTGACACCTTAAAGATGCACAAAGAATGGGAGATCACTGTCTTACAACCCCATGCTTCAATTAAATCCACCGTGTGAAACTGCTTAGCAGTTTTCACATGTGTCAGAGGGTATCTCCGGTATAGGAATGTCAAGGGATTAAATAAGGCCTTTACTTCCAACGGCTTTCTTACAGTTTATATGATTTTAGGAACTCCATAAGAACTGTCTTTTAGGGAGTGTAGTCAACTGTTTTTAGGTGAAAACACAACTGCAAGCCTCTGCATTGTTCCAGGTACCTTCCTGAATGGAGCATCTTTCTTGGCTCCTGAGGTCAAGGCTTACTGGGCAGTGCCTACCTGTGGGAGAGAAAGGTACTTATTTTGAGCCAGTCCTAGATGGTTTTCTGTCATAGACGTGCATTGTTTAATGTATACTGGAAGCTTGTCAAATACCTGCTTTGTCAGTCAAAAAATGTAAGGACACTTTACGAAATGTTCATTAATTTCTCCTTTTAACTCAGAGTCAATAGAAAAACAGAAAGGGAAGGTACTTTTTCAAAAGAACATCAAAATTTACAATTTTGGAAGACTTTTCTGAAAGGTTTACAGGCCACCTTTCTCAGATGCAACATGGAATATTTAAACAGTTCCTTTGGCAATGGTGATGGGTATGTGTGGGAGAGAGTGCCACAGGTAACATCTGTGGGTGTGGGAGAAAGGAGTCAAGTCCAAATCCAATGTTCTTAGTATTTGGAGAGGCCAATTTTAATTTCCTGACTAATAAAATACAATTTTAAAAAGCAAATGCAACCTTAATGCCACCATCCAACTAATTGAGCAGTTCCTTTTTGCAGGTGCTGTGAATAAAGTGAAAGCATTAGTGTGAGATACATTACTCAAGGTTCTGGGGCAGCTGGATTACCAGCCAAGTAGTGAAACATCTTTGCAGATACATGGTGGGAAGAACTCACTACAAAGACGGTATCTACAGAGAATTATATTCTAGGGTGTCTGTATTAGCAAACACTTCCCACCTTAAAGAGTTTGATTACCAAAAAAGAGCTGTTGGTCTTGTTTCATTTTATTCTGTAATAATGAGAAACTATCTACATTAACAAATGACAGCTACTAAATGGAACAGCTTTCAGAGTAGAAACCCTAGTGCACCAGATAGGTCTCTAGTTAAGAGGTTAATTTTTGCTTTAAAATGATGTGCCACAGTTCCTCTTTACATACACGTTTGTTTTGAATGTCCCCAAACTTCCTTTACCAGTGCCTCTGGCCCCCCTAGTGGCAGGTCTGCCTTCATGTCCACTTCCACTCTTCCCTGAAGCAATTGTGATTCTTTCGATTTCACAGGTTACTTTAGTTATGAACAGTTTTTGCTTGTTTTCTGTTTGAATAACTTTTCTGGCTAGGGAGTAGGCTTTGTTCACTGATATGGGTACTATTCTATGCACTGGGCTCAAAGGAATGAATTAACATACCCTTTTATGAAGATTGTGGGGGTGATCTTCATGTTTTTTCATCAGGTGTTTTTGTTTTTAATCTGCTTCCCACAGATCTGAAATTGCACATATAACCTAGTTGCCGCCTTCCCCAAGGAGCACTGGCACCTGAATTCCAAAACAAAACCAGACGTTAAGGGTGTGGCTACTTAAAGCAGCATTGTGCCCCCAGTGATGTGTCTTTTTTTACAAGGATGTTTGGTTTTTCCATGATATCCTGCACCAGTTCTCAGTAAACTACCCGATTTGGCTTAATAGGCATTGGAGAGTGCAGAAGGGAAAATCAGACCCTGTGCAGGCTGCAGGTTTGTCTCTTGAAAGACTGGCTAAGAACTCCCTGAAGGCTGTGGATTTTGTCACCTGGTATCTGAACAGCCCTCTCCAGTCACCACCACCCCTTTTTTAAGATGGCCTATTTACCACTGAGCTCTTGAAAGGACTGTGTTTTGTAGTGAAGATAGAATCTCCTATCACCATTTAGAGCCCTGTGGGTGATTACAGAAAGCTTTGAATGGAAAGGACTGAAATCCATGACTTAATTCCCCTGGTTTTTAAAGCGCCTCTATTCGTAGAATACTTATGGCCCCATACCTGTGTAGACTTCCGTTTCTTCACCAACTGTACAAAATCACACTTCGTATTCTCCCACATACTAATTCAGGATTTGTGTTTATTTCATAAAGGCTACATTATCATCTTTGGTTTCAAAAGTTAAGGAGATAATTTGGAATATGCTAGTTCCTATATTGAAAGTGACTTGTGTGCCTTTAAAACTATAAGTAATTAAAGCTGCACAAAGTTCCAGTCTCTACTTTTAAATTATTTGAAAGAAATAACACCAAAAGTTGTTACTTATTGTCGTATATATTCTTTGACCCAAAAATAATATTGGGTATTCATCCTAGTAAAGAACCAGAAATGTGTTCAAAGGAGCTTTTGTAAGGATGTTAATGTAATTACGGTATTCATGATAGGAAAGAAAGCTGAAGTAACCCAGACAAAGTGGAGAATTTGGTGGTGGGTGAATTACAGAGTATGACTGGATTTTAACTTTAAAGATTTAAACTTGTTTGATGGGATTCATTCATGCCATGGTGAATGGATAAAAGCAAAGCATAAGTAATTTTTAAGATCTGTTTTTGAAGGAAAAAAGACTAGATTTGCTTAAGACTAGATTTGTCTGTCACATGAGAGTGGCTGCTCCTGAGAAGTGGGGACTACTAGAGTTTGCAGGGAGAAGTGTTTCTGCACGGGTTATGTAATACTTGGAGGGAAAATGATTAAATGTGCATATGAGCTTTTCTCCAAGATAGGATTATAATTTTATAAGAAATGTATACATAGCTTCAGCTCCAAATTTCTTGGAACTAAGACTTCAATGTTTTTTTCCCAATTTTATTGTATCTTGAAGCACAGGACTAGTGCCACACCAGGATCGTATTGTCAGTCCTGTCTTGAGTCTTGACTTTTACCTTATTTTCTGTTTTTGAAATTAGTGATTTTTTTTTTAAATCTGAGGATCATTTCATGGTTTCTATATTGTTACTCAAAAATTGTCCTGGTATTTCTTTATGAAAAAAATTGAACATTTGTTTTGGGGCATAGTATAGAGGATGCTGAATTTTAAAAAATACTTCTAAAAGTCTCTGGATTGTAATTTATGTTGTCCAAATAACAGCCTTAAATAACTTATGTCATCAGTAAATCTAAGATAGGTCACTTAAATTTCATGACTTTCCATTGAAACTGCACACATCAGGAAATACTTTATACTGTGGGAAAGTTTCTTGGTAGTATACTAAGTTCATTCATCATCTTCAGATTATGAAATTATTTGGTAATTTTGGAATGTTCAGTGCTCTAACAAAAAAGAATGAGAGACACTTGTCTTAAAATCTTGTGTGTACAAGGAATCTAAAATAGCCTTTGTTTCCTGTGCAGCTCAAAGCTCGGATTATTCCATGCCACTAGTGAACGGCGAGGCGGAAGACGATGCTGACAAAATGCACGTCGATAGAGAGTTTGCTGTTGTAACAGGTGGGAGTGGACAGTTTCCCGTTAGCTGCAACAACAGTCCAGTGGTCGAAGACACCAAACAGCAGGAGGGTGGTTCTGTTGGACCAAAAGAAATAGAAATATATACTGTTTCAGCAATGCAAACCCCTTGTCGTTGCAAGAATCAGTATGCATATTATTTCTAACATAAGCTTTTCCAAATGAGTTTTGCACTTTGTTGTCCAGTGTTTTAAAGAATGTTATACTATAATTTGCATATTTTGGGCAAGTTTGTAGATACAAGGATAAGTGTTTTTGGTGCATTCTATGGATATGAAAAATATAAGTGCAATATTTCTATTTTGATTTTAAACTTTTGCTTAATGTGCCTTGTTTAGTTTTGATAAGGTTTTGCATTTTTAATTTTCTGATGGAGGATTTTGGGTGAATATACCAAATGAGCATCTATTGCTAGTAATTTCAAAGTGATAAGGATGACTCGCTATAAACATTGAGAATTAGTAAACATTGTGGTTTTGACTTGTAATCAGCCACACCGATACAGAACCTATCACTTGACCCTTAGTGGTTGCTCTGGTTTCTGTGCCATGCACTCTAGGTCTAGTGAAATGCTGAACACCATGTCTTACAAAACACAGTTTATACACTGAAATTTTTAGTGTATTAAAATTTTATTATTGATAATCATTATCAGATTTTAAAAGCCAAAGGCTCGATTTCTTTTAGCTTTTAGATTAAAGATTTATCCATTTAGTTAATGCTTTTTTTCTACTGTTCTTTGATTTAGGTGACCGTGAAAACATTTTATTCATTCTTTTACATGTTAATATATGTAAAAATAGATACTGGCTTTAAAAAGTTTGATTATTATGTCTTTATACTAATTTCTTCACTGGGGAGAAAAGATTACATATTTTGTTTCCCAGACTTTTATGAAAAAAATCGTTTCTGTTCAATAAAATGAAAAAATGTGTACATATTTCTAGAAGCTACAGAATTATAATGGGTGGAGTCACCTTTTTGCCAAATGATTAAATGAAACGAGGCTCAAAGCCAGCTTAAAAAAATAAATAACGTTGCTACATGCTTTTAAAAAGGCAGAAGTAATCACTCTTTAATCTTCAAGCATTAATTCCCTGGGTTTTCAGGTTACATTTAATACCAAGCTTGAACATAACATTATAAAAGCCATACTTCTTTCAAGCCTGGCTCTTCCCATATACAGGTGCCAAGTAAGCACCCGTATTTTCCATCATTTCATTTATAACACTATCTGACTGAATAAACAAATGTTAAATCTCTGAAGACTGCTTGTTAGTAGATAAGCAGATAGGTGAGAGGGAAGTGTGAGTCCTGAAAGACAGCTTGAAACAATAAAGGACAGTGTTGGAGATGGCCAGTGGCATGAGTCCTGGCCAAGCAGGGTTATGTCTTTGCCAGTCTCTGGCAAGGCTGCTGTTTTCATGCTCAGTTTTATTAGATTTCCAACTAATCTTGACTTTGAGGTTGCGTAATGGAACTAATTTATCTAGGCACTAAAGGAAAACAGTCCACGCACAGATTTCTGAGGCGTGCTTATTTACCTTTGCAGAGCCATCACCTGAAAATACAATTTTCATCCCTGTGGTAGCATACCAGTTATTTGTCTTAAGAACTATCTGTGAGTTTTATCACCCAGCAACAGTTGTTTATACTTCATTCTTTAAAAATTAATACAAATAACTTTCCTGGAACAACTAGTTTTTCTTTTTTTTTATTTTACTTCATGTTTAGTTTTTTAAACAATTGTTCTCTAGACTTTAGTTTTGTCTCTCTAGTTTTAATTAAATAGAAAAACTATCATTTGACTTGTAAAAAAATTCATCATTCTCTGAAGAATTTATGGGAGTTACTAAACTATGATTGTCCCTTAAATTGCCAGAAAATTGATGATTAGTGGAGTGTTTAGAAGATGTTTTGTTCATTGAACAAGCCCTGATTTTTTGTTGACAGGGAGGTTCTCAGGACATACAAAAACCCGTGTTTGAGTGCAAATCAGAGGTCTGTACATGGTGAACCCAAAAAGTAAGCCCTTCATGGGGAGAGTCACACTGTGTGAGATGTGTTAGGGTAATCGGATGTACAAGATGGGTCCTCATCTATTGTAACTCAGCTTTCTGTGTTTAATATTATTACCATGCTTTAATAACGCAGAACATTGGGATAAAGTCTAATATCATCAAGTAAGACAGTTTTAGGTCATTCTCTCTACTGTTCTGTAAATTCCTGTGAACAAACCTCTCTAGTTTCATTATACAGAAAAATACTTTGTAATTGCCTACTCCCATGTGCCCAAATATTTTGTGATCAACATTTTTTTCTATAAGACATCCTTCTCTTAATGGATGCAGATCAAACTCTCAACATTTCCAACATAAGTTTTTTTGAAAGTGGAACCTTGGATATCATAATCACCTTAATTGATGAATTCAGAAGAAACTCTTCAGAACTGCTGTTGGCCCAAGACTGTCTGCATGAGAGCCATTAGTTCCTTCCTGTAGTTGCTGTACTCGGTACTCTGCAGAGCTGCTATGTGGCATTTTGCAGAAGTAGTGTGTAAATTTGAGGGCTATGGGGAATATTTATGTTTTCATATTCCTGTGTATGCTTCCCTGACTTGTGAGGTATGACAGTGTCTCATCTAGTCCAAGGAGCTGACAGAATTCATGTGCTTCAACCGCTTTCCTTTTCTCCTTAAGAGCTGGAGAAGTTTGTGTTTTATTTCAACCCTTTGTGGGAATCCTTACATTCAGTTCTGATGGACTTTTTCAGGAGTGATTTGAAAAATCATTCTCCAAAAGTAGTCTTAAAATGGGACTTTTTTTTCGTCGGCTTTTCGGTACTATTGGTATCTTTCATGCAGTATGTTTATCAATTTAAGTTTTTTAATTTGGCTTCCCTATACTACTGAAATTTATAAACATTTCCTGTCTTTCCAGGAAATTCTACTGTTGTGTTTTACTTTTAAATCTATGTACAGTTTTTACTTTGGAAAAGGAACTGGTTTGTTTAAAAAACAAGAAACTAAATAAATCCTTTAAAATTGTAACAGCAGTGAAGCATTTTATAGTTTCTCCTCCCTTCTGGTTCTGCATTTTGGTGACAGGTGTATTTCTTAATGCAGATATGAAAAACAGTAGCTCCGTATCGAATACATTGACAAACGGATGTGTCATCAATGGACATTTGGACTACCCTTCCACGACTCAGCTCAATGGGATGGAAAGCAGGAATGACCAGTACTTAACAGGATCTAATGGAATTAGCAGTGGATTAGTTCCAGGACGGCCATATTCAAGTAGCCAGGGTTCTCTCTGTGTTAATGGGACTGAGGAGCCAGAAAAGACCATGAGCGTTAACCCTGAGATGTGCGGTTCCCTGCACCTGAATGGGAGTCCAAGTAGCTGCATAGCTAGTAGACCTTCCTGGGTGGAAGATATTGGAGAAAATTTGCACTACGGACATTACCACGGGTTTGGGGACACTGCTGAAAGCATCCCTGAGCTTAATAGTGTAATAGAGCATTCCAATTCTGTGAAGGTAGAAGAAAGATACGCCAGTGCTGTCCTGAGTGCCATGAACCTTTACCACGACTCATAAAGACAAGTGGCCTGGCTCTGTCTGGAAGCATTAATCCTTCCTAGTAACCCACTCCGAATACTAACGTAGATCAACCTAAAGGAATGCCACAACTTGTCCTATTTTTTTTATACTTTAGCTTTTTGAAGAAGTACACTTGTGTTTGACAAGTTTCTCATGAATCCTAGTGAATGCACGGGTAGGTTTATTTAGTGCACAGGCGTTTCTTCCATGGATAGTGGGCCTCTTAATGCACTTTTGGAGTTTTAAGTTTTCTGTTGCCAATCTTCATATTTTCTTTTGTATACTGTCACCATAAATTGGCATTTTTCCTTTTGTCAAATTATATTTAATCAAGATAAATTAGAGGCAGTCAATGAGGTGCTTGGTAATTTAACTCTTTGCACGTGGGCATCATTTGAAAAACTTCCTTTTACTCATTCCTGCAGAATTTTTGACAGAAGACAGCTACTTCCCTATGCAAGATACAGCCTTACAAAGATTAGTTGCCGTGATTTATATGAAGAAAAGAACATTTTGTGTTTTTTCAAAGTCTTTTCATTGAAACTCTGCAACTTGCCATAAGAGGTTTTACTTGCAGGCACAAATGGTGGTTTAGACGCATAAGTCATGTCCCTTTCATGATGTAACTCCCTGGGTTTCAATGAAAACACACAGCCTGGGACTGACTCCTGATTGTTTTTATTACACATTTCCTACTTTGTCTCTAGAATTTTTATCACAGATAATGGTTTCCTTTATATGTAGTGGAAGTTACTATTTGTAGGAACTGTCGGGTCAAAATATTTAACTGACTACTTCAACTTATTTGTTTTTTCCTTGTTTTTGTGTTTTGGGGGTTTTCTGCTTTAAAATATATACCACTATGTATATCCAGTAAACTGAGAGAATTTTTAATCTCTCTTAATAAAACTGTTACGTTTATGGTTTTATAGAAGTTAGCTTTTGTTTAGGTGACTAGTGGTTACACTGTGCAAATATTGTAATGAATTTTTACTTTTCTGATTTTTTTGTAATAAAAATTGGTGAAGATAGAGAAATGTCAAATGAACAAACCAATGTTCTGGAGTGTAACTAACATTTTGTTTTTAAACTGTCCTTTACAAATTGAATAAAAATCTCTCACACTTCATTTGCCCTAGACTGTGGTTTCTTTCCAGGTATGAGGAGTTGGGGAGAGGGGAGTGTCTGTGGAGGCAGTGGGAAGGGAGATAGAAGCCTAGTATTGCCTTTCATTTTGCTTGTAAGATTTTACTTTACTCTTCTGATTCCCGCCATCTAGTCGTTTGTTTGTCTGTTTTTAACTACCTTTGATTTAAACTCTGGTTTTACGGACACTTGTCTCGCTGGATCTGGTGGGGTGGGCAGAGGGGCAGGTACTACATTGCTGTCAGCTAACACTATTGTGTTAACTCATTATGAATGGCAACAACCATAATTTACTGAATTTCTTTTGGCCTTCAGATACTAAATGAATATAACCCTTTTTAAAATTTAACTTACATGTAGTTAGTAAATGGCCATTTTGGCATACCTGTATACGTTATTTAAAACACTATTTTGTGCGTATTGTAAAACTTAAGAGACCAAAATGAAGGAGCATTAGGCTTCGGAAGTGTCACAAAAATGACTCTCATGAGAACAGAAGAATCTACTTGCGTCACCGTCTCCTTCTCCCATGCCCGTGGGCATCAGTAATCAAGCTCCAGGCCCAGATGGCCCCGGAGACCTTTTTACCAGACTGACCCAAGAAGACCCCAAAACAAGAGAGATGAAACCTAATGCCATTTATTCTGTGCTTGACAATATTTTAATGTATTTCAGAGACTTCCTAGTTAATATTTGTTGAAAACCATTAAATAAATCTCTTAAAAATATACTGAAGATCAGAACATTTAGTTAGTCTTGGAAGTTGGACAGTGTACTTCTTGGGAGTAAAAATATTACATGGAATCTATAGTAGGGCAATATCCACACTTCAGTGAGTTATTTTTTTTTTTAAGATTTTATTTATTTATCTTCAGAGGGGAAGGGAAGGAGAGAGGGAGAGAAATATCAATGTATGGTTGCTTCCTGTGCATTCCCTGCTGGGAACTGGCCTGCAACCCAGGCGTGTGCCCTGACTGGGAATCGAACCGTGATCTCTTGGTTCACAGGCCTGTGCTTAATCCACTAAGCTACACCAGCCAGGGCTTCAGTGAGTTATTGATAGAAAGTTTGTCATTGCAGTCACTGACACTAGTACATTAAGTTTTTGTTTAGAGATACATAAGGAAATTATGATGAAATACATCATGCCTGGAATTTGCCTCAAAATATAGGAAAGTGAGTAGAGACAAAGCTCAAACAAGATTGGGTATGAGCTGATGTTGGCATTAGGTACATGGAGGGTCATTATCCTGCCTACTTTATATATATTTGGGAAAAAAATTTTAATTAGGACTTTAAGAAGAAAAGTAATGATCTATACTTTGAAAAATTATGGACGTCATTTTAACAGTGATTAGAAATAAGCTTCTGTTTTGCTATTCTTACCTCACCAAAATTAAGTTCATACTGAAGTATTACAGTAGTTCGCTGATTCTTAACTTTCTGGTCTGAAGACCCTTTGTGCTTGTATTCTTAAATACTAGTAGCAGACAATTGGAAAATGAAATAAAAAGTTCACTTACAGAATGCCCAAACCGAAAATACCTGGGAATATATCTTGAAAGGTGTTCGAGGCTGCTACACTGACATCTATAGAACATTTCTGAGAAAACAAAGGCCTAAATAAATGTTTTGATAGAGGTACTTAAAGACTATCTGGCCTCATACAAGTATGTAATTGAGGAAGGGAGGGATATTTTAATAGCCTTTGCAGTTAGTTAATCATAGGTATTTGGTGTAACACCAAGGCCACAGTAGTAGTTGTTAAAGGTTAATTGCAGTGTTGACTCAGAAACCATTATCAATTAATTTATTGTACTCAGTGTACAATAAAGTTTCTCTTGCAATTTGAATGGACCTCTAACCCATGCTTGATTTTAGAACATCATGCATTAGCTATTTGGAAAACATTTAACTGAGTTTTGCAGATCTTGCAAATGTTGAAACGTTCCATTATTTAACAGTAAAACCCTCATACAGCTGACAGTCTAATAAAAATTGGAAGCTGTCAAGCACATGGTAGTGGATACAAGTTGTGCAGCATTCTGATTTTTGCCTGAAAGCTCAAGTTTCATCAAGGGCCTCAAATCCTGTCAGTTGCCTTCCTTGAAGTGGCAGATTCACTTGATTGATTTTTTAAAATAATGTCTGCCACTCATCATTTTTTTTACATTTATTTTGTTATTGCTGATTCTCTTACCGTTGTCCTAATTTCTCCTTTTTTTTTCCTTTTGCCCCCTTCCACCCAGCCCATCCCTCTGGCCCTCTCTCCGTTGTCCATGTTCTTGAGTCATTAATACATGTTCTTTGACTACCTTCCCCTTCATTCCCCCATTCCCTACTCCCTCCTCCCCTCCTACAGCTATCAGTCTGTTTCCATGTCTCTGGCTCTATTTTTCTTGTCATTTTATTCGTTAGATTCCAATTGTAAGTGAGGTCATAATGGTATTTCTCTTTCACCAACTGGTTTATTTCACTTAGCATGATAGTTTCCACGCTGTGGCAAAAGGTAAGGACTTCTGCTGAGTAGTGTTCCATTGTGTAAAAGTACCACAGTTTTTTAATCCACCCATCTACTGATGGGCACTTGGGCTGTTTCTAACACTTGGCTATTGTAAATAACACTGCTATGAACATTGGGGTGCACAGGTTCTTTTGGATTGGTGTTTCCGGATTCTTAGGATATAATCGCAGCAGTGGAATTACTGGGTCAAAAGGCAGTTTCATTTTTCGTTTTTTGAGGAAATTTTATACTGTTTTCCACAGTGGCTGCGTCAGTCTGCATTCCCACCAACAGTGCACTAGGGTTCCCTTTCCTCCACATCCTCACCAGCACTTGTTAATTTATTAATGATGGCCATTCTGAAAGGTATGAGGTGATATCTCATTGTGGTTTTAATTTGCATCTCTGATGGCTAGTGATGCTGAGTGTGTTTTTCATATGTCTGTGGGGTATCTATGTGTCCTTGTAGAAGTGTCTGTTCAGGTTCTTTGCCCATTTATTTATTTATTTATTTATTTATTTATGTATTTATTTTGAGGTTTTACTTATTTTTTTAATGAGAGGAGTAGGTAGGGAGGGAAACATGGATGTGTGGAAGAAGGTTGCTTTTTTGTTATTTTAAGATTTTCTTTTCGGAGAAAGAAGATAGGGAGAGAGAAACATCAGTTGGTTGCCTCTCCCACACCTCCATCTGGGGACCTGGCCCTTAACTCAAGCATGTGCCCTGACCAGGAATCAAACCAGCAACCTTTTGGTTCACAGGCTGGCACACAGTCCACTGAGCCACACCAGCCAGCCTTTGCCAATTTTTTCATTGGATTGTTTCTCTTCCTGGAGTGGAGTTGTGTGAGTTCTTTACATATTTTGGAAATCAAATGTGATCCGATGTATCACTGGCAAATACGTTCTCCCATACAGTCAGTTCCCTTTTCATTTTGATGATGGTTTCTTTAGGGGTGCAGAAGCTTTTTAATTTGATGTAGTCCCATTTGTTTATTTTTCCTTTATTTCCCTTGCCCTAGGAGATATATTGGCAAAAATATTGCTAAAGGGGATATCTGAAATTTTATTGCCTAGGACTTTAATGGTACCTTGACTTATATTTAAGTCCTTTATCTATTTTGAATTTCAAGTCTTAATCATAGTTTATCTTTCAAATAAAAATGTTTTCAGAAACAAAAAGCAGTCACATTGTAACACAGCACCAGACAAGTGCTTTTCTTGGAGACAGCTATATTTTGGTGTGCAGCAGAAGTCCTGTGTGCACACTTCCCATTTTATCACACAGAATGGACTCAGTGGTTGAGATTTAATAAAATTATTTTTACTCCATCAAGGACATTCTTAAGTGGAATTTTTTAACTGCACAGCGGAAGGGAATATTGTGGTAACCATGACAGTTGTTGCTAAGGCTCTGACCACTGCTTTTGAACCATCAGTGCAAGTGTCAACATAGGAAGGAGGGCGAATCATATCTTGACAATATACTTGTGACCTTTTGGGTCCCCTAAAACAGCTTGAGACCCCCAGGGGTCTGCAGATCATAGGTGGGAACTGCTTGAATGAATGTCTTCAGTGTTTGGAGCAGTGAGAACTGAGTGGCTGATAAATGCTCAGACTGTAGAAGGGTGTTCATTGAATCATTCAGCTTTTCTCTGGGTTTGCTTTTTATTTTTATTTTTTGAATGAGGGCAATGGCAAATGGGAGAAGACTAACAGGATAGAAACAGAATATTTTTTGGAGTTTGCCTGAATAGGGAAGCCAAGAAATAGGCTGTAGGGAGAAAGGGGACATGTTGTCAAGAGTTTGAAGATGGGAATGTATGAAAGACAGAAGACTGATGTGCATGTGAGAGATAGACCTTCCTGAGGACGAGAGAAGTGGCAGGGTCCTCCGCACCAGACGGGTGGGGGGTGTAGGTGCAAGTGTCGGGGAGCTCTCTCCAGATCGCTTCCCCAGGGGAATTGGAAACCACAAGCTCGGGGCAGATGGGAGAAGGAGTTGATGTGTGAGGAGCGGTGGTAAGGTGAGAGTAAACAGGCTGGACACATGGTATGGCATCTGGGAGGTACAGGCATCACAACATTGCTAACCAACTAAAAGTGACACGACAGAACAGTCGATAGCTCATATTGGACTTATTCTGAACTGTGTTTCAGCTAAGCAAGTACAACTGAGCATAGAGGATTATTAGAGTGGCTGGGATACGGCATGGGTTTAAGCTGGTTGAGGTGGGGAGTGTAAGGTGGCTTAGAGGGAGCAGAAGGCTGGCAGGTTCCACAGATGGAGGTTCTGGTGGTTCTGGTGGTTCTGGCTGTTGAATATTGGCCAGAGAGGAAGTGGGCTGGAAAGTGGGGGTGAGGGCTGGGACGTATTTGTGATGTGGGTCATGATGGGCGGGTGGGTAGTATAGGCAATGCAGCTCAGGGAGTGAGGGGGTGAGACAACAGGGTCAAGGGGCTCAAAGAACAAATCACTTTGTGAACAGTGAGCCCCAAGTTACAACCTGTGTAGAGCCAGAGTGAGCCAGCCACACAAACCCTCAGGGGAGGAGGGTGAAGTCCCAGGGTGATGAGGGAGCAGGAGTAGTCTTGAAGCAGTACAGGGGCCAGTGTGGAAGCATCCTGGCACCTCTGAAGGCTCAGGAGAGATCCTGTCCTTGGGAGGACAGCCTCAGCCAGCGAAGGAAGCAGTGTGAGAACTGGAGTGTACTGGGCATTTGCTCTCAAGGGGAGAGTGCCTCAGAGCGGCCTGGCCACTCTCAAGAGGAGAGGGCCCTGACCCTTGCCTTGACAAGCTTTTATTGCTTTTCTGGGCACATTGTATTGAGGATGGTCCTCATTTATTATGCACAGGGTCCTCATTTACTATGCACAGGTTCGCTTTAGGTGGTTACCTTTTACAAAAAACAAAGGAGAGGATGCTGCTAATCATAGAAGAATATTTGCAAATGCAAAGGGAAAAGTGGTTGAACTGGTTACACTCATTCCTGGAAGGTTTAGCATAGATTTTAGGAAGTTACTTTAAAGATATGCAGTAAACATTTGCTGCCTCAATTCAGGGTGAGGGAAAACAAGTCTCAAAGTGGCCTAGGTACAATGCAGGCCTCATTCCCCATGGGAGAACCTATCCATGGGCGTGGGTCCTGTGCACTGGACCTCGCTTTCCACTGGGAGCTGGGCCTGTGCTATGCAGAACAGCCTCCTATAAACGAGCACTGGGAAGAACTGGGAAAATTTTGTCTTAAAGATGCATGTTTTCCAGACTTCCTCTGATGCACCAAAATGACTGGTCTATTAAGCAACAAAACAATTTGTAGGGAAGGAAAAATAATTTTTCTTCTGCCCTTCTAAGTTCTTCTGGCTAGACCAACAATCAAATTGACAAGAGACAGATTAACAGAACATAACAAAATGTATTACTTGTGAGGTTCCATAAAACTATGGGACCCCAGGAGAAATAGTGCAGTTAAGGCTTACATGCCTTAGAAAGCTGAGGAGAAGGGTGTGTGTGCTCTGGCTTAGGACTTCAAAAGGAATCACATGAATGCAAATGTTTGATAAACAAAAGTTTGCTGGGCTGTCTTGGACACTGGAGCATGGAGAGGATGGGTCAAACAGACCTTGCTAAGTTCCTCCCTACCCTACTTAGTTCACATTACACCACAGGTACCTATGATGATGGATAGAGGGCCTGCTCCAAATTTTAGGCAGTTAGGGGGGAAATCAAAGTTTCTTCCTGAGTGTTTTGTTTCTTAAAAATAACCACCTTAAAATAATCAATATCCCTAAAAGGCAGTTTTCGGGGGTCACAGACTGCCTCCCCTCGAATTCACACAAATGAATTTGACTCAAGCAAGTGAGATATTTATGGCGTCTTGTATTTTCTCTATGGTACAAGTAATGTAGGAGTGAACATCTCTGTGCAAACCTCTCTCTGGTTTTGTGGGGTAAGGGACTGAGTTAATTAGGTCTTAAAAACAAACTAGCTGCTTTGGTGGATAATCCTAAAGTTCGGAATTCAAAATTTAGATGGTGATTTTAGAAGTGTGGTGAGATTAAGAAAAGGAAGCTGCGTAGGCTGAAATGGATAAAGACACTTGAAGGAGTTTGGGAGGGGACAGGCTCAGATGGGGGAAGGAGAAATGGCTTCCTTGGCATGTCTGTGTCCCTCTGGGGCCCATCAGCAGACAGAAACCACACATAATTTAGAGGGAATTTGAATATTAAAAAAAACTTCTGAACTACGGTAGAAGAATAATCAATTACAGAGCTGGGAGGAAAATTTTGAAGTTATGCCGGAGCTGAGGCTGAGGACTGGGAATACAAGCTTAGAAAGGGGTCCCTTGCCCAGGCTGCAGTTTGAGCTTCAAAGAGGGAGCTGTGGTCACAGCCTGCCAGATGGCGAAGTGCCCTGAGTGCCTGGACAGGGTGGGTCCACAGACCCAGCAAGCAGGGGGCACATTTTTGTGAGGAAGGCAAGCTGGGGCTGGCAGGGCCCCCAAAGGTCACTGCTTCCAGCTTGGGGCCTAGAATCCATGTGGGAGGGTCACAGCGAGGTGGTCACCAGACCCTGGCTTCAGTGTCACTGAGGGAATGACTGTGCATCAGAGGACCCCCAGATATCCCACCACCACTGCACAGGCACGTGCACATGCATGCCACCAGTGAGTGTGCATTAGGGGCGAGAAACTGCAAAACAGCATCTCCCGACCGGGAAGAGACCCCGTCCTCCTGCTGTGTGCCCTCAGTGCCCTCCAAGACACAGCCTAGCATCATGCCCACCGTGAAGGAGAGGTGCTCGGAGTCCAGCCCGTCGTCACAGAGCAGTGCTGGAGGGTGGGTTCGGATTTCAGAAGCTGTGGGTGGACAGCTGGCGCAGCATCCGCTCTGGACATGCATTTGTCAGTTCTTCACAAATAACTTTTTTTGTTTAAAATGTATAAAAGCTGCCCACTTCAGTCACTTTTTTGAGTTGAGTCTCACATTTCTTTGAATTTCATGTGTACAAAATTAAATTTATTTTTTCTCCTGTTAGTCTGTCTTACGTCAATTTAATAGGCCAATCAAAGAGTCTAGAAGGAAAGAAGGAAAAAATTTTCTCCCCCTCCTGATGTCCACCACCTTCAGGAGAGGTCATCCTGGAGGGGGCAAGGGGGGGGGACACTGGATGGGGGAGCGGCACAAAAGACACCAGTTTTTGCATTTTATCACTGATATTTTTTAGGATGACCTGAAACAAATACATTCAAATAAAAACATTTTAAGAACAAAATAAGAAAGATTGGATCAGAACAACTGCTTGGTTCATCTAAGTCCCTCCCACCTTCCTACAACCCCACTCCACAGCACCTCCCTGAACTTCAAGATTCCAGTGCAGGTGGAAAAAACTTATATTTTTCTGTTTTACCATTTGTGACTGCCACAATGCAATCACCAGTGAATTTTTATTAAAATGTTTTTAGAAACAACTACAAAAATTGCAACTCAGATGCATCAGCGAGTCGGACCCATTCCCTTTCTGCTGAAAAATTTCATTACCTTCATTTGCTGGCACTGCTCTTCTGGCAGTTCATATAATTCAAGATAACCTAAGCCAATTTTGCAAGCAACCCAACATGGACCACTATGTCAAATAGCACATTAAGTCCCCAATACATAAAAATGACATTATTTCCTTATATCAGTAGTTTTGAAATTCTCACCAGAAGAGAAAGATGGGGGAAGTGACAAGGCTGCAATGGAACATGGCCACTTTCATTCCAGGCAGGATGGGGTCCTCTGTCCACAGGCAGGGGACCCAGGATTAAAGTGACAGCTATTGAAGTGTGCCCATTAGGTTACATTAAAAAGGACAAAAATGCTAATGTGCATGCCAGCAGTGACGCCCATTAGCAGCCTCTACCTCCTGTGAGCATCTGGGTATAACAATGGCAAGGCTTTACAACAGGAAATGGATGTAGCCTTTTCCTCAGGTGGAGGGAAAGTCCTCTTGACGGACAGAGGTAATGACAGACTCGGGAACAGGTGAACAGAGCAGAGGCTGCACGGGACACACTCAAAGGAGACTCTCACCTTAGACTGTGAGACAAATAAACATTTGCCACACAAGCAGCAGCAAATTCTCTCAGCAAAAATATAAGGAAAAAAGAAAAGGCCAGGAGGGAACCTACCAGAACCTGACCAGAAAGTGCATCAGGTGACAGCTCCCACCTGCTGCATATTCTGTGCTTCATTTTTTCTGTTACAGTGACCCTGTGCTGCATTTGATGAGGGCCGAGAAGCCTCTCTGTGGAGGGCGGCCTCTCTATGGAGGGCGGTCTGTGTGATCTGGGACTGGGCTCGTGAGCCTCGCCTGTAATGATTGCTTTCAGGGGGCTACTGGGACAGGGAGGTGTGTGACCATCACGCCCTGAAGCTCCAGCTGAGAGCAGCAGCAGGAAGGAGGAAGAAAACAAAGGAAGGAGAAAGCACAACCCCCCACACCCCCCCCCCTCAAAACTTCCTTGTCTTAGGGCAGGAGGGATCAGTTGCCACAGCTGGGACTGCGCTCCCGGGGAGAGGCAGAGGGATGTGTTGCAGAGAAAAGCAAACCCAGGGGAGTTTAATTTGTCCTGATGTAGGGACAATATTTACTATCTAAGATTCACCTATGTAGGTCTGGTGGCTGCATGCTTGCTAAGGTCATTTTCAGTGTTTGTTCAGAGTTTGTGGTTTAGGTGACACAGGAGTCACGACTTCATCAGGGTAACAGAAGCTCCAGCAGATGCACTAAATGGAAATGGGGTCCTCCAGGTTGTCAAAACAAAGACCGCCTGATGAACCCCAGCTAAGAGCCTAGAGAGAGAAATGGTGAGTAATGTGACATGGTACCCAGAACAGAAAACAGCATTAGCTAACAATTGAGGAAATCTTAATAAAGGGTGGGCCTTTGTTATAACATGTATCAACATTGGTCCCTTAATTGTGGCAGATGTACCAAACTAATGTAAGGTGTTAATGATAGCGGTGTATCTGGGAGCTCTGTATTATCTTTGTAATTTTGTGCACGTGAAAAACTATTCTAAAAAATTATTTTAAGTGGGTTCTGTAAAAATTGCAATATTTGCAGGATGTGCCCCAGATGGACACGGTACTGCCCCTCTGGTAGAGGAATACGAGGTGTGAGACTCCACTTTGTGGACCCTTTTACTCGGGGAAGTAAGAGGTAGGAACGATTAGAAGACACCTGGAAAGTGGAACTAAGTGTGGCTGGGTCTGCACTCTTTACCTGGTCCCTGGGTGCATGCACACACGTGTTAAACATTAGTGTGCTGATGGCCATAGGGAAAGGGGGTAGGGTGGGTGCAGGTGGGTAAAGGGGACAAAAGTGGGGACTGAAAGAGACTTTGCTTGGGGCCATGGGTGCACGATGCAGCATGCAGATGGTGTTTCATTGAGGTGTATGCTTGAAACCCGTATGGTTTTGTGAATCAATATCACCTCAACAAATCCAATTAGAAATGGTTAGATATGAGTTTAGAAGTTTGCTATGGTGCTATTGACAGGTGTGGAAAATGGACACTCTCTGGCAGTTGAGGGGGCTGGAAAATTTTATTGCTTCAAGACCAGTTTGTCATCATATATTACCAATTAAAACATCCGGAACCTTCAACTGCCATCCACCTCCAGGGGCAATTTTCTGAAGAAATATTCACTGTCATATACAAAATGCAAAATGACAAAGATCATTGCAATATTGTTTGTTGTTACAAAACTTTGGAAGCAACTTAAATGCTATCAGTGGGGAGTGGTTAAACTTGTTCTGATGCCACAGGATATGGGAGATTATGGAAAAGAAAGAAACACAGGACAGTCTCCCAGTCCTGACAGGCAGGCACCTCCAGGGCACCTCTGCAGGTGAAATGACCATGGCTGTAGCAGAATCCCATGGGTGTTTTAAAAGGAAAACAGACCAAGTCCCCAACTCCATATCTATGTATGAATGTGTATGCGATGTGCAGACACTGCACAGCTGGAAGGGGTTAGCTCTGCGGCAAGGGGTGCGGTGAAGAGAGGGTGAAGGACTTTCACTCGGGGGCTAGATTCCCTGGGCTCAAATGCTGCTCCTACTTAGTGCTGTGCAACCTGCTGTGTAACCTACTTAGCCCTCTCTGTGCCTCCATTTCCGTGTCTGTACAGTGGGACCTATGACAGTGCCTACCTCACACTCATAGGATTGCAGTGAGGATTAAATGAGCTCATGTTTGTAAAATAATCCCTAGTCACTCCCACACTCTGTAAAGAAGACAGAATGTGGAGTGAGAGGGGACAGGTAGATGGTTGAGGCAGCCCAGTGAAAGAATCAGTAGGTCACAGGGACAGTGTAACCCAGGGGGATGGGTGCTAGGAATGACCCAGGTCACACTAGTAGCCTAGACTTCCCATGCTGGACGATTTGCAGTCGAGTTATTACCGTATTTTGCTGTGCATATGTGCATGTTTGCCCAAATTTTTGAGAGAAAAATAAGGATGCACATTGTACATGAGTATAATGATTACATACCATGGGTAAATAATGGCCATAATAATCCCATGCATAATGTGCACAAAACGTGGGTGCACATTATACACAACAAAATATGTTACTTCTGTTTTAATGTGTAAAAAGAGAAACTGAATTACTCAGTGATATAACTCAGAACGTTGCCATATTTCCACCTATTTTACACTTGCTAGAAGTAGCCGCTGAGAGGAGAGCCATTGATGCAACAAGACAGAGGGTTTACAGTGGAAGCCTCACCAAGCCCAGGCTTCACGGTCACGGGTACCATGAACAGGGCCGAACCGAGCACGCCCGAGATTCCCCACACCCCCATCGCAACCTGCTGGATAAAGCCGGAAATAGGTTTTAACAAATCTTGTACAAACTTTATTTGTTCTAAACAACTTCTGTTGAAGACAAACTGAAAAGCATTCATTCTGACATAATATTTTATCTTTCTGTCACTATAAGGAGTTTTAAAAAAAGCCAGCTGACGGCTCCCCCGCTGGCACACAGTGAATGGGATGTGACGCAGATCCATGTGGTTCAAGTTCAGAGTTCAGAGCAGGACAGGAAAGTCAGACAACCCTATGGTGTTGGGCTGGACTTGGAGGCATCAGTGTGAACTCGGGTTTTTCAGTACAGACACGAAAACAGATCTAGGTGTGATGCGCACATTCATACACATGCACACACACAGTGGGATACATAGGAATGGTGGTCCCCTGACGGGATGCAAGTGGGAGAAGGAAAGAAAGCCTGGTTCCAACAGATCACTCAAGGAAACCCAGCCCAAATGCTTTATCGTTCTTTAGGTAACCCCTATTTTCTGTTGTGACCCCAATAATAATCCCATTGTTGCAAAACCAGTCCAAAGCCTACTGAGTTGAAAAGAAGGCCCTCACTGATGTTGGGTGTAGGTGGTACAAAGCCCCACAGGCCTTGAGGGAGCTGCCAGTAGGATGATCTGGCCAGAAGGTCCAGGCTGTCCAGGCTGTGTCCTGCGGCCCGAGACCGAAGGCAGGAGGAAACGGGGCCTTGCTCCTGTTCGCCCTCTCCTACTCAGTCCCCGCTCTTCTTTCCTTCAAGTTCTTTAAGGTCTTACTTAAGAAGAAGCAAAACATACTTCCCATCAGGCTGAGATGTCCACAAAACCATGAGATCACCTCCAGTGTATTGTGCTCACAAGTCCTTGTGGTTTTTCTCTTTTTTCTCAAAACACTCCATTTTATTATACCTTTTGGTATGACCTGGATCCCTAGTAGAGGGATAGGTATGTGCTCTGCCACAGAAAGGGAAGGAGGGCAAATAATCCCATCTTGTTGCATAAATAATGCATCTAATTATATCTTCGAGTGTAGGACTTTTTCCATATTTGGCATTACCTCCTGTGGGGGAGAAAAAAACCAAGTTTCCTCCTACCTTCTAAATTCTTCTAGTTGGACTAATAATCAAATAAACACAATACAGAATAACAGGAGAAAATGACCAAATTGATTACGTATATACATGGTGGGAGGGGGGTTCCATAAAAATATGAGACGCAAGGAGAGATTGGGCAGTTGAGATTCACCTGCCACCTTGCTTGAGCTAAGGAGAAAGTGGGGGGTGGGGCCATTCAAAGGGCAAGGAGACAATTCACATGGGGATGGAAAAGCAAATGTCTTGTAAATAAATGTTTGCTGGGCGACCTTGAAACAATGGGACACAGCAAGGACTTTGATCAAATGGGCCTTGCTAGGGTCGTCCCTGTCCACCACACTAGCTCATATTGAACTATAGTTATCCATGGCGATTGTTCCCTTCCTGGAACAGGTCCTCTGTCTGAATTCTTTTAGGCAATTAGGACGAAGGTCAAAGTTTCTTTCTGAGTCTTTTGTTTCTTAAAAATAACCAGCTTAAAATCATCTGTATCCCCCCAAGCATATTTTAGGGTGCCACATTCTGGTCTTCTTCATCTCCAAAAGGAAGACAGCATTTAAATTCTGGCACGCTCATTTTAAAAAATGTTTGTGTGGGAAGGGTTAGGAACAGAGGTGGGGAGGTAATTCTGGTGGAGATTACAGAAAGCTGTGATAAGCAAAGCCTAGTTTTATGCTTGTAGGTCCTCAAAGAGGGTGAAAACAAATCCTTCCCTCCTTAGCTACCTGTAGACAGAGGGTCCTGCCATGCACCTGGTTGGTATTTGCTTTTGAAAAGTAAGTGACAGAGGTAGTGTGCATATCACAAATATTTAAATCTTAAAAAGAGACTAAGATTTCCTCATTCCTCCCCAAATGCATAAGGGTTCATCTGTCTGATAAAAATATATATACAGCCAAGTTGTAAAAGATATCTCTTTTATAAAGATACTGAAAACTGGCACAAGAGAGGATGACAGGAAAATTAGCATTACATAGGCACTCAGGTCCTGGAGGAGATAAGAGTAACTTTGCCTCCAGGAGTACAGAGTCAAGGACAAGACCCACCAGCTGGGGCATCACTCTCATAATTAACAAAGCTATCCAGAAAGCCTCTGGGAAACTGCATTCTCTGATTTACCCCAGTGCCCACCACAGTCCAGGTTGCCTTTAATATCATAATTTTATTCAAATTACTTTAGCTATCAGTCTTGGAAACCAAATTTGATTAAGTTAGGTCCTTGACCGTGTGTGGATTCTTAAAGTTGAAATGGTGATATTTAAAGTATTAGTGGCTATTTTTGAAACTGGAAAGAGAGTCATTCATTTCACCTTGAGAGAGACAACTCATGGAAATGAAGTTAAAACACACAAAAAAAAGAATTTAAAATGCAATTGGAACTGAACCATCAGACGTGCTGAAGTTACATATGTTGTCGTATAGGAAGTCGTCTGCTATGCTGCTCCTGCCCTGCTTTTAATTTCTGTATTTTGTAAAGAATGGAGAACTTTCTCTGAAACTTACTTCATGTATGGAATGTGACAGAATGTGTTTCTGCCAAAATCTTTAGGCATCGTTAAAGAGATAACACAACTCAATTAATCAGCATACTGAATAAAGATATGCAATTTAAAAAAAAAAGCAAGAATGGTCACCAGTGCCTGACAGATTTGATCAAAGTGAAAAGATCAGATAACATGTCAGGCGAGGGGGTAGTAAGTGAAAGGCAATCTGCAGAATGTGAGGAAATGTTTTCAAACCATGTATCTGATAAAGTGTTAACTTCAAAAATATGTAAGAAACTCCTACAATGCAATAGCAAAAACAACAATTAACAAAAATGGACAAAGAATCTAAGTAGACATTTCTCAAAAAAAGACATAGAAATGGCCAACACGTATATGAAAAGATGCTCAACTTTTTTCACTAATCATCAGGGAAATGCAACTCAACACCCCAATGAGATATCGCCTCACACCATTAGGATGAGTATCATAAAAAAGAAGTGTTGGCAAGGATGTGGATAAATCGACAAGTTGGAACCCTTGTACACTGTTGATAGGAACAAAAGTTGAAGCAGGCACTATAAAAAACAGTATGGAGGGCCTACAAAAAATTAGAACTGACTTGGATTCAGAGCTTCTAGCCAAGATGGAGGCATAGGTAGACACACTATGCCTTCTCACACAACCAAGATAGGGACAACAACAATATAGAAAAAAAATAACAAACAGAACTGACAAAATTGAAGTGTACGGAAGTCGGACAACAAAGGATTTAAAAATAGACACGTTCATCCAGACCTGTAGGAGGGGCGGAGTTGGCTGGGCAAGGGACTCAGAGTAGAGAGCAGAGCAATGGGGGCGGCATGCAGGACTACAGAGGGTGGACCCTGGGCCCACAGGTGGCGGTGGCTGGTGGGCCCCGGCCAGGGATTGGCGACTGGCAGACCCAGTGAGGCGGCCATTGTGAAGCAAGGCACTGCACCCAACTCAGGGTCCCAGCACTGGGAAATAGAGCTTTGGGTCACTGACTGAGGAGGTAGGTCCCGCGGGGTGCACAGGCCCACCCACATGGGAATTGGTGCCAGAGGGGCCCAGTTGGCTCGCAGAAAGCAGCAGAGGGGTCTGGGGTACTACAGAGAGCAGAGTAGGCGCCATTGTTCCTTCTCGGACCCCACCCCCACATATAGCACCACAACCCAGCAACTGGGGTGCCCCACCCTGGTGAACACCTAAGGCCCCACCCCTCACTACAGGTGCTCGACAAGACCAAAAAAAAAGAAAAGAGATGGTTCAAACAGAAGAATTGAAAGCCCCAGAACCCATCCTTTTAAGCAACCAAGAGATAGCCAACCTATCAGATGCACAGTTCAAAGCACTGGTGATCAGGATACTCACAGAATTGGTTGATTTTGGTCACAAACTAGATGAAAAAATGAAGGCTACAATAAGTGAAATGAAGAAAGATGCACAGGGAACCAATGGTGATGGAATGAAAGATGGGTCTCACATCAATGGAGTGGACCAGAAGGAAGGAAAAAATATACAATCAGAAAAGAATGAAGAAATAAGAATTCAAAAAAAGGAG
>CM052548.1:57827217-57842982 GCA_028533065.1 Trachops cirrhosus | reverse complement strand
CCAAAGCTGGATGATTCATCCATGCATCCATGCAACCACTAAAACTCCTGAGAATCAACTTTATTTAAGGCACAGTGCAGGAATCCCAGAGATTCAATGGGCCCGGCACCTAAGGAGCCTACAATTTATCACGGAGGCCAAGAAGGCAGACACCCCTGTAACAGGAGCAGTCTGGTGCGAAGAAATCACTCTGCTTGGAGGAGACGCATGGCATGGGAAGAAGAATGGGAGGACTTGCTGGGTGGTGAACCTCATTCCAGCATAGCTGGGTGTTCCCGAGGCTCTTCATAGACCTGAGGGCAGACACCCCACCCTCACCAGGCACAGCTCCCATCCGTCAGGGGCCCTGCCCACTGAACACTGTGTCCGGCCACCTACATTGGACACTGGATGTGACTCGAGTCCATCCCTTCAGGCCTCTGAGGCACCCAGAGGAACAGGTGCCTTTGTATTTAAGCTGCAGAGCAGGCCTGAGGACTCGGGGGGAGTAAATGGCAGGTGATGGGCCACAGATAAGCCCTGCTGGGCTAACTCCTGTTCCTAATAGTGATGGCTTTGTGGATGATGACAGAAAAAATGACATTGTGGTCCCTTGGCCGGGTGGCTCAGTTGGTTGGACCATTGTCCCATATGCCAAAAGGTTACAGGTTCGATTCCCAGTCAGAGCACATGCTTGGATTGCAGGTTCAATCCCTAGTTGGCGCACATATGGTGGCAGCCAATCCAAGTTTCTCTCTCACACTGATGTTTGTCTCTCTCTCTCTCCCTTGCTTTCTCTCTAAAATCAATAAATATATGCTTGAGTGAGGATTTTTAAAAATGACATTGTGGTGAGCTGTCACTGTCTAAAGCTTTCATCCTCAGACAGAAAGTATTTTCTACTAAGTTTAATTTTTAATGAGGCATTGAGGGAGATTCATGTTTGAGCAGTGAATTGACTTCAAGTATAAATATATTTATGCAATTAGTTATAAGCTATCAAACCTGACCCTTCTCCCTCTCAACCTGAAAATTTTCCTTCAGGAAACTACCAGAAAAAATCCAAAGATTTGGGTGCCCTGAAGTTCTCTGTGGCCTCCTGCTGTGGAGACTTCGCCATGCTGACCAGAGGGCGAGTGTGGCAGGAACCTGCAAGGTCACGGCAGATGAGAAGGGAGGCCAGGCGTGCACATGATTCCAAGTTCTCCCAGACTTGGCACAGATCTTCAAATATTTATCCAGTATCTTGCATCTGCACTGCCCTGAGTATTGGGGGCACCAGAATGCAGGAGATGGGATGCTTCTATGGAGCTCACGGTCAGGAGGACCTCGCAGAAATGCTGCACCAGTGTACTGGGAGTATCTTCTCACCAGGGCTTCACAGCATTTACGGGAAGGAGCTACTGTGTCTTTTCGATGAGGCTGGGCTTCCTTTTGTGCAGTGGGGAGAGGAAGGATCTGTGAAGTCCTCAAGCAGAAACGAGTGACCTGTTGGAGAGGTCGCACTATAGTTGAAGTCTCCTTCCCGGAGGCCTCCTGGAGAAAGGGCCACGGTGCTTGAGTTTTGCTTTGATGTTGGCAAATCATCCTTCTACTGGCTGGTAACAGTTGTTGTTGTTCTTCTTTTTTAGGGAAAAGAACTGGTTTTTTTTTCCTGAGTGAATGAAAAAGAAACAAACTAAGAGGGAGTGTGTATATTGCAGGAAGCTGTACAAATTAAAAAGATTTGTAAAAAGAAATCTTGAGAGGACATTATAAATAAGCTAATACAAAATTTGGTTTCTTTTCAATATAATCATCAAGAGAAAGTTTTTCCTGTGTCTGCCTAAAAACTGAAGAATTAATCAAATGCTTAATTAATTTTCAAAAAATCATCTCTCAATCTGAGGTTTGTATTGGTATTTCATGCCTTTTATTATCACCTTAAAATAAATAGTCAAATATCATTTCATACTATATTCCGTAGGTCAAGTATGTTTGGCAAATTTTCCAGGGTTTCTAAAGGGAAAGAAACAGAAGTCTGGAGGAGAACGCTGGACTTGTGTCCCTCAAACTTACACTCGATGAGGTGGTTTCCTGTTGGTGAGGAAGCTCCGCCCTCAGGCCCATCTGCCTGGAGGAGAGGAACCCATGAGAGTTTGCACTTATGCTGTGAGTGACTGACTCACTAGGTTACTCCCAGGGAGCGTTTGCATTTTCTAAGAGACCATGTTAACCCGACACAACTGCAGGCGGTGAACTGGTTTGGGTACCTGGACATAGGAGACATGTTAATAGCTACTTCCTTGGAAGAGAGGGCGGTTTAAGATGTGAATGAGGGGAGGATGTATCAGCCTGGTGCCTGTGGTTAGTTTCCACGCCGTCTACGTGCTCAGTGAGCCTCGGGGTGTCAGAATTACCCCCCTTTAAATGGATTCATCAGTAAACCCCACAGTGTCAAATTCATCATCAGCAATTTGAACCCTTATTTTCTATTGGAGGACGTAATATGAGAGGCTATCAATTAATTTTTGTAGATAGCTGATTGCTCCTACAAGTAGCCAATTTTGAAAGTCATTATCCTGGATATGTACGTTAAGCCTGCCTGCCAACATCTGACTCAAAAGACTGAACCTCCACTGGCTGGGGCCTGACAGTAATAGGGATGAGTAACTGGAGGCAATTCCAGCTGGCACAACGATTTATTTAGGAGAATGAGCCACTTGGAAAACAGGTCTCCATCTGTGTGACTCACATCAGCCTGGGCACACTGAGAGCTCCACTTCAGATGGCTGAGATTTGAAAATCCCAAATGTCCCTTCACCTCATGCATTATTGCTAAAGAACATGGATCCCCACTCCTCACCCCATCCCCCCACCCTCCACAAACAAAAAAAAGAGCATGGATACCACACTGGATGGGACGCATTTAATCTGAGTTCCATCCCTCACCACTGTAGGTGTCTCAGAATCCAGTGTCCATCTTCCTAGTCCTGAGGTGGAAAAGATAATACTCACCACGACTGTTAGTAGATTAAATTGCTCAACAAATGCTAGTCTCCACCCCCACTATCACAATCAGCCTGTTGTAAGAAGTTATTCTGAACTAGCCTCGGGTCATCCCCCCTTTAAATGGATTAATCAATAGCTACCACATCGTGGCACTCACTGTTAACACATTGAACCCCCACGCTGAACATCCAAAAGGGAGAGGGAAAGGGAGGGAGGAAGAGAGGGAGAGAAACACTGATGTGAAACATTGATCCGTTGCCTCTTGCATGTGCCCCCACCGGGGACTGAACCCACAATGCAGGCATATACCCTGACCAGGAATTAAAACAGTGACACTTCGCTTTGCGGAACAGTGGCCAACTACCTGAGCCACACCTGCCAGGGTATATATCTCTTTATACATATATGCTATTGGTTTTGTTTCCCTGGAGAACCCTGACTAACACAGTACCCAAGGAGCCAGACTCCTGGTCAACCATGTTGACATCAGGCCTTGATAAGTCATTCAGGCTGTTTTGAGACTTTTCCTTTCAGGGAGTAAAATGTACAATAGCATGATAATTATTCATCAGACTTCTGTAAACAGGAGCTGCTCATAAGCAAACCCCGTATGAGTTGGTAGAGGTTTGGATGAAAGCAAGTAGAGAGGACTGGACATGATCAAAAAGGCCTGCAGCCTGGGCACCTAAGGCCTCGTGAAGTATACATACCTGGGTCAAGGTGTCTGTTCCACAATCAAGCCCACAGGCATCTGCAGCAGGGCTACCAAGTCCACCTGTGAATGAGCCCAGGGAGGTCGTGCTGAGGATGCGAACAAAGATGAAAAGAACAGAGGGATATATGGGACGTCAGTCATTCATTCTGTTTTTTAGCACCTTGTATGTGCAGGCACACAAAGCACAAGGGTAAGTAGTGCAGACTTGACCATGCCTCATGGAGCTTGTATTTCTGTTGTGACATAGCAAACAGGGAGTTACAATTCAGGGCTCTGAGGGCAGAGTACAGGGAACACAGGAGATGAATCACCTATAGTGGGTGATGTGGGGTTGTCAGGGGAAAGTTTCCAGGGAAGGGAGATCCAAGCCGAGGAAATCTGGGCTGGACACTGCCAGCACTGACTGGCGAACCCATCTTCTGAAGGAGACCATAATTCCTTCAGCTACTTTAATGCCACTTCTCCTGTGTTAAAAAAAAACAAACAACCCAAGGTTCTAGAATATATTCCTCACCCAGTAACACTGCTCCGTTAGTATTAGAGTCAGTGTATGAAGGTTTGGTATTTAGTTTTTCAAATTATGACAAATGACCATCCATCATTAAATAACCTTTGATATCTAATAACAGGAGTTGACAACGTTTAAACTAGCTGATTCCTTACACAAGGCACATTTCTTATAACGTCAAACAGATATGCATCACCCACTGTATTCATTCATAATCTTGGGTTGTAAGAAATGCAAACAAGCTCAGGCTGGCTGAAGCAAGAAAAGGAAACAATGACATTAGAACAAGGGCTGTTTCATGAGCACAAAAGCTGGAATCCACTGAAGCCTCAGGAAGTGCCTCAAACCAGAAACTGCAGAAACCGCAGAGTACTGTTCTTTGTTCATCTCTTCTTTTCTCTCTGTGCAGTTGCTTGGTTCGATCTCTCCCTCCACCCCCACAATGGCTTTCACTGATCTCTGATTTACATGGACCAGTTCCAACCACATATAGAGATCAATGGGCAAAAGGTGAAGTGCTATTCCAAATTCCCACCAGCATCTACACCTGTCCAGTCCCCGTATGTGAGAAGTGGGCCATCCAGAGCACATAGGGCTGCCAAGGACAGAGCTTTCCTGCAACATAGGAAACTCTGGGCAAGAAAGCAGTTCCCCACAGAGTCTACCGCACATCCCTAGGCAGCCTTCCACTGCTAAGGCGCTTTGCACACCTGTATTCCCATTCAGTATGTATTTATCTCATACTTAAACAGTTAAACTGGCAGCAACAATAACGTCTTATTTCCAAAGCTCTGTTAGGTGGATGGTTTGATGGATAGGTGGGGCCAACCCAGTGTAAATTTTTAAATGTAGAGCTAACTTCTACAGAGAGAGGCAGTCCTTAAAAGTCACAGAGCCACCAAGTTCATTCACAACTCTATCATTAGGTCATCTCCCTATAGTGCCAACCACAGGGACAGCCGTTGGACTTCCCACGCCAGCCTACCATTATCTAAAACATTCTGTGGCATTTCAGACAGCTCCTACCCTACAAGGACATGTTTTGAAAGACAAAACCATAAGCATTTTTATAATTTGTGTATTAAAAGCTGTTTTCAAGTGGTGTAGCTGCAAACATACATAAATATATACTGTAATTAGAATACAGTTGAGATTATACTCTTTAGATGTGGGGTAATTTTCTACTACAACTGAAAAAGGAAAATAGAAAGAAGCCACATAGCTAAAGGAAATATATTTGTAAATAGTGTTATCTAGAATACAACAAATTTATCAGTAAGTTTACAAATATTTCACATATCACATAGGAGCCAATATGGAAATTTTTTTTCAGGGAATACCAATAAATAAAAATGAAGCCACAGCATTTTTTATTTGAAGAAAAGAAATGTATTACTAAAAATAGGTATAAAACATAAAGCAAACATAAAGTAAAATAAAATAATTTCAACGATTCTTAGAAAAGATATTGACTTATTGCCAAGATGGAGTTGTAGGTAGACATGCTTCACCTCCTCGCACAGAGCCACCAAGAAGGAGCACAACTAACCTCAAAACAAAAAAACAACCAGAACTGCCAGAAAATCGAACTGTATGAAAGTCCGACCACTGAAGATTTAAAGAAGTATTTATCCAGATAGGTAGGAGGAGCAGAGACAGGGAGCTGGTGGAGAGGACACGGTGTGGCTGTGGCGAGGCGGCAGTGGCTGTGGCCGGAGGAACAGTGGTCGCATATTCATGTGTGGCAGATAAAAACTGGGAGGGACACCTGGGGAGCCAGGGATCCCAGCCAGACCACACAGCCCAGGGTTCCAGCGCCAGGAAAATGAAGCCTCATTACTTCTGGCTATAAAAACCAGTGGACATTGGGGCAGGAGAAGAAACTGCTGCTTTCTCAGGAAAGTCCATTTAAAAGACCCCACGGTCCTAGAACATTCACATATCCACCCACTCCGGGAACCACCACTAGGGCAACAGTTAGAGGGCCACCAGTCATATACGGGAAATAGGTGAAGTGACTGGAAATGGGGCAAAGGCTGAGCAAGGTGTACAGTCCCCTCTCTGACCCCTCCCCCACACATGGAGCCACAAAGTGGCCATAGGGGTTGCCCCACCCTGGCAAATACCTAAGGCTCTGCCCCTTAAAACCCAACAGGAGTGCCAAGATAGGGAGTCAAAGCAGCTCTACCTAATTAATACACAGAAACAAACACAGGGAGGCTGCCATATGAAGGAGACAAAGAAATATGGCCCAAATGAAAGCATATATCAAAAAGAATCAAGTGAAATGGAGATAGCCAACCTATCAGATGAAGAGTTCAAAACATTGGTGATAAGGATGCTCAGAGAACTCACTGAGTATGGCAAATGCATAAAGAAATTAAGGCTACACTAAGTGAAATAAAAATCCAC
Organism: Trachops cirrhosus; assembly: GCA_028533065.1. NCBI lineage: Eukaryota > Metazoa > Chordata > Mammalia > Chiroptera > Phyllostomidae > Trachops > Trachops cirrhosus. The sequence continues at coordinate 57,836,377 of CM052548.1, read as the reverse complement.
AGGGAACCAACAGTGAGTGGAAGGAAGCTGGCATTTAAATCAGTTATTTGGAACATAAGGAAAGAAATAAACAGTCAACTAGTATAGAATGAAGAAACAAGAATTCAAAAAAAATGAAGAGAGAATAAGAAGACTCTGGGACATCTCCAAAAGTACCAACATCCAAATCATAGAGATGCCAGAAGGAGAAGCAAAAAATTGAAAATTTATTTGAAAAAATAATGAAAACTTCCCTAATTTGATGAAGGAAATAGACATACAAGTCCAGGAAGCACAGGGAGTCCCAAACAAGTTGGACCCAAAGAGGGCAACACCAAGACACATCATAATTAAAATGCCAAAGATTAAAGATAAAAAGAGAATCTTAAAAGTAGCAAGAGAAAAGAAGAGAGTTACCTACAAAGGAGTTCCCATAAGACTATCAGCTGATTTTTCAAAAGAAACTTTGCAGGCAAGAAGTATTAGAAGTGATGAAAAGCAAGAACCTACAACCAAGATTGCTCTATCCAGCAAAGTTATCATTTACAATGGAAGGGCAGATAAAGTGCTTCCCAGACAAGGTAAAGCTAAAGGAGTTCATCATCACCAAGACCTTATTATATGATATGTTAAAGGGAATTATTTGAGAAAAAGAAGAAGATCAAAACTATGAACATTAAAATGACAATAAACTCACAGCTATCAACAAATGAATCTGAAAAACAAAAACAGCCCTAGCTGTTGTGGCTTAGTGGATTGAGTGCCAGCCTACAAACCAAAGGGTCACTGGTTCAATTTCCAGCCAGGGCACATGTCTGGGTTGTGGGCCAGGTCCACACTAGGGGGTGCACAAGAGGCAACCACACATTAATTTTTCTCTTTCTCTCTTTCTCCCTCCCTTCCCCTCTCTCTAAAAATAAATAAATATAATTTTTTTTAAAAGAAAAGAAAAAATAAAAAACAAAAACACAGCAAACAACTAGAACTGGAACAGAATCATACAAATGGAGATCACATAGAGGGTGATCAGCGGGGAGGGAGAAGGGTGAAAATAGGGGTAAGGTACAGGGATTAAGAAGCATAAATGGCAGGTACAAAATAGATAAAGGGATGTTAAGAATAGTATAGGAAATGGAGAAGCCAAAGAACTTATATGCATGACTCACCAACATGAATTAAGCAGGGGGGCAGGGAATGCAGGAGGGAAGAGGGGTACTGGGCAGAGGTAGGCAAAGGGGGAAAATTGGGACAACTGTAATAGCATAATCAATAAAATATACTTTAAAAAAGAAATAAAAAAGGTATCCACAGTACATATAAAGAACATATACACAAGACAATACTCTAATAAAAGTGAATATGCACTATAGAACAAAATATTACATTTGAATAATTACACTGTCAGGTATCCAGGAAAAGCAAGAATTTCACTAAACACTTAATACCTGGTGAACAGTAGGGAAAAAAGAATTCTGCTCAAAACTAGCCTGAATCTAATAGCAATGCCACCATTGCTTTGGAGTCACATCCAGGTGGTATTCACTTCAAATCTTAGATGTAGGAAAATCCCAGATTCTGCATCTGATTAGCTGTGCGGCCTGTGGGAGAAAGGTACCCATAGATTGTCTTTGCTCTGATGTTTAACAATGTCCACCTTCACCAGTAGGGGGCAGCAGTACTATCCATAGCACCTTCCTGGACCTCTGTTAACCCCCACTGAATTCGCACACCAAAAGAAGGGAATTGGAGGCAAAGTGAGTTTAGGGTTTATTTTTGAGAAAATAATACATATGGTACTTAAGTACCATGTTATCAAGTCTCAATTAATCTGGGCATGATAACTCCGGGGATTCACTAATATCCCCATAAAACAAAACCACAGCCAATTCCCAATTACTTGGGGAGAGAAGGGGTTTTCAGGCCCTCTACCCACCATGAACTGGCAATTCAGCAGAATGGATCAGCTCCTCCTCCTGCCCAAGCCCCAACTTCCAGGAACAGCTGGTGCCAGTGTTAATCAGTGCTAAACTGTGTTAATGGGTTATACCAAACCACTCACAGACAATTTGTATGGAACTTCAAAAAATCATTGTTCTATATCTACTTAAAAGGGGAAAAATATTTACAATTAAAATTAAAAAAACATTGTTTTCTCAACATTAAGAATTTCTATTTCATACTTGTCAAAAGAGCTCTTTTTTTACTTATTTAGAAATAGTTTTTTTAAATCAAATATCAGTTCTTCGAATACATAAATGGGAAACAAGGGGAAAAACTGGTTAAAATTCCTTTGCTCTTTGTCAAGGTCAGAGCCTGTCTTCTAAATCACGTCCCTCCGAGGGATGAGGCTCCTCACACCACATCTACACCAGCAGGAGCAGCACCGAGCATCTATGAAATGAAGGCTGCCCCACCGCTGGCTCCATGGAGGCCCTGAAGGTTCTGTGGAGATGAGGGGACAGTGCAGGGATCGAGGCTTCTGCCTGGCTGAGGGTGACCAGACAAAGCGTCCCGAATCCAGAGATTGTACGATGTGAGACAATGAGCATCTTAAAATCATACCATATGATTTGTAGCACATATAGATGAATATTAGGTATATATATACACACTGTACATATGTATCTATTCAATTTGTATTTTATATATAATAGAATGTATATAAAAAGATGATCAAAATGACAGTAAAATTTTAGCAGTGCTTATCTTTGGTGGTAGAAATTGAAAAGCTGATTTTCATTTATGTGGAGAAGAGGAAGAACTGAGTGTAACTGAGACCCTCTGACAGAAGAACAAGCCTGGGGGACATATCCTCCTGAAGATGAAGATGGCTCATGAGGCTAAGTAGTGAGAACAGCAGATGCACACGGAAACAGGGGAACAGAAAAAGGGGCTCAGAATCAAGCCCACTCTTATGTGGAAACAAACTTACTTTAAAGCAGGTATGCCCCGTTCAATAAATAATGAATAAGTACTATTTAATATGTCTGAGGCAACACAATCAATATGAAGGGAAATAATATTAAATCCTTTTTTCGGCCAGATTTAAAATATCACTTCCACATGGATGAAAGACTTAAATGTGAAAAATCTGTGAAACTCATAAGATAATATAAAGACTCTCAGGGTAGGGAAGGATCTTAACACACCCACACACAAACGTGGAAAAACTGATTGTTTGAACTATGTTAAAATTAAAAACTTCTTTTTTCTTTTCTTTTTTATTGTATTTTTCCATTACCTTTTATCCCCCCATACCCTCTCCCACCTCCCCCACCCCCCTGCAGTCACCACATGTTAAGAATTTCTATTCATTGAAAGATGCCATTGGGAAATCAAAAAAGCAAGATGATTAAATTCTTGAGATCTGTTGTACAACATTGTGCCTATAGTTAACAATACTGCACTTCACACTTAAAAATGTCAGAGGGTACATCTCATGGCAACTGTTCTTAGCACAGTAAAAAAAAATTAAACAAACAAAAAAGACATTGAAAAGACAAGCCAGGAAGTAGGAAAAGATGTTGACAACACGTATAACTGACAAAGATTAATGTCCAGAATATACAGAGAATTTACATAAATCAACAATGAAAACACAGATAACCTAACAGAAAACATATTCACAAAACACTACCAGGCACTTCACAGAAAAGGAAACACAAAAGGCCCGTAAATACATGTGGTCTCAACTTCATTAGCTATCAAGGAAATTTAAAACCAAATAAGCTACCATGTTCTACTTAGAAGTCAGGCAATACCAAATGCTGGGAGGGAGGCGGATATAACAGAAAAGAGACTCGATCACTGCTGGTGAGAATGGAAATCGGCACCACTGCTATCAGGTATTGTCTAACAGATCCATTAGTAGTGCCATGGGTGAGTAGGCTGTGGTGTAGTACATAATAGAGTACTACACAGTCGTTACAGAGAGTGAATGAAGCTATGTCCTCTAACTTGATGTATCTTGAACAAAAGAAACAAGCCATGAAGTTCAATTCTATTTGTATAAGGTTCCAAACAACAAAACCATGGGATATATTTATACAGTGACACATAGGTAGGTGGTAAAACTCTAAGGAGAACTAATGGAAGGTTATCATGTGGTAGGGGAAGTGCGCAAATGCATGGAAGTTGGCAGTAATCAACTGGACACATCCCATGGAAGAGCGGCAGGCCACCAAGCAGGGTCTCACATGGGGCGCAGAAAGTGTGCAGTGCTGCCTCCTTATGTCACCAGTGGAGGCGTCAGTTCTTACAGCTGGACCACCCAGCTCAAAATACATGCTGCAAGCAAACCTCTGATTGTCTTTTGTCTCCACATGTAAATTTGCCTTTAAGGAGATGCTATAGATTGGATATCTGTGATCCCCAAAAGTCATATGTGGAAACTTAACCCCCGAGGTGATGGAATTAGGAGGTGGGTATCCTTGGGAGGCTATTAGGTCATGAGGTGGAGCCCATGATGGGATTAGTGCCCTGATAAAAGAGACCCCACTGAGCTCCCTCCCATCCCTTTCCACCACGTGAGGACATGACGAGAAGATGTCCTCTATCAACTAGGACCTGGGCTCTCACCAGATGTGGAATCTGTCAGCACCCTGGTCTTGGACTTCCAGCCTCCAGAACCATGAGAAATAAATCTCTGTTGTCAAAAGCCACCCAGTCTCTAGAGTTTTGTTATAGCTGCCGGGGGGACTAAGATAGGAGGGATAAGATCCCCAAACACTTGTATTTTGTCTACTCGGTTAGTTTTTGCTGTAGTCGTACATTCACCTTGGATTTTTGTGACTTTATTTAATATCAGTTCTTGGAAACTGATGGACTATTTTGTACCAACCTCTGAAGTTATCAGCCTGGAAGACTGGGGCAGAACCTAAAATGTGGCAGCCCCATCAAAACAACGTCACAGGTAACACAGGTCTGTCCCAGATGACACTGGTTTGCTTTCCACCTTTCCAATGGATAGTGGTTCCCAATGTGCCAATCTGAAGACTGAAGTGGCAGAGGGCCTAGGTAAGTCGGTCAAGGTCACAGGGCTGTAAGCAGAAAGCCAGACTGGTTTAAAGGCTATTTTGGAGCAAACAGGAGATGGGTGGATCCTGCCCTTTTCACGACTCGGCTGTTGGTCACCTGGGGAGTGAGCCTGCCACACATTTTTGGTGTAAGCTAGTCACAGAAACACTCCGTGTAGATTGATCTTCTGGTTTTCATGTAATTCCCTCTCCTGCATGAGACTGTCCCTTCAAGTGCTACGTTAAATGGATTGAAAGATGTCACTTACCCAAAGGATCTATGACCAGTGGTTTCTGGAATGCTATTTTGTCATTTCCCAGAACAAAACTGTTCCTTAAGCAAATTAAAACAGATATATTTACACCCTTGTGGCCACAGGGAAAGGACACATGATTCTCAAAAATAAAGCTCATTCCTCTCTTTTTTTTTACTAACAAGGGTGCAAAAGGGCAACCAAGCAATACATTTACTAGTACATCCTTTATGATTTTTTTTGAAAAGGCCACTTAGCTATAGTATACCACAAATGGTATATTATGTCTTATTGGGACTCTTCCCAATAAGAGTCCATTGAAAGTTCCTCGCAGCAAGTGGGATATTTAGTCATGTCGCAAAAATACATCTACTTGTGAGAGAATCACCACTGAGTCTCTCCCTTCCAAGTTCCTTCACGGCTCCCCGCGCCTGGAGCAGGAGAAGCCAGTGTGCCAAGGACCCAGCAGCACTACAGGGATTTAAGGAGAAAACATATCTGAAGCTAAGAGGTTTGAGTCTGGAAGAAAGGAGAGAGAAACTAAGAAAATATAGAGGCCAGAATGGTCAGGACCCCGCAAAGCAGTTGCCAATCTCCCCGTCCACACATATGATGAGAAATGAGTTGTTTCAAACTGCTGAGTTGTGGTCCTTTGTACGCAGCAATAGAACACGAACCCCACCCCCACCACAGTTGATCCTATCTGTGTGGGGACTGCAGTGGATCGAGAATAAGCTCTCAGGAGCTGGGAGACCCGCTTCCAGGTCTCTGATTTTCCAAGCTGTGTGACCTTGGATAAATCACTTGATATCTCTGAGCCTCAGTTTTTTTACCTGTAAGACAAGGTCCTTTTAGGTTCTGTAAATCTTATTCCAGAGGTAAAAACATTTGGAATTAAAGAAAATCAACAATCAAGAAGAAACACTGGAGAGTTGCAGGGTTAGCCTGTGCCTGAGGGGCACTTTGTAAGGTGAGCACCTCTTTCTCTCTGGGCTCCCTATTTCTCAGCCCCCCTTTTACTCTCTGGTTCTAGGCTGGTGCCTCACCGCCCCTCCAGCTCCCCACACTGCCGGCACATCCCCCCCCCCAGGTTGACCCACCCACCCTCCTTAATCACCACCTGTGACTGCACTTCCTTCCATTTTGCCTCTGATTCCAGAGAATTCCCTTGATCTGCTCCCTTTGTATCTGCCCTCAAACTGCCTTCACTTCTGCAGGATGGACAGACAGCAAATGTGTGCTGCTGAGAGGAACAGTCTGTGGGAAGCCAGTCGCCTCCCCTAAAAACCAGGCAAACTCCAGGAGGCGAGGTGAGAGAACAGAACACAGACGTGAGAGCTGAGAGCTCCCTACCAGACAGAGGAAGGCATCACAGTGACTGGCTGTCCAACAGTCTTCACCAAAACAGAAGTGAGAACACCATAGCATGGAATGACATGGGACGGAGCAGATGGGGATGGAATAGGGAGAAATGCACAGATATTAGTATGGAGGGGAACTCAGGCTAAATAAGAACGAAGATCTCAACAAGCCAGCTGGGTTCAAACCCACAGGCTCAGGCTCTTCTGTGAAGGAAGATGCTGGTGGCCTGCTGCACTTAGTCCCCATGTGGGGCATGGGTGACTCTGAGCTGACCGTTGGCTGAGGCAGCAACGACCTATGCGGCCCCTGCCGGGCAGGAGGCCCAGGTTGCAGGATCTCTACTTGGTGGAGAACCCTTCATTTGTGCCAGAACCAGGGCTATGGGACTGGGCTTTGCTGTGTTTTGCTGGAGGCCCCAGCACTTACACAAATGTCGAGGGCCATAGAGGGGAAGGCTGTGGCGGCCCGTCTCATGAGAAGGGAGAACGTGTGTTTCCTAAACACCCGCAGCGTGCAGGGGCCCCGCTCTCTGTGAATAGCTCGGGGAGGCAGGGAGCGGAGCACGCAGGCTCCAGCCTCTGAAAACTGGGGTCGGATGTGAGCTCTGCGCTTTCCAGCCGTGTGGCGGTGGACAGAGGCTCACCCTTCCTGAGCTATTTCTTTCACCTGCAACGTGAAGGAAATTATAACACCCATTTCTAAGGTCTGTGGTGGGGATTAAAAGTTTTTGCGAAACACTAAGTAAACGTACTCAGCATCCCTGAAGTGAGTCACTACTCAGCTAAGCAGAGAGTAAGGCGCACCTGATGTGAGTAGTAGCACTTATGTTACTCTTGGAGCTCAAAGCACTTTGTAATTAAGGCATTTAATTAACTAATAACTGTGAGGCAAATATGCTGAATTATATTCCATATAGTTCAACCTGTCAACCTGTCAAAGGAATTACGAGCTTCTTGGGAAGCAGACGGTTAGTCACGGCAATATCGCCAGGGCGCACTCAGGTGGTTGCTCTCTAGTTACACGGGTGAGTCCCCGAGCACCCGGCAGCGCAGGGCCACGACCGAGCCCTGCTTCCCTTCGTTTCATTGCAGGGCTTGGAAACCACAACCCACCCACACAAGTCCAGTTCTGGGATCCAAGAGTCAGGGCTTTTAAAATTAATGAACTGCTGCTGGCTTGCCCTGGGGGATGATTATCACTTTGGCAGTGTTCAGACTCTGAGACCAGGAAATCTGCCCATGTCATGGTTAGCCAAGAGAGGCCACAGGCACAGGGCCACTCCCTGAGGTGTGTAATCAGGGATGCTGAGGCAGGACACCCCATTTCCAGGCAAATGTTTAATTATGCAAGCTTTTGGTTACCTGTAAAACCATAATTGGTTTCTAACAATAACTCTGAGGCACTGAGGTATCTTCTGAATCATCAAAGCAAAAAGAGATTTTATGTAGCTAAGGTGCTTTGTTACCATCTTCGCAAATTGGCAATCAATGCATGTAGTGAAAGCCTTTCTCTTAACTAGAATATTCTATTTGTCAGCATGACACACTCCCCCAGCCATCCTACATTGTATCAGACAAACACGAGACCAGCCAACCACTGACACATTCAGGAAGGGCTGCCTTTTGTCCTTCCCAGGCTGTGAAAAACGGCTTCTCTTTAACTGGATGCCAAAATCTAAGCTCCCTGCAGGCAGAGATGTGGTGACAAGGCATCCCTCGGTGCCTGGTCTGTGACAGCAGTGTGGACCCGATGGTGTCCATGTTCCCAAAGTGAGAATCCCACGGATGCAGAGACCCCCGACCAGCCCAGCGCTTCCAGTCAGGCAGTGCAGATGCAACTGTGAGCCTGCCACTCGTGCAGATGGCTTTCCCAACGTGGGCAGAGGCCCTGCGTGGTCTTCCCCGCACACTTCCCAGATCTACAAAGCTGCGCTGGGTTGGGCTCCAGGCTTCACGCACAGTAAAACTTTTCCACCCAGGACATAGGTTTTAGTCTTCCAGTTGTATTTTTGCTTTAAACCTAGTGTGATTTGCTCTCTGTCTAGCTCTCTTACTTTATATAGGGTAAACAACAGGGGTGCTTAGTAAATATTGTTGAAAGAATAAATGAAAAATTTAAATTATTTTATTTTACACTCTGTTGTTGTTGTCATCATTCTTACAATACTTAATATATGCACCAGCACAATCTCTGTTCCCAGCCTCTTATTTTTTCTTTCTAGAGATAAACACAGTTGGAATTTTTTTGGCAATGCAAGTATTTATGTAACCAAACAAAAACGGAGGTTCAGCTGCCTGTTGTCACACAAGCCAAACTTGTGAGGTAGGTGTTGGTGCAAAAGGAAAGCGGTTTTATTCAGGTGCCACGACCTGGGAGAATGGTGGACTCCCGTCACAAAGACCATCCCCTCTTTCTGTGGTGGAAAAGCCCCACCGTCCACAGCAAGGCAGGGACAAAAGCCAGTGTCCAGAGTTCCCACTCCATTTCAAAGTACAGTCCTTTGGAGCCCACAGGCGGCTGCTAAGTGGTCTTAGGCCCCATCCAGGAGCA
>CM052548.1:57795212-57813272 GCA_028533065.1 Trachops cirrhosus | reverse complement strand
GCTTTCATTTAGAATGGAAGGGCAGATAAAGTGCTTCTCAGATAAGGTCAAGTTAAAGGAGTTCATCATCACCAAGCCTTTATTATATGAAATGTTAGAGGGATTTATCTAAGAAAAAGAAGATAAAAAACATGTACAGTAAGATGACAGCAAACTCACAATTATTAACAACCACACCTAAAACAAAAACAAAAGCAAACTAAGCAAACAACTAGAACAGGAACAGAACCACAGAATTAGAGATCACAGGGAGGGTTATCAGTGAGGGAGTGGGAGGAGGAGAGAGGGGGAAAAGTTACAGAGAATAAGTAGCATAGATGGTAGGTAGAAAATAGACAGAGGGAGGGTAAGAATAGTATGGAAAAAGTAGAAGCCAAAGAACTTATATGTATGACACATGGACATGAACTAAAGAGGGGGAATGTGGGTGAGAGAGGGTGTGCAGGGTGGAGGGTAGTGATTAGGGGAAAATGGGACAACTGTAATAGCATAATCAATAAAATATATTTTTTTAAAAATTAGATTCTCCTGCCTCTCAACACAATGTAATAGTCACAGTACTTTCATATACTGCTGGCGGGAGTATAAATTTGAAGAGCATTTTGGGAAGTGAGTTAGCAGCCTGTAATAAAATGTAAATGCATTTGTCATAAAATCTAGCAATTAGTCCATTAAGATATACTCTAACCAACACTGACAGTCAACACAAAGAAATGTGCACAAGCATGGTTGTAATAGAAAAAAGGATAAATAAACTGTCACGTATTCATTAGATGGAATGCTATTACAGCCATTAAGACAAAAAACCCTTTATCTTTATGTAGCTATTCAAAATATGAACAGAGCTGATGTTCAATCTGTATGATCTACTCAAAAATATGAAAAAAGAAGATATGCAAATGGCCAATAAGCAAATGAAAAGATTCTCAATGTCACTAAACATTATGGAAATGCAAATGAAAACTATAATGAGCCCTAGCTGATGCGGCTTAGTGGATTGTGCACCGGCCTTCGAACCTAAGTGTCGCTGGTTTGATTCCAAGTCAGGGCACTTGCCTGGGTTGCAGGCCAGATCCCCAGTAGGGGGCATATGAGAGGCAACCACACATTGATGTTTCTCTCCTCTCTTATAATTTCCCTTTGTCTAAAACTAAATAAATAAAATCTTTAAAAAACTCTAATGATGTACCACCTCACAGTCATTAAGATGACTACTATTTTTTAGAAAACAGAAAATAACTAATATTGGTGAGAAATTAAACTACTTGTGCACTGTAGGTGCACTGCAGAAAATAGTATGGTGGTTCCTGAAAAAAATAAATATAGAATCATCTAGCAATTTCACTTATGAGTATATACCCAAAAGAATCAAAAGCAGAGTCTTGAAGAGGTATTTGTATGCCCATGTCTGTGGCAGCACTATTCACAATAGCTAAAATGTGGAAGCAGCCTAAGTGTCCATCTTTGAATGAATGGACGAACAGCATATGTTAGATACATACGATGGAATATTATTCAGCCTTAAAAAGGAAAGAGAGCCCTGGTTGGTGTGGCTCAGTGGATTGAGCAACAGCCTGAGAACCAAAGGGTCACTAGTTCAATTCCCCAACAAGGCACACGCCTGGGTTTCAGAGGCAACCAATTGATGTTATCAGTCACACACCAGTGGTTTCTCTCCCTCCTTTCCTCCCTCCCTTCCCCTCTCTCTAAATAAATAAAATCTAAATAAATTAAAAATTAAATTAAATTTAAAAAGGGAAAGAGATTCTGACACATGCTACAACATGAATGGGCCTTGAGAACATTATGCTAAGTGAAATAAGCCAGTCACAAAAAGACAAATACCTTGTGATTTCTCTCATATGAGGTATTTATAGTAGTCAAATTCATAGAAACAGAAAGTATGAATAGAATGGTGCTTGCTGGGAGCTGGGAGAGGGGAAACTAGGAGTCACTTAATGAGGACAGAGTTTTAGTTTTGCAAGGTGAAAAGTGAGGGAGACAGATGGTGATGGTTGCCCCACATTGTGAAGGTATTAATGCCACTGAACTGCACACTTAACATAGTTAAGACGGTAAATGGTGTGTGTATTTCACCACAATAAAAAACTATTAGAAAAAGAAATATAGCAAAATATCTTTATGACCAGAGACTGGAGAGAGATACTTTAGGCAGGACACAAAAACACTACCATGAATAAAAGCTACATCTTTTACACTACATTTTAATTAAAATTTCCATCTATTATAAAAAACCTAGGACAGCTAAAAGCCAAGCCTTAGAATGGCAGAGGATATTTAACTGAAAAAGAGATTGAATGTCAATGACAGGAAGAACCCTTATGGATAGTAATAGTATCAGTGTTGTTTTCCTAGTTGTGACAAAAGTATGATAACATGTTAACAATAGGGGAAATAGCTATGAGCTATGTGGGAATTTTCTGAATACCTTCCTTTGCAACTTTTATATATAGTAGTTCCCACCCCTCCCCACCCATCTGCAATGGTTTTAGTTACCCACAGTCAACCCCAATGCAAAAATATTAAATTTCCCCAACCATCAACACTGTCCGTTCCTGGCATCCAGTCATAGACATTGTTGTGGCTCCATGATTCACCCTCCTCCTCACACACTGTCAGAGGATCAATAGTAGCCTAATGCCACGTCCCAATGCCTTCTTCATTCTCCTCACTTCATCTCAGCACACCGGCATTGCCTCATCTCACATCATAACAAGAAAGGTGAATCCAGTACAATAAGATATTTTGAGAGCAAGACCACATTCACATAACTTTAAGTACAGTTTATTGTTATAGTTCTGTTTTATTTGTTACATTTGTTCATCACTAACCGTGCCTAATTCATAAATTAAACTTTATCATAGGTATGTATGTATAGGAAAAAACATAGTATATGTACGGTATGGGAGGTCTTGGGACATATCCTCTATGGATAAGGTGGAACTATGGTAAATCAAAAGCTATTCAAAAATAAAAATTTCATTTTTAAAAACAGGTTAGTGAGCCCTGGCTGGTGTGACTCAGTGGACTGAGCACTGGACTGTGAAACACAGGGTAGCTGGTTTGATTCCCAGCAGGACACATGCTGGGTTTACTGTCCAGGTTCCCAGTAGGGGGCGCATGAGAGGCAACCACACATTGATGTTTCTCTACCTTTCTCCCTCCCTTCCCTCTCTAAAAATAAATAATGAAATCTTTTAAAAAATGCATACTTAAAAAAATAGGTTAGTGAAAATCTACATGCATATCATTGGCTGTTCTCTTTGGGTTTAAATTAAGGAGATATTTTCTTTTTTCTCTCCATCTTCCCCAATGTTGTGGATCATGTATTAAATGAAATTTAATAGAAATATAGTCATCATCTAACATTTAAGAATCATCATAAAAATAGGAATTTGGGGAAGGGATTTTCAACATATTTATGTGATGATGCCATCTCTTTTTCACTCACATCAGTGAATTCTTTATAATTTGAAGGAAAGGGAGCAGATATGTTTACACTGAGATAATGGGGCATTTGATATCAGAAGAAGGGTTTCCAAAATTGAAAAGGACGAAAATCCTGGTCAATAAGAAAAAATTCAAATTAAGAGCACAGATTAAGAGATGTATAATAGAGGTGTAGATAGATACACTTTGCCTCCTAACACAACCAAAAGAAGGACAACAACAAATTTAAAAACAAAACAGAACCAGAACTTCCAAAAAATCAAATTGTATGGGAGTCCGACAACCGAGGAATTAAAGAAGAAACATTCATCCAGACTGGTAGTAGGGACAGAGACGGGCAGCTGGGGTGGAGAGGACTTGAGGCAAGGCGGTGGCTGGCAACCGGACGGTCCCACATTTGTGTTCAGATAACCCAGGAAGAAGAACTGGGGAGCGAGACAGACCACGCAACCCAGGGTGCTAGTGAGGGGAAATACAGCCTTAAAACCTCTGACAGTAAAAACCTGTGGGGGCTGTGGTGGAAAAAGAAATGCCCAGTGACACAGAAAAGTTTGTTGGAAAGAACATACACAAACCCACCCACCCAGGAATCAGCACCAGAAGAGCCCAATGTCTTTGTGGGTAGCAGGGCAAGTGACTGAAAGTCAGCAGAGAGATGAGCAAGCAGCATTGCTTCTTCTTGGACTCCTCCCCCACATATAATGCCACCAAGCAGCAACGTGGGTTGCACCGCCCTGGCAAATACTTAAGGTTCCACCCATTACTATGTAACAGGCCCACCAAGACAAAAAAATATGGCCCAAATTAAAGAAAAGATCAAAGCTCCAAAAATAGAACTAAGTGATGAAGAGATAACCAACCTATCAGATACACAGTTCACAATACTGGTAATCAGGATACTCACAGAAATGACTCAGTATGGTCGAAAAATGGAGAAAAAAGTGAAGGCTATGAGAAGTGAACTGAAGAGAAATGTACAGGGAACCAACAGTGATGGGAAGGAAAAAGGGACTCAAATCAATGATCTGGACCAGAAAGAAGAAAAAAACACCTAACCAGAGCGGAAAGAAGAAATAAGAATTTAAAAAAATGAGGAGAGGCTTAGGAACCTCTGAGACAACTTTAAACATTCCAATATCCAAATCATAGGGATGCCAGAAGGAGAAGAGGAAGAGCAAGAAATGGAAAACTTATTTGAAAAAATAATGAAGGATAACTTCCTCAATCTGGCAAAGGAAATAGACTTCTGGGAAGTCCAGGAAGCTCAGAGTCTCAAAGAAGTTGGACCCAAGGAAGCACACACCAAGGCACATCATAATTATATTACCCAAGATTAAAGATAAGGAGAGAATCTTAAAAGCAGCAAAAGAAAATGGTTGCCTACAAAGGAGTTCCCATAAGACTGTCAGCTGATTTCTCAAAAGAAATCTTGCAGGCAAGATTTATTTAGAATGGAAGTGCAGATAAAGTGCTTCCCAGATAAGGTCAAGTTAAAGGAGTTCATTATCACCAAGCCCTTATGATATGAAATGTTAAAGGAACTTACTAAAAGAAGATGATCAAAACTGTGAACAATAAAATGACAACAAAGTCACAACTATCAACAACTGAACTTAAAACAAAACAAAAACAAAAAATAAACTAAGGAATCAATTAGAACAGGAACAGAATCACAGAAATGGAGATCACATGGAGGGTTATCAGTGGAGCGGTGGGGAGAGAATGGGGGAGAAGGTACAGGGAATAAGAAGCATAAATGGTAGGTACAAAATAGATGGGGGAGGTTAAGAATACTGTAGGAAATGGAGAAGCCAAAGAACTTATATGTATGACCCATGGACATGAACTAAGCAAGGGGAGGGGGGAATGTGGGTGGGAGGGGTGTGCATTGCAGAGGGGAATACAGGGGGTGGGGAAATGGGACAACTGTAATAGCATAATCAACAAAATATATTTTTAAAAAGAGAGATGTATAGCCAACTGCAGGCTTAAACAATTTAAATAATATTAATTTTGTCCCCAGTTGTGAATATGAGAGAGCTTCATGTGCCTGAATCTCCTTTTATAAAACACAGGCTAGGAATTCGGGTATATTTTTTCCACATACACCATCCTGTTCAGATGTTCAAACCATTGTTGCTTCCAATATTTTCATCCCCCAGAGGCCCACTTGGGTCTTCAGTCGGGAAAAATATGAGTAAGGTTTTGTAAAGAGTCCAATTACCCTTATTGCATAATAATTTCCCAAAGGTATTGATCAGGCATAGGAACTTGGTTATGGCCCAATAGGGATTATGGTGAAGAGTGACCTGCCTTAGGTCTAAGAAAGACTTCTGCTTGTCCAGTGCTCACTGTCAGGGCTTAATTGTTAAATGTGGTTATTGAGCCTGAGCAGGCTTCGAGAAAGAGTGCCTTTTCCAGTTGCCTTCAGAAAGAGAGAAATTCATTATGATTGTCAACATGGGCTGAACACAGGAACAAGTAGGTAAGGTCAGAATATCCTTTTCATTGTTACTTGATATTCTTCACCCAAGAAGGGAAACCTTAATTAATTCGTACCATGTGCTTTCATAAGAATGAAGCAGCAAAGAATTTTGATTGACCTTTATTGCCATTGAAAAATATTTTACAAATGTACAAATCCTTTATAATTACAGAACAACCAATGAGGAACCTTCCTTGGGCTCATTTCATGCCTGTACATTTTCTAAGGTGGTGGCTGCAAATTTGAAACTGAGCTTGTTCTGGTGGTTCCCAAACTGTGCACTGAGGAACCCTGGGGTAACCACAAACCCCCAGTGTGCTGCTGAATACTTTATATTTTCTACAATATAGAGCAATGTCCCCAGGAACTAGTAGTTTTAAAGAGTTTACAATTTAAATGGAAAAAGGGATAAAAGAAAAAAATAAGAGTCTACAATTTCAACATTAGAGTTCAGATATGTGCCTTCAGTTGACATCGTTATCATTGTGAAGCTGGATTTTCTTCGGTTCCTGTAATAAAAAGCAAGAACCAATCAGATGGGTACTAGACTTATCAGTTTAATCACTTGCAAATTACATAAATGCCTAGTTATGATGTTGTGCACCTGGAACTATATAATATATAATATTGCATTAAAATAAAATTAAAAATAAAAATAAAAAGCAAGAACCAGGCAAAAGTCAACGTGGAACAGGAAATGAGGGTGCTGTGTGCAATGATTCTAAGGACTGAGAAATTGTGCAGTGACCACTAGATGTGCTGGCCCGTTAGCAAGAAACAATGGTTATTTCAGGATGATATGAAATATTATTTTTTAATTTTGATTTGTGTATTATTTTTACAAAGGGCTACTTAGTTGTAATGATAGAAGTACTTATTGTTTAGATGCTACTATTAAATAAACAGAACTGTAAGGCATTTTTTAAATTTTTTATTTATTAATTTTAGAGAGAAAGAGAGAGAAAAGGAGAGATAGAAAAACACTGATTTGTTGTTCTACTTATTTATGTATTCATTGGTTGTTTCCTGTATGTGCCCCGACCAGGGGTTGAACCTGAGACCTTGGCTACCTGGCCAGGGCTGTTAGGTATTTCTTTTGACCATGAAAAGTTATAACTCTAAAAGGGTATCCTGAACACTAAAAGTTTGGGAAGCTCTGGAACAGACTAACATTATTCTCAAATTAATAAGGTATGTAAAAACAAACCCAAAGAGAGCACAATGACTTGTTCATATATTTTTTAATTCTCCCTATTATTTTACCCAAGTTGAGTGGTTCGTTAAGGTTTAGCTCTTTATTATCCCAAACCCAAAAATACACTTTAAAATGTTATTTAAAAAAACATCTTTTTAAAAGAGATCATTTCCTTCAGTGAATAAAGCATAATACTCAGAATCAGATTTAAGATTTCTGTTCTCCAGCCATCTATTAAATAACTGGCAGCTGTAAGCAGTTACTTAACTGAAAATCCTTTTGCTGCACCCTGACTACATTTAGAAAAAAATAAAATTAGAGCTCTCTGAGTAGTCCAAGGCAGCAAAACGTTAACACTTATAAGCAACGTTATAAATAAAAATCAAGCAAAAAACAAAAACAAAAAAAAACAATTAATGACAACTCAATTAATGAATACACTGGGTAAAATCTTCTATTAAATATTCTCTGATTAAACTACAGGGGCCAGAAAACACTTCACAAATCATACCTGACACTGGTGGTCTGTATTTCAGTACAGTTCAAGGACACCTGGCAATTGAATAAACCACGCTCCTTCTCACCTATTCTCGAAGTGTTCATGCACAGCCAGGTATAAGTGCAGGACAGTGACATCCGTCCCCAGCCTCCTCTTCACATATCCCCCTGCCCCATCCTGCCCCACTCAATGTTCAAGCCTCAGAATTTTCCGACTTTCTAGATTCCAACTTCATTAGAATTTGAGGGGCTCAAGCATTTAGGGGCATTGACTGATTGCATCTCCAATTCTCCAACTGCTCTGTGCTTCCATTCCCCCACTGGAAAATAGGAATCATAATTTCTACCTCATAGTGTTGCTATAAAATTAAATGCACAAATACACATAAAACATTCAAAATAGTGCTAATGCCCCTCAATAAATATTGGCTAGTAGGATAAATATCCATTATGAAATTGCTGAGTCAAATGATGATATTTTTTGGCTTTTGAAATGTATATCCAAATTTTCCTAAAGAAATATTTTAAAAGATTTATTTTTTTGAAAGAGCTTGTTTACCTGAGTGCCAATTTGATTTTTAGACCATCATATTCATCTGTACCCTGGCCACCCCCAGCTGTAATTTGGTTTTCTATCATACTGAAGCATTTTCTACCATGACACCAAACTCCATTTTTGAACTGACAGTTCTGGTCTGTTCTTGGAGTGCCTATTCTTTGTGGCTGCAGGGCCATCTTGGTGTGGTGGATCTGGGGATCATCATCAACAGCCTTCCTCTTTTTCCTCAGGCATAACCCCAGTTTCTGCTCCGATAGCTGTATTTCACCACGTCCACCACACTGCCCCCTTAGCCCTTGTGCCCACCCCACTTGTGCTTTGGAGCAGAGCAGAACCCCTTTACCCAGGCATTTAACCACTGTGAAAGGAAGGACAGCAACAAGCATCCTAAAAAGGTTTTTTTTTTCTTTAAAGAGATAGAATCTTAAGGAGACACGTATAAAAGATAAAAATTAACTATAGAGGGAGATGTTAAAGAAACATTTATCAGGAAAAAATTGAAATTTAAACTAAGCAAAATGTGTCTTATTAGAGTAGAAAAAGATACAAAATTTAGTTAAACAGAGAAAGCAAGCCCAGGTAAAAGGGAAAAGTATATTATGACACACATGGATAATGGTCACTTTTTAAGTAAAGAGTTAAAAATTGAAAATTGTATGTAGTAAGTGAAAAACTGTTGGGGCATAAAGTGAAAATGAATAGAATTGCCTATAAAATATTGGATTGGCCAAAAATTCTGTTTCGTTTCTTGGGTTTTTTAAAAAATATTTTATTTTTATATTTTTAGAGAGATGAGAAGGGAGAGAGAGAGACACTGTTGCTTCTCACAAGCCCACGACCGGGGAACCCAACCTTTGGGCATGTGCCCTGACCAGGAAGCAGACGGGTGACGTTTTGGTGTGGAAGTTGGCACTCAATCCACTGAGCCACACCAGCCAGGGCTGGTTTTTCCTGTAACATAAGACACATTTTTGCCCTGGCTGGTGTGGCTAAGTGGATTAAGCATCGGCCTGCAAGCGGAAAGGTTGCTGGTTCAACTTCTGGTCAGGGCACATGCCTGAGTTGTGGGCCAGGTCCCCAGTTGGGGGCATGTGAGAAGCAACCATTTGATGTTTCCCTCCCTCTCTTACTCCCTTCCTTCCCTTCTCACTAAAATAAACAAATAAAATCTTTTTTTAAAAAAGACACGTTTTTCATTTTTACCAGTAACTTTATTGATTTGGATACTTTGAGTATATTGGCTATCTCCTGCGTGTATAATGTTGGTTGTTCTCAGTTAATGTCTCGATTTGATCACTGTCAACTTCAAATGCTCTGCCTGACCTTGGAGCATCATCCAGTGAGACATCTCCAGCACGAAACTTTGTGAACCACTGTTGACACATTCGATCAGTCACAGCACATTTTCTCCATACACTGCACAAATCTTTTACATTTCAGTTGTGTTTTTACCTTTCTTGAAATAATAAAGCATATGCTGGAAATGTTAAATATTTTCTTCCATCTTCAATATTAAATGGCTACACAAAAATTCACCAATTTTTATTTTAAAATGCATGCTGATATGACAGCTGTCACAATACAATCTAACAAAAAGTTTCAAAGGAAGTTAAAGACAACTAAGTGCCAATAAAGCACAGGTGGCAAACACAAGGCCCACGGGCTGAATCCAGCCCTCTACCTTCTTTAATCCGGCCTGGCACCTTGATCTACTGGGCAGCAAAGCCAAGCTCTCACTTAACTGTTAAGGAGTAGCTACATATATAGTCCTGAAATTACATTTGGCCTTTTGAAGGCAACCTCGAGGCTGATGTGGCCTCTGGTGAAAATGAGTTTGACACCCCTGTAGAGCCATCATATGGAGAAAACCAAATGAACTTTTTGTCTAATCCCATACTTTAGTGTTTCAATTCAAGCAGCACTGAAAAAATAGCAGATTTAACCTAAAGCACAGAACCAAACACAAGGATGGGTATCTCAGAGGTACATGTAACAGAAGTTCAACATCTAGTATTTTGTCAAGAATTCTGTGTCCATATTCGTAAGAGATATGATCTAGAATTTTCTTTTCTTGTGATGTCTTTGTCTGTTTTTTTTATTAGGGTACTTTAATTAGCCTCATTAAATGAGTGGTGAAGTGTTCCCCTTCTATCTTTTTGGAAGTTTTTAAAGTATTGGTATAAACTCTTCCTTAAATGTTTGGTAGAATTCAGGGGTGAAGCAACCTGGGGTTTTCTTTTTTGGTAGTTTTATTACTAATTTATCAGCCTCTTCCTTCTGTTACTCCCCTACCAATCTTTTACCCTTCCTCTTTATCCCCCCTTCCCTCTTTGTCCCACCACACCCTGGTCTCCATCCTAATGTTTATTATTAGTCTTTCTTCACCTGTGGGAGATGATAAATAACCTATGTGCCCACTCTTTCTGCCTTGTTCTCACTCTGATTTACGTACTGTTGTTTCTGAACTCCCATAAGAATAGGAAGAATTTAGTAATTAATTCAGACCAGTCCTCAGGGCATATTCACCTGGGCTCTGTGACTTATATTAACTTGTTTATCCTCTAGAGGGCAGTAGAGATGCCACTTAATTTAATGGTTTGAAAATGCAAATGGGCCACTCTTCAGGACAACCTTCAAGAAATCAGAATACCCCCAAGGTTTATGGGCTAAACCCATAGAAGAAAGACTTGGAATCCATTCCCACAGCCTCTTCTCAAAAATCAATGAGTCAAAGATACACGATTGCAGGGCTCTAACTATTGACACAGATTAGAGTGTTTGGAAGGACTACTTCAGTCTCACTCTGGACACCTGAACAGCCTCTGCCCTGGTCACACCAGAAATTAGATGTTATTCAAAAACACAATGCAAAGTTTCTGCTCTCTAAAACACACATGACTAGGTCAATACCATGATGACCATTGCATGAAGGCCAGGTAAACAGTGCAACTCATGGCCTGACAACCTAACAATTTGAAGGAAACAAGCCAGGCAATCCAAATCCACCATAGGCAGGGATGTTTGTAGATATTGCAAAAAAAAAATGGGACATTGGACTAAGGATTGCCTAGCCTTAAATTGCAAAAGAGCACAAGCTTTCTTCTACAAATTCATCTCCCCATGAATTTCCTCCATGAATCCTCCCCTGAGTGCCCACAACTAACTCAGAGCCCAGGGGAAATAATCATCCCCATCAATGGCCTCCCACCATTCCTAGTGGACTCAGGGGCAAGGTATCCACCACGAACATCTCCTGTTCTCCTACCACTGTGGAGTAAGCAAACCATGCTCGGGAAACTTCCATCACAATGCCTTTATCTAAACCTCTGTCCATCACAAGGATTTCTCACTGTCCAGCACAGCTTTCTGCTTCGCTCCACTACTGGCAATACTCGGGAGTTACTTTCCAACCACAAAATATCAGTGTGTACTCCTAAGGGCCCCACCACTGAAGTCCCTAACTCTACTCTTTGCACCTTAGTCCTTTATTGGCTGACTTTAACTATCTACTTTTTCTTGATGCTATTCAAAGCCCTGAACCCCTTTAAACCCTCAAGTTTATGTTATGTTAACTATGATTCCTGACTCCTTTTGGCTTCCTTGTTCCCCTGATCTAGGCTAACTCTCAAAGCAGAAATAGACCCTTTCATGCATGAACATTGCCAAGATTTCTGCAATATTCTCTAAAACTAGAGACTCCCCAGGTCTAAAATCTATAATCCAAGGGCTCCTCAACAAGGTGTGGGTGAGAGAATACACTCAGGCAGGGGAGAGCAAGCTAACTCAGGTGAGGGTGAGAAAGCCAGCTTAGGTGTGCAGAAGAGAGCTGACTTCGATGTGTATAAGAAAATCATCTTGACTCAGGTGTGGAGAGAGAGAGACAACTCAGGTAAGGGTAAGAGAGCCAACTTAGGTGTGAATGATTAGGCTGTGGATAAAAGAGCCCATTCAGGAGTGGGCATACAGCTGAGAGCCAAGTCAGGTGTGGGTGAGAGAGCTGACTCAGGTTTGTATGGGGTTCTACCTTACAGTGGACAAGGGAGCTGACACAATGTGGCTGAGATAGCCTGCCTTTCTCCCAGGATGTCCCAGAGAAGGCAATTTCAGGGTGGCAGGGGAAGGTTGATATTGGGATTATGCACAAAGAAAAAAGGGGGACTAATTTTTACTATCTTTTTTCTCCAGCAATTGCAGTATAACTAGCTGGTGGTGAATCTAGTTTCCTGCCACTCACGGGCATACCTGCAGTGTTGTGGGCATTGTGTGGGTGTTGACAAGGCTAGAATAAACTGTGCTGTTCCAACCCAGGTCTTTCTCCTTGCTGTCTCGGCTCACACACAGGGATATGTGAGTAGCAAAAAGGCCAACTGGGCAACTCCACATTTCCTGAAGAGAGGGTTATTAATACATAAGCATAAAGCATGACTGGGCCATTATGCTAACTACATCCAGCATTCATGAAATTTTCCTGCAGAGCTGACCTTTGGAAAGTCTCAAGATATAACTGTGTGATGTATGCCTCTGATTTCCAGGGATACATGACCATTCATTTTTCCTTCATCATGCTCATTGTATTTGCTGGCACTACAGGACAGGCAGAGTTCCTCCTGTGACTGCTCTTCCATCTGTAAGTATGGGCAGCTGCAAAAGGTTTTGTTTCAAAATTCAAAGTCATTAAGCTCCAATCCTGTCAAAGTCAAATGTTTCATTAAAATATCCATTAACCTTTTCCCATAAGAGTAAGTCTAAATTGATCCTTAACCCATCTTGAAAGGTTGAGACAATCAACATTCCAACCAAGGACTCACATGTATTAGACGCCCCCCTCACTGGAGAGTATAAGCAAGCATGTCCTTCAGAAACAGTGAAGATGGCCACTGTGGAGGGAGTGGCAAGTGTTTTGGCTGCTAAGTCAAAAGATTTGAACTCTACCACTTACAGGAAAACTCTTCTCACTTACAAGCCTTACTGAAAAAACTTGTTCACATCATCTCACCTCTCTATCCCTTAAGGTTCCTACAGATTCACCTTGTACTGATGGATTTACAAAGGGTTCAGAAAATAACTTCAGAGTATGGAAGACTTCTGGTCAAGATGGCGACATAGGCAGACATGGCTCACCTCTTTGCACAACCACATCAAAATTACAATTAAAATATAGAACCAACACTCAGAATAGTCAGAAATAGAGCTGAATGAAAGCCTAGCAACAACAGAATTAAAGAAATCACATCCATTCAGTCTGAGCCACAGAGTTGACAAGCTGGTGCCATATCTAAGAATCCATCAATGTGGCTAACACTATTTTGACCCACACTGGAGATCCCCAGAGAATCCACCCCACCCAACTTACTGGCCAATCAAGCTGTCTTTCCAGATGAATGGCTGGTCTCGGCTCATGTTTAATACTTCCTAAATCCTCTCAAACAAGCTGGGTTCAGTGAGCCCCAAGCCCAGCCCAGCACCAGCAGCAGCCAGATTGATTCACAGATTGGCTTTGCCTGGGAAACCCCAAGCCCAGCACAAGTAGCTGCCATCTCAGATTGCTTTATAGCTCAGGCAGGGTGGCCCTGGGCAAAACACAGGTGAGGACTGACCTTGGCCTGAACCACCCGGGGAAACCCCAGGGTCAGCGCACCCAGTGACAGCTATAGACAATGTCGGAGTACCATCATCCTGCCCCTGCACAGCTGATCCTCACAGAGGGTAGAGGTTGGTGGTCAGTGGTCACAGCCAGTCCTTGCAGCTGACTGGCCTGGGTAAATCCCTCTCATTGATCTGCCAACATCAACCAAGTTTCAACTACAAGAAGAGGGTGTACTCAGCCCACACAGAAGGCACAACTCAAGTACCCAGCTTGGGTGATAGGGGAGGCTGTGCTACTGGACCCTATAGGACACCTGCTACATTAGGCCATGCTACCAAGGCAGGAAGTCAAAGCATATTTACCTAATACATAGAAACAAACACAGGAAGGCTGCCAAAACGAGGAGACAAAGAAACATGTCCCAAATGAAAGAACAGATCAAAACTCCCCACCCCCCAAAAAGAGCTAAACGAAATGGAGATAAGCAACCTATCAGATGCAGAGTTCAAAACACTGTGTATAGAGGGGCTGTGGGTGGCCAGGTGGTGAAAGTGTTGGACTCAAAACACTGTGTATAACGATGCTCAAGGAACTTAGTAAGGACCTCAGCAGCATAAAAAAGGTCCAGTAAGAAACAAAGAATACACTAATTGAAATAAATAACAATTTACAGGGAAACAACAGTAGAGTGGATGAAGCTGAGAATCAAATCAATGATTAGGAACATAAGAAAGCTAAAGAAAACCAATCAGAACAAGAAGAAAAAATAATTCAGTAATACGAGGATAGTGTCAGCAGCCTCTGGGACAAATTCAAGAGGTCCAACATTCACGTCATAGGGGTGCCAGAAGGAGAAGAGAATGAGCAAGAAATTGGGAATTTATTTGAAAAAATAATGAAAGAAAACTTCCCTAATTTGTGAAGAAAACAGATATGCAAGTCCAGGAAACACAGAGTCCTAAACAAGATGGATGCAAAGAGGCCCACATCAAGACACATCAGAATTAGTATGTCAAAGGTTAAAGATAAAGAAAGAATCTTAAAAGTAGCAAGAAAAAAGCAGTTAGTTACCTATAGGGGAGTTCCCATAAGACTGTCAGCTGGTTTCTCAAAAGAAACTTTGTAGGCCACAAATAGCCTACAAAGAATTGGCAAGAAATATTCAAAGTCAAGAAAAGCAGGGATGCACAGCCAAGATTGCTCTACCCCACAAAGCAATCATTTAGAATCAAAGGGCAGATAAAGAGCTTCCCAGACAAGAAAAAACTAAAGTATTTATTACCAAACCAATATTATATGAAAT
Organism: Trachops cirrhosus; assembly: GCA_028533065.1. Taxonomy (NCBI): domain Eukaryota; kingdom Metazoa; phylum Chordata; class Mammalia; order Chiroptera; family Phyllostomidae; genus Trachops; species Trachops cirrhosus. The sequence continues at coordinate 57,798,174 of CM052548.1, read as the reverse complement.
GTTAAAGGGACTTATTTAGAAAAAGATCAAAACTATGAACAATAAAATGTCAATAAATACGTATCTATCAACAATTGAAACTAGAAAACAAACTAAGCAAACGAGAAGGGCAGAGACAGAAACATGGATATGGAGAGTGTTTTGATGGTTGCCAGATGGGAGGGGTCTTGGGGGAATGGGTGAAGAGGTGAGGGAACTAAGAAGTACAAGTAGGTGGTTACAGAATAGCCACGGGGATGTGAAGTACAGTGTAGGCAATGGAGTAGCCAAAGAACTTCTATATATGACCCACAGACATGAACAATGGTGTGAGGATTGCCTAAGGGAATGGGGGGTGCTAGGTGGAGGGGGACAAAGAGGGAAAATTCTGTTTGGTATCTTTCTACTTTCTAGATAATAATATAGAAAACTAAATCCAAAAATTAAAATTAAAAATAAATAAATGATAGAAAATAATGCAGGATTACATTACAACCCAAAATATAAAACAAACAATTACATGTTGACATGAAGACTTGCAGTCTTTTCTCTGCACATATGCATTACCCTTGCACACACACGCAAACACCACAGATTCATTTTAGTACATTTTGAACAATACACAATGTTTTACATGTGCTTTTTTTCCCATTTAGCAATATATCTTAGAGATCTTTGTCTGTAAATAAATATCTCCCACATTCATTTTGTTATTGCGACTGTGTGTTATTTCAACATATGGATACTTATATTGCATTAACTCTTTTGCTATAGCAAATATGCTATTGGCATAGCCATTCTAAATGCCATTCAATTTGCCATTCAAAATGCAATTCAAATTCAAATAGCCAACGCACAGCTATTGCAATGTGTATATCCGTAAGATAAATTTCTGGAGGTAGGATTACTGGGTCATATTTCATTTGAAGATTTGTGGTGGCTATTTTTTATAGCTACTTGTTCCTATTTTAGCATGAAAAATACCTTCTCGAGATTCCAAGATGGCAGCGTGGTAGGAGGGAGCAGATTCTACTTCTCCCACACCCAGGGAAAAATCCTAGCCATTCTAGGTAGGAACAGAGCAAAGAGCCAACATTATCATCACATAAATGAAAATAGGAGATCACAAATTGTAGCAGACATTGAAAAACCCGACGGTAAGGAGACTACATGGATTAGCATGGGGACCTGGGGGGTGGCAGCTCCAGACCTGGCGCGCCTGGGTCGGCCGCGGGGCTCCCGAGAGAGCTGAGTCATCTGCTTCCCCTCTGGCCAAAGGAGGACTGAGCAGCACCAGGGGAGGCCAGTTTATGGGAGGGCACAGAGAGGAGTAAGAGAGGAGTGAGGACGAAGAGGCACCCACACAGGGGCTGTAAGCACCCACGCAAAGCCCTGGTGAAAGTGTGCACCCCACCTGGTGCATCCAAAGGCACCTGCCTCTACACCCGAGCTCCCAACCTGGAGAGTGTGGTTTGGTGAAAGTCTCAGAAACCACAGCGTTGAAAAAGGAAAAGGAGTGAGCGCTCCCCGGGACCTATGATGCCCAGGCTGTGAATTTGGGGGAAGTGGGCGCCCCTTGGGATCCAGAGAGTGCGTACCCGTGAACCTGGAAAAGGCGCGGGCGCTCCACGGGACCTGTGAGGCCCAGGCCCTGAAGGTAGGAGAAGTGGGCACCCCTCGGTACCCAGAAAGTGTGCACTCGGGAACCCAGAAAAGGCGCAGGCGCTCCGCGGGACATCGGAACACACAGCGGTGAACTCCCAAGGACACGCATAGTTGCATCCAGCCCCCACACACAGATCCCTTCCGGGAAGCACCTGACGGGCATGGAGGAGAAGAGCACCTACACTATGAACAGCATGCCAGATGCTGACTGAGTTCTGAACGGGAACAGAGAAAAACTGTCTCCAGTTGCCCCTCAGTGTGCTGAAGCCAGCTAGAAAAACCAGTTTAGCCAGTCTGAAACCAACAATAGGTGTGTGTGTTTTTGTTTTGTTTTTGTGTTTGTTTTTGTTTTCTTTTAATTATTTTAAAGTAACCTTTCATCTTTTAGTTTGTATTATTTTTTGATCTATCAATTCTTTATGCTTCTCTGTCACCCTAGTCTTGACCCTTCTCCCTTGCTTTCCAAATTTACCTCTTCTTCCTTCCATCATCTGCTTGGTTCGTTCCTTTTTTTTTTTTTGAACCTGCAAGTAATTGCATAATTGTATTATCATTATTTCATTATTCGTACACCTTTTATTTTTATAGTATTTTGGTATTCATCTTCTTTTTGTATAGACTTCTTTGCTTGGCTGATTATATTGTATCATTTGATAGGTTTCCCCCTTTATCTCATTCATAGTGTATTGCTAATAAACTGTCCTTCATTTGTGTTTCATTAGTACAATACTCTCTATTCTTGAGTACAAGGCTCAATACTCTCTATTCTTGTTATCTAGATTTCATAGTTTCTGTCATATGACTGTTGCTCTAATATTACTGTAAAAAAATAGCTATTCCATACAATTGTAAATACTTCCAGATCATAGCCCACTTCACAGTTCCTGAACTCTATTACTATAGTGGTTAACTCTATTCTCTCACACACTTCACCTATTTACTACTCTTTACTCTCACCCTACCTCAGAATCTGACTTCCCACATCCTCACTGCTTTCTAGAGTCAACTCACAATCCTTTCCTTCCCAACAAGAGTCTTATCTTCTTTACATCCTTTCTTAAAAGCAGCTAGTGGGGTGAAAGATCACAGTTAACACTCTACATAGCCAAAGGATCTCCTATCTCCTCTCTACTGGCTGCTACTGTAAATATCATAGAATATTCTCTTGCTGTCTTAAACCATTTTGCCTTACCCCTCCAACTGATCACAAAAAAGAGTAGGTGAAAACTGAGAACACCTGGATACACGAAAGAGACTGTACCACTGAATCTCACAGGTAATCTACCACAGAAGTTCACACCATAAACCCAGGGAGCCA
>CM052548.1:57770206-57794712 GCA_028533065.1 Trachops cirrhosus | reverse complement strand
TGACTCCAGCTGTAAGGGAACCTCAATTTCATTTTTCAGAATATACTCATTGCCCTGGCCAGTGTGGCTTAGTGGGTTGGAGCATCATCCCGTAGAGCGAAAGGTTGTGGGTTCGATTCCAGGTCAAGGCACATGCGGGTTTGATCCCCAGTCTGGGAGTGTACGGGAGGCAACCAATCAGTGTTTCTCTCTCTCCCCTCCTCCTCTCTCTCTCAAAGCAAAGGAAAAATGTCCTCAAGAGAGGTTTTAAAAAAACAAAACAGAAAAGAAAACAAAGAAAAACAAAACATGTTAACTAGAATTGTAAACCTGTTAACAACTAACCAAAAATATTACTCACACCATTATTTGTGTGGTGTTTGGCTTTAATACAGTACTGTCACACAGTAGCTACGTTGGTGCTCCTGTGAGAGACACAGTAACACTGGCCTTATTTTGCCTATGAGGACATGGGGCTGAGGAGTGACTTCCTGAGGTTAGACTGTGGGTGGTAAACTGGTCCTGATTCAAACTTTCTGACTTCGTATCTCATGACAGTTCTAGGATAACACTCTGCTTCTGGTAAATTGCTTAAAACCTGTGGGTATAAATACAATCCTGGAACTTACTACAGGGCAGGACAAAAGCATGCTATGACAGTGCACTGGTTCACCTGGAGGAAAAGCAGACGCACATGCTATACTTGGCAGCACAGGTCTTTCATTCAGGTAGATAAAGTCCAGCAAAGACGATTGATTTCAAGCTGACTGCCCCCTACTCTGCTCTGCAACTTTTGTTTTTCTCACTTTTTGTCATTAACCAAGGGTAATTCCCTACCACACAGAGCAGTGTCGCCAGACAAGATCACTATAAACACTTAGCTCTGCTCCTGGCATGTTACTATGGGTCAACAGCGCCAGGTCCTGAGCACTGGGCAGGTTTCCTGGTATGTACCATGGTGGTAAGAGGATACAGGGTTTGCAGCCAAGTATGGGATGGATGGCCTTGTGCGAATCAGGTCTCCTCACCTGCGTTTTAGCATCCTCACCAGAAACACTACCACCTTCATGGCAGGATTGTTTTAAAGAATTAACATAAAGTATACAAAAAATACTATGTACTATGGTACTAGCAAATGGCAGACAATGGTGGCTGTTATTTCTACATGTCAGTGATGCTGAGGAACTTCCAAGTTGACTTGCTTTAACTAAAGTATTTCCTCTGCTTAAAAAAAACTTTTAATCCTCATGTCAGGACATTTTTTTATTGCTTTACAGAGAGAAGGGAGAGGGAGATAAACATCAATACAAGACAGCAGCACTGATTGGCTCTTACAGGCCCAGGATCACATGCCCGGACCCAGACTGGGGCTGGGGTATCAACCTGCAACCTAGGTATGTGCCCTGACCGGTGATCAAACCTACAACCTTTTGGTTATTGGATGACACTCCAAGAGTCACACCAGCTAGAAAAGCATTTTCTTTAAATAGAAAAACTCTGGTTTAACAACGCATTTAATGGTACACATCAAGATTTAACCTTTTGCCCTGGCTGCTATGGCTCAGTTGGTTAGAGCATCCTCCCGATACATGGAAAGGTCACGGGTTTGATTCGATCCGGCTGGGGCACTTAAGAGGGGCTACTGATCGATGTCTCTCCCTCTCTTCCCCTCTCTCTAAAATCAATAAGCATATTCTTGGTGAATATAAAAAAATATAACCTGTTATTGTTTGCAGTGACTTCTTTTTAAAGTAGGGATTTTAAATGAGAAATTATCAGTCCTACCTTTATGAACAAAATCAGATAATACAAAGTTTTGAGGCAAGAGAAGTGACCTAAGGGTTTTTTTTTCCATTGAAAACTATGTATCTGTTGTCATCTTTTTTGCGGGGAGAGGACACAGCACACGAAGTTTGTGAGGAAAACAGAATACTTAAAATAAGTATTCTAACACAAAGCCCCTCATAAAAACCTCAAAGGCTATCTTGATTCACAACACACCTTTCTACCTTCCTAAGCCCTCTACACATGTAGCACGAGGGTGATGAGGTGTGAGTGCAAGCAGTAATTAACCGGCAATTTCTCCAGATTACACAGACCCAAAAGTCTACCTTCCAAACCATCTACTACCACCTGGACCCCAAAATTAAACAGGAATGGATTACAAGCTAAAGCCTAGAGGGAGACAGACGATATCCTAAAATCTTGTTCTATACATGCCAATGATTACAAAGATTTATCAATTACTTCAGCTGGAACAATGGAGAAAAGCTTGATATCCTGCAAAAGCACATTCTGTCTTTAAAAGTACATAGACAAAAAGTTAATAATTTTGCCTAATGAAAAGGTTTAATATTTTAATACATTTCACCTGAAACACTGTATGATATAAAAGGTTATTTTAAGTAATACCTTAATGTATTGCATATTTTATAGCTGCTAAAAGAGTAAATCTTTAAAGTTTTCAACACAAAATTTAAAACGTTTTTTATAACTTAATATGACGAATGTTAACTAGGCTTGTGATCATTTCAAAATGTATACAATTATGTTGTACACCTGAAATAAAATGTTATATGCCAGCTATACGTCAGCTAAAAAAATAAGCAAGTATTCTACATTAGATAGCTTCTAACTAATCTATTTTCAAAAATAATTCAATCCCATTTTTAGCACTCCCCCAGGGTACCTGGATCTTCCTATTGCACTTAATCATGATTTAAAGCCTAAATCTTGGTGTACCAAGTACTTATCTGTGATTGTATTTTCGATGTCCAAAGGAATTAAAAGTGACTTAAAATACTGCCAAATCCAACAAAATCTTCCTCTATAATGTTCCACATTTTTCAAAGAAAAAAATACCTCACCAGTTGTCCTTACTGGAAACTTCACTAAAGGTAGGGAAAAAACATCCAGCATTTGCTTAACATAATCACTCATGTGAGTCCCAGTGTCACTCACTTAATTAACCTCATTTACTTCTCAGAACCACCCTATATGAAATAGGTGTCCTAAAAGTGAAAATCCATGGATAAAGAATTAAGCAAATTTATGGAGGATCAAACCCAAAGGCACAAAGATGCACACAAATAGTTTCTGTCTCGACTATAGCCACCTACAACAACACTGAATATAAAGAAATCTAGGATCAGCAACTGTGTTCTATTTAATCTTTACTCCCATAACTTAATTATCACTATTAGCGCTAATTAAAATAGAAGTGAAAAACTTAATAAAATTTTATATAAACTACTTCTTTACTACTTTACTTTACTACTACTTCTTTAGTAGTTTTATAAACTACTACTTTATAAAAAATTTTTTAAAACTACTTCTGGCGGGGAGTGGTGGGGGGAAAATGCAGACAACTGTAATTGAACAATAATTAAAAAATAAATAAACTACTTTTGTCATTAATTATTGAAATGTTTTAGTTAAACTTAAATCATATAGTAAACTTTTTATTTATTATTTGTCTAGCTAAGTCTTATCAAATTTGAACACAAGATTCTCAAATGTTTTGGAGTTTTGCTGGAAAGTAAATGCCTATTTGTGGGTATTGATATGCAAAAAGTTCACATTTTAATGTATGTGATCAAGTATAGTTTACATTTGTCTACCAAATAGCCTCCTATAATGGAAATTCACTGTAAAATAGACTTAATTAACTCTGGCACAAATAAAGTTCTCAATAATTTTTATCAAGTGAAGTAAACAATCAAAAAACAACTTATTGTTTTACTTACAATAAATGCCACACAGATCCTTAGATGCTACAGTTCTTCCTTGTAGCAGCTTCACAGAGGATGTAAAACAAACTGCAGTATATGGTTAAAGTGAATCATATATCCCTCAGAAACAGAAATTCTGTTCAGCCTTTTAATACTTGGGCAGTTAAGGACAGTTTATCATGCAAGAAGTTAGTCTAAATCAGGTCAGCAAACTTAGGATAAAAAAATAAGTAATTTCAGCTTTGTGGCTAATATAGTCTCTCAGTCGCAATCATTCAACTCTGCCCCTGGACAAAAATAGTGAATGAGCATGACTGTGTGACAATAAAACTTTATTTATGGACACTAAAATTTGAATTCCATATAATTTTCATATGTCACAAAGTAGGATTCTTCTTTTGATTTAAACAATGTAAAGATCATTCTTGGCTCACAGGCCATACAAAAACTGGTGGAGGGCTGGATTTGGCCTATGGGCAATAATTTTCCAACCATTGGTCTAAATATATATTCTGTTTTGACATTTACTTGCTGACAATTAGGTAACTTCTGTTTCATTACTGAGAACAGTAACACCAAATTTTGCTTAAGGCTTTGTCTAAACTGCTGGTGCACATGCTTTGAAGATAAAAATTTAAAAATCACTTTTGTTGAAATTAAATATACTGCTAGAAGAACTGGCTAAGTTTCATTTATTTCTTGATGTCACATCTGCACAGCAGGAAACACCTTGGTTTCACAATGGCATCTGGCTGCACTTCTGATTATAATACAGCCAGTGCAAGTTCACTTGGAAATGTATATTTATACACTTTAGATAAATTAAGTACACTATACTAAGATGGGTTATAGCAAAAGCATAAATTTGACTCCAAGACTAGACCACTTCTGTTTGGTTATTAAAAAATGTATACATAGTCATTTAAAAATGGCCATTTGGAGAACAGGACACTATGTAAAATGTCATGTAAAATTCAAGCGTTTACCTTTTTCAAAAATAACTTTCAAACTTAAATTGTTATTGAATTGGTATATGGCTATACATTATTATAGCAAGAAGATTTAGCAACCTAATTTTTTAAAAAATTGTTCATGAAATAATAACATTATTTTTACTAAAATAAAACAGTAGCTAAATGAATCTTTTCTTTCCACATTTAACATGTTAGGATGCTTCCAGGTCAACTCTCCCCATCCCCCCGCACCCCAAAAATCAGTCAGAGACTCGCATGAGTGTTTAATTCAAACCTATATTTGTAGTTTCTAAAATGCTGATCCACAGACCACTTTCTTGTTACACAAGTGTACCAATGAAAACAAAAGTCAAAGAGAATCACTGCCATCCCTACAAAAGGAATGGTTCCTTTTCTAACATTCTTTAAAAATATACATTGTACAGTCCTTGCACCTCATCAAAGGTGGCAATGTAATAAATACACTGGCTTAGTCCTCCTCACTGCTCAGCAAGGTCCACCAACTACCTGTTATAAGCCCTCTCCTTTTTGGATTTCTCCAGGGCTTTGTCCATGGTTTTCTCATTCTCCCCTCGACATTTGGGACAGTACCATTTGCCCTTTGGTTTATGATTCAGTCCTACACAGGAGAAGTGGAACCACTCAATGGGGCACTCATCGTTGTCACAGCCGATCATTTCTCCATAGGAGACCTGATTGCACAGACAGTACGTAGGCTCATTTGGGTCGATGGGAAGGTCTGCAGGGGATGCTTCCCTCTCTGCTTTGGCCTTGGAGCGTTTCTTCTTCTTGGAGGCCTTTGCTTTCTTCTCCTTAGGCGTTCCTGAGGTTATGTCATCGTGGTCATGATTATTAGCTGCATTCTCCCGATTCTCGTTGTTGCGCTGTCGCCGAGACCTCTTGTTATTGGGCTTTTCTGCCTGTGTGATTGTCTCATTCTTGGACTTATCCTGGCCAGCTTTGCCACTGTGGCCAGTGGTGTCATTGACTTCTTGGTGTGCCTCAAAGAGTTCCACGTGACTGTCTACCTGCCTGGTCCGGTTCTCCACCAGCTCTACCATCTGACTCACAATCTGAATCTTCTCATCACCCAGCTCCTGGCTCCGAATCAGGGCTCTCTGGATGCAGTGCAACACTCTCCGCTTTTGGGTGCCGTCTGTCTCCCGTTTAAACTTCTCATAATACTCATCCAGTTCCTTCAGGATTTCTGCAAAGGGAAAAACGAGCATTACACCCACACTATAAACACTACCAAGCCTTTTATTTAATTCTCTGGTCTATGAAAAAGTAATTACAAAGGAGAGAAATGATCAATGCAAAATTTCCTAGTATGAAAAAGCTTATACCTTGTATGCCCTCCTAGCAGACTTTTTTTCCTGTAGAAAAAAAATCCCTGGAACTAAATACAAATACCAACACAGTTCTCATTTAGCAAAGTGCTACCAAAAGCTCCCCAAGGGATTGTGTACATTCAGAAGTGTGAGTAATACTCCTATGATGGACAATTAGGAAAAGATCAAATTCAGATGAAGTACTGGGTCCCAAATTTTTATTTTCAGTAAAATTAATGATGTCCTCTATTTCCATTCTTTTTATTCAAATATTTTTCTAATAGTTTAAAGGCCCTTATTCATTTTATTCTAATGTACTGATGTCTACAATACTCTATTATAAACTATATATAAATATTACTTATGACCCAGAGACTCAATTTATCAGTCACATTTTCATCCTAGCATTTTATTCCTCTGTATTACTGAAAATAATAAAGGTTTGTCACAATAAGCCACACAATCCAGCCCTGCTTTAAAACAAAGGTGGCAGATTTTGCTTTTGCATTTACTGCTTAAAACAGTAATATATCTACAGACTGTAAAACATCAAAAATAAATTAAAAACTCTCAATACTAATTGAAACCTTCTTAGGTAGGTAGGAAGGCAGTATGTGTGAATATAAAATGTAACTTTGCTAATGTAATTAGGTAATTTTTCATGAAATAAAGCTGTTAAAAAGTCTGATTGAGATAAGGAAACATTCTTGCCAAAAGCTTAAATACACAAGTACAAATTTCTAGAGTTATTTCCCCCAAACAGTACCATGAAATAGTAGCAGACTTTTCTCTTGTAAACCTTCTGCAATCTCTCAAAATAAGGCAATTCTACTCTTGAACTAGGAAGTTAAGTGTGGGGATATGGGGAGAAAACACATAAAATGTGGCTACCACCCAGATCTTATCTCCAAATAGTTTTAAGGCATAAATCTAAAACTAAAGTAAACATACAAACCTAGGCCAACACTGGATCTTAGCTAAATGGTAAGTATTATTTTCCAGGCTACATTCTTAAACTAAAGACAGCTCTGAAGATACTTCCTAGAACAATATGGAATTTCCCACCAGAAAGGAGTGCCTCAGTGCCATGGTCCTACAGCATCTTAATTAATCCTGAAAATAAATAAATAGCTCAACCCAAGTTCTATTTAATAGATGTTAAAATAATTTTCTGCCATTCATTTTTTAAACCCAAATAATGATGTTTAGAAATGCTTAGTCATGTTTATTTTAAAAATTTATTTGAGAGAGAGACACACACACAGACAGAAACATCAATTTGTTGTTCCACCTATTTATCCATTCATTAGTTCCTTCTTTTATGTGCCCTGACCAGAGATGGAACCCGTAATCTTGGCATATTGGGATGATGCTAATCAAATGAACTACCCAGTCAGAGCTCTACCATTTATTTTTAAATGAACTGAACATTACAAAACTATCATTTGGTTTAATAAGTAACCAAATTTCTAGCAACAGTTTTAGTATTTTAGAGAAAAGAGAACAATTCTACCATATGGCTAATTTAAATTTTAATAAGTATGGCTTCTTTTATATCACAAGCAAGCTTATACCCATGTGGTGTCTCACTTGTGGGAAAGAAACAAACATCACAAAATTAGTGAGAAGTAATCCTGTTACCTTCATAATGGCATATATTTCTTGGATGCCCGAGCACAGCACTCTATTTAAACAAAGCCACTTTAAGTACAAATGTCTGTTAAAAAGGAACACCAGCACCAGCTAGGGAGGCACCTTGCCAGGACACTCACTTCTTCAGCCCCATCAGCTAAAACTGCTGCAGACCATTTCTTCTAAAACTGCTCCACAGTAACATTACTGTGGGAAAGCAATGGTACCATGGGGGGAAACTTAAAGATTAAAAGAGATCACAGCAAATTTGATCTTTCCAATGATCCATAATGTACTTTAATTTTACATAGGTTTGAACTTAAGTTCTTTCTGAAGGCGACTTCCATGGTGGGTAGGTGAGTGGGTATTTAAGAAAAATAACACAAGAAAAATAATTTAAAAATAAGCTCAAATACCATTTAAGCCCTGGCTGGTGTAGCTTAGTGGATTAAGCACGGGCCTGTGAACCAAGAGATCACGGTTCGATTCCCAGTCAGGGCACATGCCTGGGTTGCAGGCCAGTTCCAGTAGGGAATGCACAGGAAGCAACCATACATTGATATTTCTCTCCCTCTCTCCTTCCCTTTCCCTCTAAAGATAAATAAATAAAATCTTTAAAAAAAAACCATTTAAAGTTGGCTGAATTAATTATAACCCATCATTATTAATCAACCTCCAACTGATGCATACTATACAATAAAAATTGTTAACCGTTTGACTTGCAACATAAAGTAAACACTTCATTTTTAAGAACTACGCTGCATATCTTAACATTTATAGCAAATCCCAACCGAGTAAATTATGACTGTTTTCATGACGAATGATTAGACTTTACAGCGCACTCAACAGCACTGGCTTCAGTATGTGCTCCACAGGAGTCAAATAAGCATCGCACTGTGTATTAACTGAACAGCGAAAGACCCATAAAAGAAGTAACTTTAAGGGGTATACAGGCGTGAATGTTAGAAAACTTTAAAGGTACTCCTTTTTTTGTCACCTAGGAAAATGCTAACTAACAGTACCACGGATTCTACAAAGGCTGTGAATCCTTTAAATACCCCGATCTTCAATGATGACACTACCCGAGCCATCACGGGCACGGATCACCGAGAAGAGCCCCCAAACACGGGTTACTCACGCTTCCCTCGCTCCTCGCAGCCGCTGGCCTGTCCCGCGGTTCCCTGAAGCCAGGGCGGGAAGCCTGAGGTAAGTCCTCGGTACCACCAACAGAAGGACTAAGACACCTCGCCTTCCACTCCCGGGCGCCGCCATAGCTCCACGGCCGGAAGTGGCCAGGCTCGGGCCCCTGAGGATAGGGGGCGGGGCCGGGAATCCAGCCAATGGGGAGGAGGCCAGTGGGGGACGGCCCCGCCCAGGCAACTGCAGCCTATGAGGGTCGCCAGGCCGGAGGGCGGAGGCCAGAAGGGGAGCCAATCTCAGCGTAGGGCAGGGGAACACGGCCCACCCCGCAGCACCAATAGCCTATCCAAGGCCAGAAGCCGGGCGACCCTAAGACATTCAAATCAAGTCGACCTCCTCCCTCCTCCCCGCCCCTCTACGAAAGAGAAAAAAGAAGGCCGCGGAAACAGAGACCCGTGCCAGTCACAGTGCAAGGCCCGCCCTCATCCGGCCCAGCAACCAATAGCTCAGCAGCGGACTGATAAGGACATTCCATGGGGACGCCATAGCCAATCATGAGATGGCTAGCGCGGGAGGTTCGCAATATGCTAATAAGCCTCTTATAAATAACGCTGCGAAACCGAGTGTCTGATAGTGCGCGCAGGGGCGCCTCGCCGAAAGTGGGATTCTGTGTGTTTCACTGAAAGCTATGGCTTTCCACCTCCCCCCACTCTCCTGTTTCCCTGCTGCGCAGCCCTGTAAACATTAGTAAACTCGGAGTGACGACCTACGTTCCAAAACAGAGCCCCCAAAGCCGTGCCTGACCTGGCAGGAAAGTTTCCCCAACAGCCAACAATTCCCAGCGGACATGAATCCTCGCTTCTCTCCCGGACCCTGGGCGGCCGGGGCTGCAGACAACGACCCACAGGTCCTCTCCCTCCCATGTTCTTCTCCAACCCCTGGTCTTTGCATGCGCCCCCCGAGCGCAGCACAGATGGGCGACTTCCTCGCCACATCCTCCCCTCTTTTCCCCTCCCCACCGTACGCACGGAATAAAGCCCAGGCCCTCCGCAAACTACACCAAGCCATGTAGCCCCCGACTCGGTGTCCAGCACCGCGGGAGAGCTGGGGGGCTGGGCGGGGGCGACCGGGGCTACACCGCGCATAGTACGGACCCTGGACTTTATATAACAGATTCGGGACTGGGTGTATGTGGCTCTGGGGATGGCCAGCAGGGCCGGGGGACCCCTCGCCTGCAGCGCCCTCCCAGCAGACCTGCGCGTAGCCCGGTCCCTGCGCCCCTCAGCCCTAACGAAAGCGGCATATTCCTCCTTCCGCGCTGTAGCCTGCGCCCCTGAGCCCCCTCCCCCGCAACACCCCGCCTCGTCACTTCACTACAAAGAGCGCTTTGCTCGCGCAGCCTGGCATTGAGACCTCTCTTTTCTCCTTCCTCCTCCGTGTCCCGGCTTCGCACACAAGGACCTTGACGAATCAAAGACGCTCTAGACCTTTTGTTTCTGCCGGGCCAGGGACACCGCCGCGGGCCCACGTCTCCCCAGGAAGGGACCAGGACGGCCCGCGGCCCCGCGGCGAGCCGCGACCCGCGGGGATGGAGCGGCCGCCCCCGCCCATGCATCCCGCCGTACCTTGGTATTTCGCGTCGATCTCCCGCATCAGCGAGACGTTTCTCTGCAGGTCGAAAGGCAGAGACTCGATGGAGTCCAGGTAGTCTTCCACATAGTTCACCAGGTGGATCTGCTCCCCGTTGGCAGGGCTCAACATGGTTCACCGAGGTCCCCGGCGACTCGGCGCGGCTTTCCGCTTCCTTCAGCCCCCGCCCCCTCGGAGCCCAGCCCTGCAAAATGCAAACCTCCCGCCCGCCGGCGCCCCCCCCTCCTGCCGGCCCCGCGCCGCTACATCTGCGAGCCGCGCCGCCTGGGCCCGGGGACCCGGCGCGGGCGTGCCGGGCCAGCGCTCGGCGGCCTCGGGCGCGGGGCGGGCGCGGGCGGGCGTGCGGGCGCGCACCCCGGCGGAGGGGCCGGGGCTGGGCCGAGCGAGCGCGGGAAGGGGCGCGCGCTGCCCGCCGCGCCGCACTTGTCCAACGTGGAAAACCCAAATACCAGTTTCAAACACTTGGGAAACATTCGGCCCCCCGTACAGCGCATGCGCCCCGCCACCCCCCACGGCCCCCTCCCCGCGGGCCCCGCCCCCGCCGCATTCACGCCCCTCACCGGCCGGGCCGCGCGGGGGTGTGGCTTTGTCTGTCACTTTTGCGGGGGTGGGGGTCGCGGGGACAGAGGGCGACAAGAGAGGCACAAACTTTACTGTGAGTTTCGTACTTGGAGGCAGAACATGTCCGGCGCCGCTGCATGCCGGCCGGGAACGCGGGGTGACAACCAGACCCGCCCAAGACCGAGACAGAGCCGACCCCGCTTCCGTCCGCTGCTTCAAGATCGTCGCACGCCCAGAAAACCTAACCCCTCTTCCCATTCAGCCCCTCAAATCTCCAGTGCCTACCGCGCAGCGGGGATATAAGTACATCTCGAAACAGACTGGCAACCCCAGGAGCCAGTCCACTGCGATCATTACCTCATTGGCCCAATCAACATGAAGAGAAGGAGGGACGAGGTGGAATAACTCCTCTAGGGCTCTTAACTACTATACAGTACTAGAAACCCGCGTCCTGCGGAGGGGTGGGGACAGAGGCCGGGCCGAGCAGGGCGGAAGTGGTGGCTCATGCGCATTTGTACGGCCTGGGCGGCCTCTGGCCCGCGCGGGACACCTACCATTCGGCGGCGGGACCACCACTCCCAGCAATCTCGGCGCCTCGCGCGCTTGCGCGGTTCTCACCACCCTCCCTTTGTGTACCCGGCCCGAGCCCAGCGCCGGGAGGCTAGGAGACAAAGGGGCCGGCGAGGGGAGCTGCTTCCGGGCCAGGCCCCCGCAGAGGGCGGGCAACCCCGATCCCTGTCCTGCTGTGCTCTGGAATCTGGTCTCAAACTCTGCTCCTTCACTTGGAAGACCACCTAAACCTGGGCAGACCAGGTGTCCGGTCGCCGGAATGCTGGGGTCTCTCTCTGTGTTGTCTCGGCCCTTCCCCTTTCCAATGACTCTTCTTCCCACTACAAACTCCCGGATTTGGAGCTTAAAAGTACCCGCACAGAGGATCCCGTTGCCTGGACGACGGGTCGGCGCAAAGGCCCGCCTTCTCCATCATACATCCCGCCTTGTGGGCGTGGCCAATGTACCTTTGTCCGCCGGGCTCTGGCCTGCGCTGCGGGGTGTCCTTCCTGACCGAGCTAGCTGTGAGCGGTTGCCTCTGCTTCCCTCCCGCTTTCCTCTGCAGTCTGCGTGTTCGGTCTTCCCCAAGGTGGGCGGGTTGTCTTTCGTTGTCTGTCGCCCTGTATTAGCTTGACTACCCTCCCCCACAACCTTGGGGATGTCTCTGTTAACTCCGTGCCAGGTCAGTGCTCCGTTTCCTTCCCCTTTTATTAATTCAGTGTTTCACTCTTAACTCCGGGTCTGCTCTATGGCCATAT
Source organism: Trachops cirrhosus (assembly GCA_028533065.1). Taxonomy (NCBI): domain Eukaryota; kingdom Metazoa; phylum Chordata; class Mammalia; order Chiroptera; family Phyllostomidae; genus Trachops; species Trachops cirrhosus. The sequence goes on along the minus strand of CM052548.1, from coordinate 57,782,407 downwards.
AGGGCACACCATGCAGACAAAATGATTACATTGCAGTTTTAATGGGCACAGTTCTGGTATTGAGATTCGGGGTGTTCGCGACCAAACAATATGACAAGACCTTTTGGGAATTTTTTTAAATTGCTGTATGTAACCCAGTAATATTTCGGGCCAATCCAATTTTTATAAAAACATTATTATCCGCAGTGGTGCTCTTCTCAGCGATCCGCAGGGCATCTTGTGATATGGATATCGCTACAACAAATGAGACTAAATTGAGCTATTTTGTCACTCGAAATGAATTGTTCACATTGGAACGTTACAACGGTGACAAACGATGAATAATATTTACTCTTTGATGAAAATGGGTTTGTTCTTTGCTCTTACTTACACTCCCTCATCCAACCCCCACATCAGGAGGACTTTCACTTTGATATTTGGGAAAATGGCTGTTATTTTACTTATAGATTCACGTCTTCCAGACTTGGCCCAGTTAAAAAGCACATCATAAGAAAAGTTTCATTTCATACAACAACATTTATTGGCCACTGGTCAACACAAAGGACTAATACTATGACATGTGAAAACAGAGATGTTACATGGTATAAAGAGTACAAAGTGGAATAACAAAAACTATACATAAGAGCATGCAAGCAGTTTTAAAGTGCAAAAGCAAGAAAAAGGTAGGTTCTTTTTTAAATGCTTGATTCGTTGGCTCTCAAATGAGTAGTGTTTGTCTGAATTTAAAGGTTAGAAATCATGTACCCCATCCAATGATAAGCTGGAGTTTGGATGAGGATATCTTTTCTAAAAATCACCATGTTATCTGAATAATGATTCTTCTCATGTTTCATGGACTTTACAGACACTTAAAATACAAAGACATCTTATTTATTCAACAAGAAATGTTTAATGAGTGCCTACCAAGTTCTAGCTACTGTTCTACGCCCTGGGGTTACAGTAGAGAATAGAGAATAGGAGCTTACATTCTATAAGGCATTTAATTTACCCCTTGGGTAAGAAGTAGAAAATATTTTATTATTAGCTTTACAAAGTTACTAAAATAAATACCAATGACTTCACAGATTTTCTGAACAAGGTTAGAAGACCAATAGCTAAAACAATGAACTCAGATTATGCATTTGACATATACCACTAAGGGAAAATGTTTAATTTTGAAGATATATTGAAGAATCTTGTTTGTTTCAGTTTTGCTCTTTGGAGTGCACTGCAAAAATAGATATTAAATCTTTTTTCCTAAACTTATATTTCCAGTTTAACTGAAGACACTCAGACCTAAGGGATTAAAAGATAAGAGATGAATATACAATTATTTATGTTTTGAGGTGCTTAAATAAATCAACACTTTCATTTCACACTTGAAATACCCTAAACAATGCCCTTATCTCTTCTAGTCTGGATTTACAAGATTTTGCCTTGAAAGAAAACAATACTGAGAACCACATTTGTTGTTGTCATTAAGGACTAAGAAATGGCATTCATTCATGATATTTTGGAATCATTTATTTTAATATACTTTGTGTTCTGACCTAGATTAGGGAGGGGTAACTTTAAATTAATAAGATTCTCTTTTTCTGGTATATAATCTTCCTGGTCACGTTTACTTTACCTTAATATTCAACCTGCAAAAGGAATCATATTTTTAACAATCATTAAATAATGGGTTATGTTTATCATTGCTTTGATAATTCCCAAAAGTCTTAAGAAAAGGTAGAATTGCTGCAAGGCAAGGGATGAACACATTACATAACCAGTTTTCTGAAGACAGAAGATACCATTGTTAATTTAAACATGATTTCTTTGGCCATTTCAAACATTGCACCTATCCAGATTTATGTGCAGGATTTGGTTTTTTAATGTTATTAAATGTCTTCAAAATTTCTAGCTTTTTCCTTGAATTCTCTATGTTCTCAGATTGCAATCAGGCCTTGTGTTCATTTTCTTATTTCATTGGCACACCTAATAATTGGATTAGAGCCTCTTCTAACAGATATTTTTCCACCCAAATTTCCTCCCACCTGCACAACAGGTGGATTTCATCAGATATTAATTCAGCAACTCTTCTGAATTTAGTGCTGAGTACAGTGTGAGATACAAAAGAATTTACAATCTAAAGTACTCAGGGAGCAAAATATGCACATAGAAACAAGAGACAAATACAAAATAACATCAAGGTAAGTATGAAGGCAGTGAAGAACTTTTGAGTAGTCAGGGAGCACTGCTAAGCATTGGTGTTGACGTCTCATAATTCTCAACAATGGGGTCTAACATTTTAGTTCATGCATATTACATAGTTTATATTAGACTACAGTTCGGCTTGAAACAGAATTGCAGAGTTGGACTCCATGGATCTCAAAAAAATTCTCAGTGTTCTAGGAACATACTAGTTTGTCTCTAAATCATTTGCCTTTCAAAAAACTAAGAAAACAAATCCAAAAAAGAACAGAGGAATCTCTGTGCTCTTTTGAGGATGGCAAAAGCAAAGGTTTGTTTTGAAACACTGTTTTGCAAGATATTAGAGACACATTTGTCGAGATATCTTGAAACTAACTTAACATAAACCCGCTTTTAGAAAATCCCACTGAACCCTGACTGGTGTGGCTCAGCGGGTTGAGCGCCGGGCCTGCAAACCTAAAGGTCAGTTCGGTTCCACTCCGGTCAGGGCCCATGTCTAGGTTGCGGGCCAGGTCTCCCACTGGGGGTGTGCGAGAGGCAAACGATAGATGATGCTTCGCTCCCTATCTCTCTCCTTCCCCTCTCTCTAAAAATAAACAAACAAAAGCCCCACTGAAACCGCAATTCAGAATGTTTTTAACTTTAAAATGAATCCCAAGCAGACATTCCCCACCACGTGTATTTAATGAATGGGTGCTTCCCTAGCTTTGGTCTTTCCTCCGCAGACAGAGTGTGTGTTGGGATGCAAACATACTTGGGGTGTGTGCCTTTACTGAAGTGCAAACGTGCTTCGGGAGCGCGCGAGGAGTCTTCGGCAGGTCCCCGGCTCGGTGAACTCCGGCTCGCTGAGACCTCCCCTCTCCCGGCGGGGATTCATACATAAGCACCCGGCCTACCAGAGCTGATGTGAGGTGGCCCTCCTTCGAGCGGGAGGGATTACCTCTTCCCGCTGCCTGGAGGTCCGACTTCGTCCCCTGCCGGCACCCCTTCCCGACTCGGACTCCGACCCTTCCCCTCCCCCCAAAGGGCACCCCTTGCTTCCCGAAGGACACCCACAGGCCTGACGGAAGCGGAGCCGCAGCTTCCCTACTGCTGTTCCGGGGTGGGCGTGGCTGGACCAAGTCCTCTTCCAGGATGGGCGCGGCTGTGCCGCGTCCTTTTTCTGGGTGGGTGGGCGGGAGTAGGACAGGTCCTAATTCCGGGGTGGCGGTGGCCCTAACTGTCATCTTTCAGGGTGGGCGGGGCCTGGCCGCGTAACTTTCGGGGTGGGCGGGGGCTGTGCTGATCATCTTCCGGGGGTGGGCGGGGCCTATGCTGAGCTATTTATCCCAGGGTCTGCGGCGCCCTGCGGGGCAGGCCTATTAGAAGTGGGCGTGGCGAATTTCCCAAGCTGCCTGAGTTCCCTAGTCTCGCTAGGCTCGTGGTCCTGTCATGCTGTGGGTATTCCGGGCTCGTCTGGCCACTCCGCTTCTCCGGGCCTCTCTGGGCCTGGGGCCGGGGCTGTGGCCAGGGCGGGCGGTGTCGGGGGAACGCGGGCAGGACTGGCTGCAGCCTGCAGGCCACGATACGGGCGTCAAGGTGTACAACAGCCTCACCCGGAGGAAGGACTCCTTAATCGTGGGCAGCGCGGACGCCGCCTCCTGGTAGCTCCCGGGGATTGTGCTGGGGGAGGTAGGGCGGGAAGGATTGTGGACTGAGCGTTTTATGTGGAAAGTGGGGTTGGGTTCTCGGGTGGAAATCACTTAAGTAATAAAATACATGGGAAGGACCACTGAAGACGCTGGTATAGTCACAGTGAATTGACAGGGTTTTAATGTGAATTTAGCGAGTCAAGTAATAGATTCCTGGCTGTACGTTCCCAAGAAGTGATTACTTTAAAAAAAACAAAGAAAGACATGGTTATATGATAATCCTATCCGAGAAAGTGGTGTTTTTCTTGCAAATACGTTTCACATGATGGATTTTAACTTTGTTCCTAGGTATAGCTGTGGTCCAACTGTCTATGATCATGCACACCTTGGCCATGCTTGGTGAGTGTCCTGAATTAGAATTTTTTCCTTTCTCAAGTGGCTACTTAAATATACTGAATAATTACTATGTTCCAGGTATTGTGGGAAGCATTCATATTACAGTCTCATTTGGTTCTTGCAATAGTTCTGAACACTTATACCAGTTTCACAGGTTAGGCAACTCAGGAGGCAATGAGGAGGAGTAAAAATGACCCATTCTGAAATTACATTAGATGTTTCTTGATGTGTTCAGTGAGAGGCCTTCCTAGGGGCCCTGGAATCAGCTGGTCAGTTGTTCCAATTTCCCCCCCTTTGCCCCTCTCCATCCAGCAACACCCCACTCCCTCAGGCAATCCCCACACCTTCGTTCATATCCACCAATCATGCATATAAGTTCTTTGGCTACTCCATTTCCTACACTTTACTTTATATCCCCATGGCTATTCTGTAACCACCTATTTATACTTCTTAATCCCCTCACCTCTTCACCCATTCCCCCAAACCCACTTTCATCTGGCAACCATAAAAACACTCTCCATATCCGCGATTCTGTCTCTGTTCTGCTTGTTTGATTAGTTTGTTTTTCAGATTCACTTATTGATAGAGATGTATTTATTGCCATTTTATTGTTCATAGTTTTGACCTTCTTTTTCTTAAATAAGTCCCTTTAACATTTCATATAGTAGTGGTTAGTTTTTTTCTTGTCTGGGAAGCTCTTCATCTGCCCTTCAGTTCTAAATGATAGCTTTGCTGGGTAGAGCAATCTTGGCTGTAGTTCTCTGCTTTTCATGACTTTGAATATTTCTTGCCAATCCCTCCAAGTCTGCAAAGTTTCTTTTAAGACATTAGCCGATATTCTTATGAGAACTCACCTGTAGGTAACTAACAGCTTTTCTCTTGCTGCTTTTAAGATTTTCTATCTCTAACCTTTGGCATTTTAAGTATGATGTGTCTTGGAATGAGCCTCTTGGCATCCATCATAGTTGGTACTCTCTACACCTCCTGGACTTGGATGTCTATTTCCTTCACCAAATCAGGAAAGTTTTCTTTCATTATTTTTTCAAATAGATTTCCAATTTCTTGCTGTTTCTCCTCTTCTTCTGGCAACCCTATGATGTGAATGTTGGAACTCTTGTCCCAGAGATTGCTTACACTATCTCTGTTTTTTTTTTATTCTTTTTTCTTCTTGTTGTTCTGATTGGTTGTTTTTTTCTTCCTTATGTTCCAAATCATTGATTTGATTCTTAGCTTCATCAACTCTATTGTTGTTTCCCTGTAAATTGTTCTTTGCTTCATTTAGTACACCCTTCATTCTAACTGGATCTTTTTTGTACTGCTGAGATCCTCACTAAGTTCCTTGTGCATCCTTATAACCAGTGTTTGAACGTTACACCTGATAGATTGCTTATCTTCATTTTGTTTAATTGTTTTTCTGGAGTTTTGATCTGTTCTCCCATTTGGGTCATGTTTCTTTGTCTCATTTTGGCAACCTCCCTGTGTTTGTTTCTATGTATTAGGTAGAGCTGCTATGACTCCCTGTCTTGATAGTGTGCCCTGATATAGTAGGTGTCCTGTAGGGTTCAGGGGTATAGCCTCTCCTATCACCCAAGCTGGGTACTCGAGGTACATCTTCTACATGGACCGAGCACATCCTCCTCTTGTAATTGAGCTTTGATTGTTCTTGGCAGGTCAATGGAAAGGATTTACCCATGCCAGTCAGCTACAAGGACTGGCTCTGACCACTGACCACCAACCTCTACCTTCCATGGAGGATCAGCTGTGTAGTGGCAGGGTGGTGGTGCTGCAGCATGGTCTGTAGCTGTTCAGTGGGTGCATTGGTCCTGGGGTTTCCTGGGTGGTACAGGCCAAGGTCAGCCTCCACCTGCATTCTGCCCAGGCCCACCCTGCATGAGCTATAAAGCAATATGAGATAGGTGCTACTTGTGCTGGACTTGGAGGTTCCCAGGCAAAGCCAAGCTGTGAATCTAGGCTGGATGCTTCTAGTGTTGGGCCTGGGGCCACTTAGCAAAAGGTGCAGAGGTTGGGGCCTCATTGAGACTGGCTGTTGCTGTTTGAGAGAATTTGGGAAGTTGTGAAGCATGAGCCAAAACCCAACATTCATGTGGAAAAGCCACTGTTAACAGCTTGGGTAGGCTCATAAGTTGGGTGGGACGGAGCCTCGGGGATCTCCAGGGCAGGACAAACAGTGTTAGCTAGGTTGATGGAGTCTCAGATGTGGCACCTGCCTGCCTGCTCTGTGGCTCTGTGGCGGGAGGGTTCAGAAGAGGGACAATGGCCTCTGTCCAATTTTCTGTCTGGGAGAAAGCTCTCACCTTGTTGCCAGACACTTCAGGTCCTCCCTGTATGACCCTGGTGCCTTTCAAATTGCTGCCCTGGTACTGGAGCTCAGAGTGATTGGGTCTAAGTTTGTGCCTGTGTTCTTTAAGAAGAACTTCTTGGAACTCCAAAACTTTCTTCCACTGACTCAATCCCCATTGGTTTTGTAGCCAGAAGTTGTGGGGACTTATCTTCCTGGCAATACAACTCTGGGCTGGGGAGCTTGGTGTTGGGCTGGGACTCCTCAGCCCCGAGATATCCCTCCCAAAGTTTTATCCACCACAGGTGGATGTGGGACCAGCCTGTTCTGCATCTCTGCCTCCTCACCTGCCTGGATGGATGTGATTTCTTTAATTCTGTAGTCATCAGACTTCCATTCAACTTGATTTCTGATAGTTCTGAATGATGGTTGTTCTATAGTTTAGTTGTAATTTTCATTGGTAGTGTGAGGAGGCAAGCTGGGTTTACCTTGCCGCCATCTTGACTGGAAGTCGTCCAGGAATTTCCAGCCATTTGAATCTTCACAGTGTCATGAGTTATAATTTGTATTTGCCCTTACAAATACAGAAAAGAATTAAAATCTTAAGTGTATAGCTGAATGTTCCTGGCACTGCTTAACACAGTAACTGAAGTGTGATATACATTGAGGGATCAACAATTATTGAGAACAAGTAAACTTCCAGGGGTCACACGTGTAGAAAGTATTGGAGCTGTGTAGAACTGGGTATATACATGACCTCTGTGCTTGCTCTCTCATTTGTCAAAATTGCTACTTCCACTAATATGTTGTATGTTCTCTTGTACATCATTTAACTTGTTCAGATCAAGACTAAAAGTAAAAGTTACATTTACTTAGTACACATTTTTAAAAAAATAGTATATCACCCAGCAAAAACTGAACTTTTCTGTGTTTTGTTATAACAAAATAAATGGTCTAGGAATCACTTTTCTCTTTACTTTGGGCTAATTTACTATTAATTATAAAAAGTATACTTTTACCTCTTTATTTAAATATAAAATATGTTGGAGAAATATTTAAAAAAATAATCTCCCAACTGGAAAAATCTCTCTTCAATGGCAGAAGAGAAAGAAAACAATTTTTTAAAAAAAAGATTTTAGTTATTTATTTTTAGAGAGAGGGGAAGGGAGGGAGAAAGAGAGGGAGAGAAACATCAATGTGTGGTTGCCTCTTACACACCTCCTACTGGGGACCTGACTGCAACCCAGGCATGTGCCCTGACTAGGAATTGAACCAGTGACCCTTTGGTTCACAGGCCGACACTCAATCCACTGAATCACAACAGCTGGGTTAGAAAACAATTTTACTATTGAGTAAGTATGAAACCAGAATGGGATGCACATTATAGGCAACCTGCTAAAACGATTGCAAAGGCAGAAAGAAATTGTTCTCTTCCATAGAGGTAAGTGGATACCACTCACTAGTTTAGGCGGAGTGTGCAGCGTGGAGTCTAGTGACAAGTTAGGCCTATTTCCTTCCATTGGGAGATAGAGCATTATTTTCCTTGGTGACTTCATTGTACAGAGATGGCTTCCAGGTCCTTGAAACTTTCCTGACTTGTGAGGCTGACAGAGACTTATTTAGTCATTAGAAAGATTTACACACATATGTTTTAAAAGGACTGAGGAAATAATTCTGAAAGACAGGGGGAGTGGGGAAAATCTCTTCTCTTACATTCAACCAAAGAATCAAGCCTGTAAGTTATAATTTGTATTTGCTCTTACAAATACAGAAAAGAGTTAAAATCTTAAGTGTATAGCTGAATGTTCCTGGCTCTTAGATGGAGAAACAGAATGTTACCAACACCCAAGCCTCCTCTATGTCCCCCTTCATCCATTCTTTCCCCCACTCAAGGATAACCACTATGGCAGCTTTGCTGGTGAGATAGAACTCATTTGTCAAGAGGAGTCATTCAATTCAAGATGCTCCTTCAAGGTAGAAAACCTAAGCACTACAAGATTTCTAAAAGGTTGGGAGATCTTGAGGGCAGGGATGGTCAGGAGTGGCTCCCCTACTCTTAAGATGATGTTCAGAATCCTAAGGACATCTCTGTGGTTCTACAGGTCTGTCCCTATTTACTCACCAGGTTCATGTTACTCCAGTTTTGTCCCCAGGTAGCCACACCATCCTCTATTTTAAAAAATATGCATATACTTAATAGGCACAGATACCACTTGCTATGTGCCAGGCACTGTACTAGATGCTTTACAAACACCAGCCAATATAATTCTAATAACACCAGGTGGCAATACTATTATTATTACTTTTAATTTTATTAAGTTTATTGAGGTGACATTGGTTAATAAAATTACACAGGTATCAGGTGTACAATTCTATAATATATCATCTGTACCAATGTACAGATGCATCCTGCATTGTGCATTCACTCAGTCAAGTCTTCTGCCGCCATGAATTTGACCCACTTTACCCTTTCCTACATCCGCCCCACACACATACACACAGCTTCCCCTCTGCCAACCACCCTACTGTTGTCTGTGTCTGTGAGTTATTTTTTATTTGTCTTGTTTGTTCATTTGTTGCTTTTAGTTTTATATCGCACATATAAGTGAAATCATATAGTTCTGGACTTTCCATCTGACTTATTTCATTTAGCATGATATTTTCAAGATCCGCCCATGTTGTCACAAATGGCCATATTTCATCTTTTCTGATGGCTGAGTAGTATTCCATTGCAAATATATATGTAGCACATCTTCTTTATCTAATTATCTATCAAAAGACATTTCAATTGTTGGTTGTTCCCATGTTCTGGTCACCGTGGGTGCTACTGCAGTGACTATAGGGATACATGTATCTTTATGAATAAATGTTTTCAAATTTTTTGGATAGATACTCAAAAGAGAGATTGCTGGATCATATGGTAACTCTATTCTCAATTTTTAAAAAAGATTTTATTTATTTATTTTTAGAGAGAGAGGAAGGGAGGAAGAATGAGAGGGAGAGAAACATCAATGTGTGGTTGCCTTTTCACATGCCCCTACTGGGGACGGGACTTGTAGCCCAGGCATATGCCCTGATTGGGAATCGAACTGGTGACCCTTTGGTTTGCAGGCTGGCACTCAGTCCACTGAGCCACACCAACCAGGGCTTGATAATTTTTGAAGAACTTCCATGCTGTTTTCCAAAGTGGCTGTACCAATTTACATTTCTGCTAGCAATGTGTATGAGGGTTCCTTTTTCTCCACAACCTCTCCAACACTTATTGTTACTTGTTGATTGCAACAATAGCTATTCTAACAGATGTGTTGTGGCATCTCATTGTGGTTTTGATTCGTACTTCCTTAATAGCTAGTGAAGTTGAGCGTCTTTCATATACTTGTTGGCCATTTACATGTCTTTTTGGGAGAAGTGTCTGTTCAGGTCCTCTGCCCACTTATTAATTGGATTGGTTGCTTTTTTGTTGTTGAGTTGTATGAGTTCTTCACATATTTTGGATATTAACCCCTTATCAGAGGTGTTGTTTGCAAATGTCATCTCCCATTTTGTTGGTTGCCTTTTTGTGGATAATGGTTTCATTTGCTGTCCAGAAGTTTTGTTTGACATGGTTCCATTCATTTATTTTTGCTTTTACTTCCCTTGCCTTTGGAGTTAAATTCATAAAATTCCCTCTAAGTTCAAGGACCATAAGTTTGGTACCAATGTTTTCTTCTATGTATTTTATTATTTCAGGTCTTATATTTAGCTTATTGTTTCATTTCGACTTAATTTTTGTGTGAAGAGTCTTTCTTTTTCCATTGCATGTTTTTGGCTTCTTTGTCAAAAATTATTTGCTCACATACATGTAGATTTCTGGGCTCTCAATTCTGTTCCATTGGTCTTTGTGTCTGTTCTTCGTGGCAGTGCTATTACCATCTCCAAATTACAAATGGGGATACTGCAATGCAGAGGGCTAACAGAACCAGCCTCAGGTCCCACAAGGGGAATTAATGAACCAGGCAGACGGGCTGAGTTCGCATTCTCTGCCCTCTCTACTGTGCAGCCTCATGTGGTTCCTGTGGAGTGGCCCTTGGAGGAGCAGCGCCTCTGCAGTGTCTCAGGGCCTTGCAGGCCTTGAGCACCTCTGGGCCAAGCATGTGGTTTCACTTTTGTTTTCACGATTTTATGTCAGCTATTTTCAACCTTTTTCATCTCATGCCATATATAAGCTAGTTACTATAATTCTGTGGCACACACACAAAAAATTTATTTTGCCAATCTGACAAAATATAGGTATAATTTTGATTCATTCACACCAGATGGGTATTGTTGTGTCAGCTGTTGTCATTTTTTTAAATTTGACAATCTAAGGGAAAAGCAGTCAGTGCTCCTGACTAAATAGTCAGGTATTGCATGTTTTAAACATTCTTATGGCACACTGGTTGAAAATCGCCGTTTTAGGTACTTGTTAACTTTTTCTCTTAAATCTTATGTCTTGTAGAGTCTGTTTTTTCTCAAAATGAATGAAGGTAATAATAGCTCATGCTTGTTGGAATCTATGCTGCATTAAGACCATGCATAATAGCCCTATGGGTAGTCGAATTTTGCCCAATTTACAATATAATAAGCAGCCCAAGGCTTCCAAAGGTTGAATATCTTAGCAAGAGTTTTGGAGATAGTTTGGCACTAGACTGCAGGGCTTTGGACTCCGCCATGTTTGGGGTGAGTGAATGTGGGAGGTTTAAGGGATACAATTACGGGGCTCATTTTCATGGGAAAATGATTTTTTGAACTCAAATTTAGAGGGGCCACGTGGACACAGAGTTGAGCATTAGACTAAATTTTAACTTTGCGGTACTTCCGGCCAAAATGGAGGCATAGGTAGACGCACTGTGCCTCCTCGCACAACCAAGATAGGGACAACAACAATATAGAAACAAAATAACAACCAGAACTGACAGAAAATTGAAGTGTACGGAAGTCGGACACCCAAGGATTTAAAAATAGACAGGTTCATCCAGACCGGTAGGAGGGGCGGACTCAGGCCAGGCGAAGGACGTGTTGCAGAGAGCTGAGCACCTGGGGCTGTGCGCAGGCCCGCAGCAGGCAGACCCTGGGCGCACAAGCAGCAGTGGCTAGTGGGCCCCGGCCAGGGGGTGGCAACCAGCAGACCCAGCGAGGCACTGCACTCAACTCAGGGTCCCAGCACCAGGAAATGGAGCTTTGGGTCACTGACTGAGAAGGAGGGTCCCGCGGGGTGCACGGGCCCACCCACACCGGAGTTGGTGCCGGAGGGGCCTGGTTGGCTTTCAGAAAGTGGCGGAAGGGTCTGGGGTCCTATAGAGAGCAGAGCAAGCGCCATTGTTCCTTCTTGGACCCCACCCCCACATAAAGCGTCACAACCCAGCCACTAGGGTACCTGCCCTGGTGAACTCCTAAGGCCCCGCCCCTCACTACAGGAGCTCAACAAGACCAAAAAACAAAACAAAAAACAGCAAAAAGATGGCTCAAACAGAAGAAGAATTGAAAGCTCCAGAACCCATCCTTTTAAGCGACCAAGAGACGGCCAACCTATCAGATTCACAGTTCAAAGCACTGGTTATCAAGATACTCACAGAATTGGCTGGTTTTGGTCACAAATTAGCTGAAAAAATGCAGGCTACAATAAGTTTAATGAAGAAAGATGCACATGGAACCAATGGTGATGGAATGAAAGATGGGTCT
>CM052548.1:57749842-57769706 GCA_028533065.1 Trachops cirrhosus | reverse complement strand
AATTCAACCAATTCTGTGAGCATCCTGATTACCAGTGTTTTGAACTGTGCGTCTGATAGGCTGGCTATCTCTTCGTCACTTAGTTGTATTTGTTCTGGAGCTTTGATCTGTTCTTCCATTTGGGCCATTTTTTTGTCTTGGCACACCTGAGCCATGAAAGGTTAAGTGCCTAAGGCAGGTTCTGCTGAAAGGACTGATGCGCCTGACTGACTGGGAACGTGCAGGTAAAAATGCTGGAGTGACTATCTCAGTGTAAAAAGTCTACCCGCATCCACATAACTGCAGTTCCTTAGAAGAAAGTACTTTCTCAGTGGAAGGGATCACAGTTCTTTTCTTTCCGAGTTTTCCGCCTGCCGCATTCCTTATAGGTTTTTTTTTTTTTTTTTAGAAAACCAGTTTATGCTTTGGATTGTTTTACAGCTTGTTTTTTATACTTACTGTATTTGAGAGTTTGCTCATGTCTTTAAATATTCTTGAACATTTTAAAATAGTCTTATAACATTCCATCACATGGACATATTGTAATTTATCATCTTTGTTTTTTGGACTCTTAGCTTACTTTCATATTCTGTTATTTTCTCTCAAATTTATTTTGTAGAAAACACGTTTTCCTATTTTTCTACTAACTTGTGTTTTCAGTAACTAGATAGCATTCCACCATGGGTGGCTATTTAGCAATTTCTCTACATCTCTCATCATCAGCTACTTGTGTTGTTTCCAGCTATTAAAAGTGGTGCTGTGATGAATGTCTTTTTTTGTTCCGTAAATACACTTTCCAAGTGGAACCACTAGATTCAAGGGTGAGTAATTTGTTTCATAAGTTTTGTCACTCTTCCTAAGACTGGATCATTTTAGAGAGGTGGGGTTTCCCATTTCTATTTTGTTTGGGCAGTTTACTCATTATATCATGCTCCTTGCAGTACACTCAATTTCCATTTTCAGAACTGACCCTGAGCATACATTGGACATACAGAGTCAGACTTGTGCCTGGCTTTGGCAACGAGAAGTAAGGAAGGCAGTTCCTGTTCTTTTGGAGCTTGTGTCCAGTGAGGCAGAAGGACCTACAGACAGATGCTCTGAGTGTGACATAGTTTATTTTATAAGTCCTGATATAGGGATACAAAGAAGATCACCCAGCTATCCTGCAATTCGGAAACGACTGCTTTGAGGAGGATAGCCCAGACAGGATCTTAAGCATTAGGAAGGGATCGACACATGAAGAGCAAGAATGGTAAGGACATTCTAGGTAGAGGGAAGCACATGAAGAAAGGCAGAGCAGGGGTGTGAAGGAGTGTGTTCTGTCTGAGAACCAATCAAGCAATTGTTTTGGGGACATTTGGGGGGCTTGCAGGTGATGCTGGAGAGCTAGTGGCGCATCCTTGGCTTAGATGGTGTGTTGAGGACTTGGGTGTCCTTCTGCAGGCTCTCAGCATATTCTTGCACAAGATCTGTTTGGTCCACTGGAAAGGGTTCACTCTGGGGGTGGGGAGGACAGGACTGGAGATGGGGCCACTGGGAGGGGTTAGTGGGAGCCATGCACAGAGAGAGGTCATGTCTCAGAGAGCAGACTTTGAGAGGAGAGCAAGCGTTGGTTTTAGGTACCTAAAGAAATTCAAACCAACCTGGACGTAAAAAGTTCAATGAGCTCAGAAGTTCAATGAACTCAGAAGTTCAATGAACTCAGGGCTACGGTATAATAAAAATATATATTTGGTCTTTGTCCGTGGTTCCTGGCACAGAGTTCCCAATACTATGGAATTTCTGGAGTAATGGAGGTCTTCTGTAGGTTAATGAGATGACTGGTGTCTGGGGCTCCTGGATGGTTTCAGGGTGGGGGCCGGTGCCAGAAAGTCCAAGCCATGATTAGAACTGGAAACTTTCACTCCCATCGTCATTACTCTACCCCCAGCTCCTGGGAGGGGAGAGTGAGTGGCCCGAGATGGAGTTGATCTTCAAGGTCCAATGATTTAATCAACTCTCCCAAGTAATGAAGTCTCCATAAAACCCCAGAGGGCAGAGCTTTGGGAGCTTCAGGGCTGGTGAACACAGGGAGGTGCTGGGTTGGAGGTGGGAGTTGGCATGTCCTGAGAGGGTACAGGAGCCTCGCCCCTTCCCCATACCTCGCCCTATGCATCTTGTCCATCTGGCTATCCTGAGTTGTGTCCTTTATAATAAACTGGTGGTAGTGAGTGCTTTCCTGAGTTGTGTGACTCATTCTATCAACCCCCTCAATTTTTAGTCATTGGGTAGAAATACAAGTGTCCTGGGGACCACCATTCGCAGCTGGTGTCTGAAGCAGGGGCAGTCTTTTGGGACTGATGCTTTAATTTGTGGGGCCTGTGCTAAATCCAGAAGTTGGTTTTAGAAGAGCATTAAATTGCATGACACGCTGCTAGACTCGGAGAACTAGAGAAGTGGTGCCGTTGGAAAAGACACCAAATCTTTGGTGTCAGAAAGAAGGCATTGCAGGCCTAGAAGTGAAGACTGGGCAGTGCTAGCATTTTGGGTTTGTCATCCCATCCCTGGTTCTCTATAACAGTTTGGTTTAAGCCTTCATCAACATTTGTTTCTGTCTCTGCCCCATGTCCAAATCCCACACCTGTGTTTCGTGTCCCTGGGGACACGTGTCTACCCTGGTCCAACCACTTAAGGCCCTGGAGGTGAGGTTGTGACATATTAACATGGCACAGGGGTGAGTGAGGGGCTGATCTGGAAGGGAAGCTGACCGTGGGAAGCAAGAGAGCCTGCTTCGTGTCTGCGATAGCTGACCTCACAGCACCCTGCCAGTGGCAGTGCATTATCACCCTGATGCAGGAAGAGACAAGGGTCTGCAGTTGAAGTCGACCTCCCTGGCTGGATTTGGGACGGAAATGACAGAAAGAAATTAGTGATCTCTGGTGGAGTGAGGGAATGAGCAGTTTGAAGTAACACCAGAGCAGAGGTGGCATTTGGAAATGCTGGTCTGTTAAGAAGGAAGGTAAGCAGGTCAGTGTTTCACCTGTCATCGCACTCAGCTGGAACTTGAGATAGCGCAGATGTGTGTCCTTGCCCTTGGAGCATTGGGGTCTGCTGAGAATCTTCGAGATCAGAGGCGCAGATGTCAACCTGAAGGTTGTGGGAGTGCAGCTGGTGGGAAGCTGGAGACTGGTCAGGCTTTGGGAGGGGCCCCAGGGGAAAGAACGTGGGTGGTGGGAGACAGGGACAGAAACTGGGGGGATGTGCTGGGAGGGGACAGGCAGGCCTGTGGGTGGTTCCCAGAGTGGTGAAGAACCAGGAGTCCAGGGAGGGGTAGGTTTCAGGAAAGAGGGGGCAGCAGGGAGCAGTAAATGCAGCACAATGATTAGCTATTTAGAGGATATCTCAGATACCAGCAGGAGGCATTGATTGTTATTTTAAAATTTTTTCTATAGCCCTGGCTGAGAAAAACTCTCTAAGAGAGGAAATCTCTTAAAGGTAGCCCTGGCTGGTGTGGCTCTGTGGATTGAACACTAGCCTGCCAACCAAAGGGTCATTGGTTCAATTCCTACTCAGGGCACATGCCTGTGTTGAGGGCCAGGTCCCCAGTAGGGGGCACACAAGAGGCAACCACACATTGATGTTCCTCTTTCTCCCTCCCCCTCTCAAAAAAATAATAAATAAATAAAATCTTTTTAAAAAGTTTTTATAATACTCAGAATATGAAAATTTTTAAAATTGGTTTAAAGATCCTAAATATAAAGAGTGCTTAATTTTTGACACCTGAAAATTTTTATATTTATTACATGGAAAGATGCTAATATGGCATTGAATAGATTTTTTTGTTCTCAAAATAGTACCTTTAAGATGGTAAACCATGTATCTGAAATCATATAGCTATGAACACACCTGTTTGTTTTTTAGTATCTAGCAAACAGGCCATTCTTATTATCTAATGCAAACTGTTTTAATGATGGCAATATCCTTCGTGCCATCTGCTGCAACGCTTGCTTTTAAAATATTTTAAATTATGATACTACACTTTTCCTAATCACTCCCTTGACTTTAATTTTGGGCACAGTTTTATAGTTTGCTAGGAATAAAAACTGCTAGAGGATTTTGGGGATAAGAATTAAGAGGCATGGTGTATTTGCACAGTCACATTTTGTATTAAGAAAAATCTTAATAAACATGTCAAAGTGATTTGAGCCAAAGTTATTCTTTTTGTGCTTCAAAACACTGGCCTACATTGCCCTTCTTTCTGGAGGCGGGCTGGACACTGTCTGATAGCTGAGGGTCCATCCGGCCAGGGAGAGAGCTGACCTGGGATGATGTCTGATGACAAGGGAGCACTGGACAATGATCCAGATGAGCAAGGACGAGGACTCCATTGCAGCTCGTACGTCCTCCTGTAGTTTCCCTGGAAAGTGAAAGAGAACAGCTGTGATCAGCTGCTTAAAAATAAAGTTTAAAAGTTTTACTTTTAGAATATGGTTCTCTCTCTCTCCCCCAAGGCCAGCAATAGATGGTATCCCTTGTCCAATTCATTGTCACCCATGAACATTTCTGAACCCTGTCTTCTAGGGTTGTGCCATGTGTGCTAGAAAAGCCACATGTGTTACTTGTTCAAGCAATGTTGTACTTGATAAGTCACTTAACAGAGTGTGTGTGTGTGTGTGTGTGTGTCTTATCCCCCCGTTTTAGAACTAGACAAATTGATTCTAAAGTTCAGATGGGATAGCAAAATACAAGAGTAGCCAGGAAAAGCCTGTAAAAGAAGAGTATTGAAAAGGGTCAGTCCTACCAAATATTAAAAGTATTTTAAAAGCTATAGACAATTTTTTGTTTTCACATATTCTTTCCTTTTTGGGGGGACAGCTTTATTGAGGTAGAATGGACCCACAATCAATTGCATACAGTGCACACGAGGCGTGCAGTGTGCTAACACTTGCACACCTGTGCGTCTATCACCAATGTTGAGATGGTAAACATCTCCATCCGTTGCCCCCGACGGTTTCCACGGTCCCTTCCATCCCTCTCTCCTGCCCTCCCTGCCACCCTGTCCCTGAGCATTTGCTGATCTGCTTTCTGTGTCTGTGAAGACTGTGAAATTAAATGTTCTTGTACAGATAGATACATGAATAGACAGATAATAGAACACACTAGAAAGTCCAGAAATAGATAAATAATGGAAATTTGTTTTATAATAAAGATGATATTTCAAATCAGTGGGGAACAGATGAATTATTCAGTAAAAAGTATTGACAGACAGTTGGGGTAGCCATCTGTGGAACTAAATAAACCAAAGTTGGCCACATGCCTCACAACCAAATTCAAGGCAGATCAGAGATTGAATGTAGAAGAAATTAAACCACAAATTACTAAAAGAACCTGGGGGCACTTTTATAGCCTTATATTGAAGAAGGCTTTCCTAAGTTTGTTTTTAAACCCAGAAGCCATTTGTGGGAAAAGGTTGAGAAATATAAAAGATTGCTAAATATTAAAATAAAATTTTCTACATGCCATAAAAAAACCATAAAGATGGAAAAAAATTGAAATTCACATCAGAGATTAAAGGTTGCTCTCGTATATAAAACTACTTTCTACAAATCAGTAAAAAAAGACCTACAATTCAGCAGAAACATGGCTGGGTATGGGTAATTACAAAACATTTAATACAAGTAGTTTGTAAATATGTGAGATGTTCAAGCTCACTCAAAATAAGGGAAGTACAAATTACAATAAAATTACAATGAGAAAGCATTTTTTAGCCTTCATGTTGATAAAATCTGGAGGTTTGCTTTCACCGTGCAGGTTCGGGTGTGGGAAACAGACACCTGCGTACATTGTGGACCAGGTTAGGGCTGGCGCACCTTCCGCAGAAGGCAGTTGGCAGTAGTTAGCACACACCTTCTGTGGTTTTACATCTAGGTCTGTAGCTCAGACATGGATTTGCCCCTGTGGGAAGTGATGTGTGTGTGGTCGTGCGTGTCTCAGTAAGAGACGGGCGAGTAACTGAAGAGGACTGGTAAGTAAATAGTTCATGAAATGTCTGGGATGGAGCCTTTGAAAGGAGGGTGGTGGCTCCTTGTGCTCTGTGTGGACGGATGGGGCTGAAACATTGTTGCTAGAGAGGGAAGCCAGGTGCAGGCCAAGTGTAGAAGGTGCTACATTTCAAGGAGAGGTTGCAAATATGTGTATGACCACGGTCTTGCTCCCAGACAACTGGTGGCAGTGTTTGCCTTCTGGGAGGGAGGCCAGTCCTGGGCACCCTTATGTCATTCACATTCCCTGGGAGTTAGTTTCCTGTGCAGAAAACAACACTACAGATACTTAAACACTAGCTGACCATTAGGTCTGAAACTGCACTGTATTTGAAGCTTCTAAAGTGAAAAATAACAGTGAGTGCTACAAAGCTGCGCCACAGGAAAAGGACTAATATGTGCTGATCACCAGCTATGTCTGGGTCCTAGGTGTTTTATCTCTTCAATAGCGATATTAATGTGGTTTTTTGCCTATTTACAGTGTTTACTTTCTCTCTGCACACTGAATCCTCATAGCGATCTAAGGGTCATTAGCTGGTATCATCTTCATGTTGCCAAGAAAGCCTAAGGCACAGAGGTTTAGCGCTGCCCAAGACCACACAGCCAGCAAGACACTGCGGCCACAGCACTTCGTTCACCTGATTCCTTTCTTCAGTAAAGTTCATTGGCCACAGTTTCCAGGGTGATTGCTACTTCAGGGCCCTGAGCCAGCAAGGTGGGGGTTTCAAGGTGTTGTTTCACTTGAGAAAGTTTCTAATATTCTGGAGCAGAAATTTCTTCGTCATAGCGTGGGAGCTGTATTTCTCAAGGTTGGGGAGGAGCAGGGAAGAGGAGAACCCAGCACGAAGCACATGCTGCAGATGCTGGTTGAGTTCCAGTGGCTCACAGGTCACTTCACAGGCTCAGCAATTAGGAAGTTGGGCTTAGTCTCATAACTTCGCAGTGTGTCGTGCTTCTGTCTTGGGAGGGTTTTTCCACTGGAAAGTAAGGAATACTTTTGTAAGCCTAGTTTTGGTGCCAGCCCCCTCTGGATCTGGGCCAGCAGGTACATGCCCCCATATATGCTGTGTTCAGAATTCGACATCAGTTTGTGGCAGGGTATTGCCTGTCCCCAAGAAACCAGCCATGGCCCTGTGGGATTGAACACCTGTCATAATCGCTGTATTCACGTGCTGTATGGCTTTTCAATATTTCTTAGAGATTTCCTCTCTCGTATATTTTTGACTTATTTACTTTTGCCTCTTGAGGAGTAAGTTATAGAATAGGAGCTTAAGTTTCTGGTTATTATGTACAATAGATTGATCTGGCCTGCCCCTATTCTAGAAAAACAGGTTTGTTTAAAAACCATTTTTTTTAAATTTATTGATTTTATACAGAGAGGAGGTGAGAGAGAGAAACATTGATTAGTTGTTCTACTTATTTATGCATTCATTGTTTGATTCCTGCATGTGCTCTGTCTGACTGGGGATCGAACCTGCAACTTGGCATATTGGGATGATGCTCTAACCAACCAAGCTACCCGGCCGGGGTTAAAACAGAGGCTTTTTATATGTTTTAGTTTTTGTTTTGAGTTATATAATGGAAATCATGACATTGTTTATTTCTTTTTTCTCTCTAACGAGAAAACAAGGTCAACAAAACTTTTTTGACTACTAGTAGCTAAGCTACTAGAATAAGTTGGCTACCTAAAATTAAATGTCCTTTTGTGTGTGTGTGGGGGGGGGCTCCATGCATCTTGTTTTAAAATTTTAATCTTTATTGTGTTTTTTTCCCATTACCATTTAGTCCCCTTGTACCCTCCCAACAATCACCACACTGTTGTCCATGTCCATGAGTCCTTTTTCCTTTTTGCTCAGTCCCTCCATCCCCTAAGCTCCCCCACTGACCCTCCAGCTGTCATCCTGCTCTCCATCTATGAGTGTGTCCCCATTTTCCTTGTTAGTTCAGTTTGCTCATTAGATCCCACTAAATGCCCTTTTTTGTGAGCAGTCATGCCAAACTGAGGCCAAGTCACGATGAGGCCACGTGGCCCAGCCCTCCCCGTGGGAGCCAGTGGTGCCTCTGTGCGATTCTGTTGTGAACACTCCAGATTTCCTAATAGGCTCACCTAATCTTTTTGCAGATGAAGATATCACCTGCTTCTCTGGCCAATCTTTATGAAGAAGATTTTAAACAAGATATGGCAGCCTTGAAGGTAAAGTAGGGTGTTGTTGATTCTTCTTACCATGAAGAAAAGAAGCTTGAACAATGGAAGCCAGTTGTGGCTGAGTTACCTTTTGAACTTTGGAAACAGTCATCTTTGTTGTTCTTTCTTTCAGGTTCTTCCACCCACAGTGTACTTGAGGGTAACTGAAAATATTCCTCAGATCATTTCTTTCATTGAAGGAATAATTGCTAATGGGCATGCGTATTCAACAGCAAAAGGTGGGGGTTATATTATAAACTCTGGTTGTTGGGTAATACGGATAGGACTTTGAAAAACCGGACATGCATTTCTGAGTTGTTGGGATATGCCAAATGTTTTACTCTCGCTCTCGATGTAATTCCTACAGTGAAAATGTTGTGAAGTTTCCCTGCGGTTATTGTCTTTGCAAAAAACAGCTGCATCAATTCATTTAAAAATTATTCACCACAGTCACAGAAAGAGATGACCATCGGGAGAGCTAGTTTAGGCAAATATGGCATAATCCTAACAGTTGCTGGCTCTAGATGGTAGGTGTGTGGGTGTTTTTTGGGTCTTCTTTCAGTTCTGTTTACAGTTTTTCATAACTAAAGCTGAGGACAATGGCAGTGCCTCTAAAGGCTCATTCTTGTCGAAGCCTGGCCCCCAGTCAGTGGTCTCCTTGGGTAGGCCTGCTGTTTTCCATGGGCCAGTGAAAGAAAGCTGTGGGCATCCTGACACCTGAGGCACTTGACACTTCCACAGGGATCTCTGAATAAAAGACATCACCATTATCAGACCTGAGACAGCAGACAGTTCCCTAACGGCATCCCTTGTCCTCCACATCTTCACACTTACCCTGCTGTTCCCCGCCTTCCCACGTCTTGATTTAATTCAGGTCCTGCTGCACGTGGCTGTGTCCCTTTCCGCTCGTTAAGACAGTCCCCACTTTGTTCCCTTCACTGTGGACTTGCTGGAGAGGCTGACCAGGCCAGTTGTCTTCTGGATTGGCGTGATCACTTCCTTCTGGTAGAGCTTAGCTGGTTTAGGAGCTTCGGCCTTTTATTTGGTGGCCTCAGGGAAAGACTGGCATCCTGGCGTTTTGCTGCCTCAACAATGAGGCATGGTTTTCAGCCGAACCTCCTGCTTTCCGGTCATTCTTCCCAAATCTAAATCCTGGCTGTCCCACAAACCCTGACCAAAGCTTTCTCTCTCCCAGGAAGTTTTCCTTATTGCCCGTTAGTTGAAAGTGAACTTCACCCTCTCAGCTTTGAGATCTGAACAGCATAGGATGGATAACAGCCTCAGCTTGCTGTTAATATATTCATATTTTCTCAGTTCCTGGACCAGAAAAACCTTTTGCTCTTAGCGAATAACCCATTAGAGTACCTAGTCCAGGGCTGCGAGTGTTCAGGTACTACCGTGCTTGTTGCAAGGCAGTAACGAAGTACAAAGCATGAAAATGGAGACAGTTTATGGGGATTATTGGAGTGTAAACACCTGTCTTTCATAGTCCTACCAGAGAGCATAGGATACATGTGAGGGGCCCCCTGGTCCCTGGAAACGTATGTTGCCTTTCTCAGTAGTCCATGCTTACCGAAGGACTTGCAATCTGTTACTTTCTCATATTTGCTATATTTAGATTTTGTTTCCAAGAAAAACTTGTTTTAAAGGGCTTAGGTGACTGAACTGGAATTGGCTCCAGAAATACAGGAATTGTTTTCCTGCTGTCATGTAACTTGAAATAAGACACAGAACCCAGGTAAACTGATTCATGTTCATGAGGAGCTTAGAGATTCTCATCCAAACATGATTTAGGAATAAATGTTGTTTATGACTGCTTTATTGTAAACTTTTAATAATGATAAGTATAATTAAAGTCAATTAATTTACTGAAACTCTATTAATTTGGACTTTGTGACAGTTTCACAAGGCTTGGTTGTAATTTGATCTTTGAACTATTTGTGGAGAAACAATTCGTTCAGCAAATTGACACCAAAGTGATGTTTCCCCATAAACAAAGGTATGGGGAAACTCTTCCATTAAAGACAGTAGTTTCTTTCTCTTTTAAAGCATTTTCAAGCATTGTTTGCATTCTAACTTATCCCAGAGTACTTCTCCCATTTTCACCAGTTTGTCTCAGCTTGTAATAAGCCCTGAGTGCACAGGAAGGACTCTGAGGGGACGAGGCAAAACTGGGTCACCTGGGGTCTCGGTGTCCAAGCAGCTACTGCAGCTCAGGGCCGGACTGTCTTCCTGCCAGAGCTCCAGCTATGACACCACCTCCCCTGTGCCGCCTCTTTACACTTTATAGTTGGAAGTGGCAAGGGCTGGCTGCTGCTGGCTCTGTGGTGACCTCGTGGTGAAGGTCATCTTGCACCCTCGGTCTAAAAACATGGACCATATGCATTTCAGTGAAAGAACAGCCACAGGAATGCTTGAGTATGGAGATGTTTGTAACCTAAGTAAAAGGGAGTCTTGGAGGGTGTCCAGTTAGGAAAGGGTTTCTTTGTTGATTGGTGTGTAACATGGAGCCCAGAGCTGAATGCGGCCAATAATAACACCCACTTTTCCTTTTTCTTGTTAAAAAGAATTACCTCAACATTTGACACAGAACTTACCCTTGTGTTGTCACTTCTACATCCAGACATTTGTGTTGTGTCCAATTGCACGCTTTTAAAACAGAGTGCTGCTGGTGTTACTTTTGATTTTAAAATAGAGTAAAGGGTGACAAATGAAGGCCAGATATCATATTTGATGTTTAAATTCTAATTATTTTTAGCTATTAAGCTTATATATAAGCTTACTATATGCTGATATTTAAGAGTGAGAAATGATGAACTCATAATTACCTTTATAAAACAGGCAATGTCTACTTTGATCTGCAGTCACGAGGAGACAAGTACGGCAAGCTCGTCAGTGTGGTTCCTGGTCCCGTTGCAGAGCCAGGTGGGTCCATCCTCAGCCTCCCGTCTTGGGTTCTGTGGGGCTGAAGCACGGACTCAGCTTCTGCTTTCCCAGGGGTCAGTTGAGAACCCCGCTCTCTCAGGGGCCGTGATGGTGCCAGGCAGTTGATCACAGCTGTGTTTTAACTTTAATTGCGCTTTTTCAAATAGAGAAAACTTGTAGAGTGTAAGGTCACATGGCATGTGACATATCTCCTCCCCACTTCTCCCTGGAGACAGCACAGTAGCCCATCCCTGTGGCTCCTTTCAGAGACATGAAACACACATTTAAGGTTTCGTCATGTCTTTTCAAGGCTTGAAAAGACATAGCTCATTTCTTTTTGGCACCGAATACTATTGCATTATCCGATGCATCACACTTTATCCATTCACTGGCTGAAGGAGATCTTGGTTGCTTCCAAGTTTTGGAATTTAAAGAGAGCCCAATACTGACTCATTGTACAACCTTCAACAATAACCTAACCTTTCTCGTCTGAGTCTCATTACTCTTTGAAAGTGATTGATATTCTGTTAATTTTCCTTTTTGGTCTCAATTTTTTCTTTCAAAAAGTTACTCAAACTCACTTACTGATAAATGAAGCTTTCTCACAAGACAAACTAAGGAAGAGTGAAGGTGCTCAGTTCAGTACAGTGCTCAGAAAGAAGCATCCCTATGTGTGTATTTGAAATCTCAACTCAGTCATTATTCAACTTACTGAAACTGGCCTCACTGCTGGTAGACCTCATACTATTGGCCTGTTTTAGCTGTAAGTATCTAGTAGTCTTTCTAGATATCATGTGGGGAAAGAAAAACATATGAGTGAGAAATATGAGGTTACTTATAAAAGGAACAGAATCTTCGGGCAGTGCTTCAGTTTTGTGGGATTTTGGTTTGGTTTGTCCATTCTAGGTTCTCCCCCTTTGATCAACCATTTGTTACTGGCAGGTGATTCTGACAAGCGGCATGCCAGCGACTTTGCCCTGTGGAAGGCAGCTAAACCCCAGGAGATGTTTTGGCCTTCTCCTTGGGGAAACGGAAGGCCTGGCTGGCATATTGAATGTTCTACCATCTCAAGGTAAGATTTTCCTGGATTTTTCCTGTGTTTGTGATGTGAAAGCTCCAGCAATGCCTGACTTGGTCAGCAGAGGGCACAGATGGGGCAAGTTTAGTCTGCACCAATGCAGACAAAGCGCAGGTAGTTTGGGAAGAAAGATTAGTGCTCATCTGGGACTGGCTATAGGAAAGGAAACAAGCCCTGGCCAGTGGTAGTTGGTGGGAGTGTCATCCTGTACCCCTGAGGGTTGTTGGGTTTGACTCCCAATCAGGGCACTAGCCTGGGTAGCAGGTTCAATTCCTGGTCAGGGTGTGAATGGGGTTGGCTGTTCAATGTTTCTCTCTCCTTCTCAGCTTTCCCCTCTCTGTAAAATCAATAAACATTTAAAAAGGGTGGGGGTCAAAACATGACATCTTTATCTTTCCATCAACACTTGTGCTTTTTAGTAAGAAAGCCTACTTTATGGATCAGTTTTTGACTTCCCATCACCTACAGGCCAGTTCCAGGTTGCCTTCGTCTCTGCTGAGGTGGGTTTAGGGAAGACCAGCCCTATGACTGAGGGCCAGGGCGAGGGCAGAGCCCCTCGGGGACGGGACTGAACCACCTTCCTTTTACTTGCTCTTTCAGTCCACAGAACCTTACCCCCATAGCCTGATCAGATTCCACTGAGCATCAACCCCAGTTTCTACAGGCCTAGCTCCTCAGCCTTCGATCTGAGCCTTCCACCAGCTCTTCACCCCAGCAACACTGTGCTCAGAATGCTTGTGTCTCGGGAATGTCCATAAACACAGGTCCTCCTCTGACCTTGACCCCCTCCAGCAACCCTCTTTTTTGTTTACTTCTTGTTACCATTTACATGTGACCTGCTACTGCCTAGCTGTCAACCCAGGTGTCCCTACTGACCCTGATCTCCTGAAGTCACCAGTGACTAGGTCAATGACAGGAAACCTGCTTTCTCCTTGGTCTCTGAAACAACTCTCTTCTAGTTGTGGCATCTGTGCTGGCGCCTCGTCCACGTTGTGCTTGATCTCCTCTGCAGACGGCCCTTTGGCACTCTCCATGGGTTTGCCCGTGGCCAGATGCCCGTGTGTGTGTGTGTGTGTGTGTGTGTGTGTGTGTGTGTGACAGAAAGCAGCACACTGCATGTGCTGTCCTGTTCTGTCTCTCTTTACTTAGCGATCTCTCCCGGAATTCCCTTGTGTCAGTTCGCCGAGCTCTT
Source organism: Trachops cirrhosus (assembly GCA_028533065.1). Lineage (NCBI taxonomy): Eukaryota > Metazoa > Chordata > Mammalia > Chiroptera > Phyllostomidae > Trachops > Trachops cirrhosus. The sequence continues at coordinate 57,756,327 of CM052548.1, read as the reverse complement.
CATCACTTTTCTCCCAGCTCCGTGGTGCTGCATTGTGTGGCTTAACCATTGCTCCCTTAGCTAGTACCCTAAGGAGGAGCATTTAGGTGTTCCCAATATTTTGCTCTTACAAATACCTTGTGTATATATTTCCTGTTTGTGAGGATAAGGGTTTTTGGGGTTTTTAAAAAGATTCTATTTATTTCTAGAGAGAGGGAAAGGGAGCAAGAAAGAGAGGGAGAGAAACACCGATGTGCCCTGGGAGATCGAACTAGTGATCTTTCAGTTGGCAGGACAATGCCCAACCCACTGAGCCACACCAGTCAGGGAAGGCAAGGGATTTTTAAGTATGGGATTGACTCATAGATTTGGGGGTTATTTTTTAGGTTTTATTTATTTATTTTTAGAGAGAGGAGAAGGGAGGGAGAAAGGGAAAGAAGCATCAATGTGCAAGAGACATATCAATTGGTTGCATCTCGCATGCCCCCTACTGGGGACCTGGCTGGCAACTCAGGCATGTGCCATCACTGGGAATTGAACCAGTGATCTTTCGGCTTGCAGGCTGACATTTAGTCCACTGAGCCACACCAGCCAAGTATTAACTCATAGATTTTGATGTATTTCATATGTTTCAGTTCATTGCAGATATTTAGTATAATATTTTTACAGTGGAGCTATGATAAGTTTTTAAAATTAGAAACATAAAGAAAGTGTATGCTTAAGATGAACATTTCAAACTTCTAGCTACACCACAAATTTTTGGATCAACCAACCCAATCACCCTCAAATTAGTTGTATGTGGTGCTGTTTTCTGGCTGGGTATAAATGTGTGTATTAGCAAGGGCAATTATCTCGTACAAGAGCACTCTGTCCCATGCACTGACCCCACACTGGTTGCATTTTCAGCCCCATGTAGGTTTACGCCATTCTACCAAATAGAAAGCCTCATCCTCTATGACCTGTCCATCCAAATTTCATTCATTCTGGTTAAGACCCAGAAGGTGTTCTCCTCCTCCACCACATCTCCCTCTGTTGCCCTCATCTTTGATGATTTCTACATGGCTATCTAGAAACACCTCCAAATTCCTGAGACATCAAGCCCGCATGTTACTATGAAGCATGGGTCTAACTTTTCATTAAAAACAAGCAAGCAGCTATGTCCAGCTCTCAGTCATACATAAATGTATAACCACTTAATGTGTATTTATAAACGGTTGGTTTAACAGCAGTGTGGGGTATACATCAAAATGTAAAAAATGTTTAATTTTAGATTCAGTTAGTTACTTTAAAGCAGATAGAAAACAATTTCAAATCTAATGTTACCATTAAATATTTTGTTTTGTTGAAATCTATATAATGAAAATAGACTTTTATTCCTTCTCAGCTTTCTCTTATTTTAAAAAAGGTCTAATGTACAGACAAGAATAAAGCTAAACTGTGGACCCACAGTTTAGCTTTATTAAACCTTAACATCGCCATATTTGCTTCGGCTCTTTGTAAAAATGAAGCACTCATTCCAAATGAGGCCCCTTATGCTCTCCTACCCAATCCCAGGCACCCCCAGCTCACACTCTCCTTCATAGCATTTGAATTTCAGGGACCATAAGAGATTCTCTAAAACCCATCTCTAAGGATGCACGATGACAGACAACCCGCTTGGCCGCAGTGCAATTCTCTACCGACACTTAGCAAAAACGTGACTGGTGCGTGTGTGGGTTTTCCAGGTGCCGGGAGCCAGAGCGAGAAGAGTCAACCTTCAGCAGGAAGGGACCTCAGTGAGGCTGTGGCACCTTTGAAAATGTCTATTTTAAACCATTTTTAGAAAATTCATGGTGGTCTGCTCGGTAGCCTTGCTGTCTGCCAGAGGAGGTGTCCTCAACTCCCCAACCCCCACAAACTAGGATTTCCACTGTGCTGATTGTTGTGTTTTTAATAGATATTCACATTTTTAAAACTTTTATTTATTTATTTTTAGAGAAAGGGGAAGAAAGGGAGAAAGAGAGGGAGAGAAACATCTGTGTGTGACATTGATCTGTTGCCTCTTACACACCCCCAGCTGGGGACCTGGCCCACAGCCCAGGCATGTGCCCTGACTGGGAATCAAACAGGTGACCTTTTGGTTCATAGACTGGTGTTCAATCCCTGCGCCACACCAGCCAGGGCAGATTTTTGCATTTTTAATGTCTCCTGAAGCAGCTGCTAGTGAACCTGTGTTGTTCACACTGCTGTGGGTAGTTTTCGCAGGTACTTTGGTGAGAGTTGCACAGGCTTTGAGTGGTCTGGCCAGCTCCAAAGTCCCCATCAGCCCGCTTGGTTAGAGTGTGCAGTTGTGCAGGACACGAGGCTTTCCAGGCTGTATGGCATAGTGTTAGAGCAGAAATGTCGACAGCTGAAGTGCATTGATTGGAATTCTGTTAACGCGTTTTGCAAATGTGACCACTAAAGTTAAATTTTCAAAAGTCAAATTAAAAATTCTCTTGATTTTATAGTTCTTGTCTCTCATTGAAATTGGAAAACCACTTAACTTTACCTATTGAAAGTAAGAAAAGGTAATTTTGTAAGCTTTTAAAAACTGTATATCTGGAGCAAAGAGAATTAAATTTGTTTACTAGGAGGGAAAGCTGTGAATTAGAAATTTTATGAATTAAGTGTGTTTAGTAGGAGGAAAACCTTTGGATGAGGGATTTAAGAAGTAAAAATAGAATTCTAGTTTTTGTTTGCATCAGTTAAATTTTCACATATATTGATTTAAAATTGGGATCCATTTAATTTACTCATTGCACAAAGGCCAGAAGGGTTAAATATAGGATGTGGTTTGGAGAAACATGTTGTTTGGTTGAATTAATTCATAGCTCTGTGCTGTGTCTTGCAGTTTGGTGTTTGGAAGTCAATTGGATATCCATTCAGGTGGGATAGACCTAGCTTTTCCGCATCATGAAAATGAAATTGCACAGTGTGAGGTCTTTCATCAGTGCCAGCAATGGGGAAACTATTTTCTACATTCTGGTAAGTAATGACTTCAAATTAATTTGTTCTATGTCAGTTCTGTCAATTTCATCTTTTATTGGTGAAACAGCTACATTTGGAAATACATAGATCTGCTAAAATAGGCCAGGAAATGGAGTTTTCTCCTAAATTGTTTTTGAATTTCAGTCAGTTGGACATGAACTTCCTTGGATGGGAATGAGTCTGCCTTTTTGGAACTGAAATATGGAAAATGTTTTACAGTGCTGTTATATGTAAGTTTCTTTCTAATAAAACTATTAAGGAATTTCAAATAGTATGATGTAATTATTATTAGGAATATGCCAATGTTGAGCTATAATATTGTCACCATATATATCTATCATCCTCTAACACCACTGCCTCTCATTTCATATTTAAAAATGAGTTGGTTAACGCTGGCCTTCTGTTCTCAGAAGTAGATTGTGAAACAAGCAGCATCCTTGAGCATAGCAGTGCCAGGATTTCCTTTGATGCATGGGAAGATTCATATGTCCAAATTTTGACAGAGGTCATGGGGCAATGGGTTTTATGACCTTTTTAGAATGGGACAGCTAAGGTATTTGGAGTGAAGAAAGATAAAGGATGTTTTGTAGCTACAGGGTTGGGAAATGCAGATAATGAACATCTAAAACATAGTGCATTAACAAATACTATTTCTTTAAGTCCTTGAATTGAGGAAATTAGGTTTTTCCAGAGAAGTAATGTTAAGTGCAGAGACGCTCTAGTTTTATAATATGCAGTAGGCTGCGTACAGTCTGGAGTGAGGACTCACTTGTGTTTTCTTCATGGCAGTGAACTGATGCCACTGCTCACGCCGAAGTGCCCTTACCGCAGTGTCTCCTTTACTCTTGAGTCTCCTGGGAGTCGTTCCCACCCTCACCGTGTCCCCTTGGGGTGCCCCAGGAGCAAGCATCTCTGTTCTCTGCAATGACCAGTTCCTTTCTGTACTGCCGTAAAGTAGTCTGAAAAGAAGCAGAGCTGGCTGAAACGCTCTGTCTGGCATAGGAGCTGTTTGTTACCAAGTATTCCATTTCCCCAGACAGAACTCAGCAGTAGCCAGAATCCACTTTGTTTCTGCCAACAATGTGCCTTGCCGGGCAGATTCCCTAAACAGAAAGACAAAAGCCTGATGATTCTGGTTCGGTTTTTTTACTCTCACCATGTTTACTGCTTGGGAAGTGAGAGCGTGAGCCCTCTGCAGACACTTCATCGGTTAACGCCCCTGATGAATTGTGGTTTGCTGTGAACACCATGAAATGCAGGGTGCCCTCCAGTGAACTGTGGATCTAGGGATCGAAACGGTGACTCAACAGAACTAATACTCACACTTAATAATGAGATGTTTGGTCACAAAACAGAAGCTCTTGTTCACCTTTAAATGTGGGAATGGGGAAGGGGTTTTGTTGCTGTGTTTTGTTATGATTTTTATCATCTGATAAGGCACTCAACTCTAAGTTTCAAGTCTACAATTCTATAATAGATCGTTTATATATCGCATCGTGTTCTCATCACCCAAAGTCTAGTCTCTCTCACCATATATTTGACCCTCTTTACCCTCTTCGTTCTCCTACTCCCCTTCCCCATGGTAAACACCACACTGTTGTTGTCTGTGTCTATGAGATTGTTGTTTATTTTCTGTTTTGCATCCCACATCGGAGTGAGATCGCATGGTTCTTACCTTTTTCCGTCACTTAGTTCACTTAGCACGGTGCTCTCAGGATCCATCCATTTTACCCTTTGTGTGGCTAAGTAGTGTTTCGTTGTGTGTGTACACGCACAACATCCAATCTTGCACTGAAGGACACTTAGGTCTCCGTGTTTCCGTGCTGGCCACCACGAGCAGTGCTGCAGTGAACACAGGTGCACAGGTCTCTACAGTAATGCTATTTTTGTGATGTAATGGATGGAAGATAGAGTTAACTGGTTAGATGTGCCATTTTCTAGATATTGTCAACTTAAAAATTGTAATTGTGCTTGTTGTATATGACATGTTGTATAGTATTACATAGATATTTCTTTTTGGAAGATGCATTTTAACCAGTTCTCAGAAAATGGAACCAGTTTGTTGTGTTGAAAGTCGTGTCAGAAAAAGCCGAAGAATCTTGTTAGGAAAAGACAGGCCCCGCCTTTGCAGTGAACCTTGCAGAAGCACAGCCCAGGACGAACGCCGGGCTTGTGATGAGAAGTTCCTAACAGGGGTTTGGTTATCCTCTGGCCTTTCACATACATGGGGGTGAAATACACCAAGGTAGTGATAAATCTGTGAAATCCATTAGCAACAAAAAATCTGATTCATCGTGCAAGCCCTTCTCTGCAGTTCTGAACATCTGTAAACAAGATTTGTTGCCCAGTGTCTGGTTTATAAAAGCAGAGATTTGTCATTTCTTCAGGTGTTGAGTCAGCTAAATCGTTGTTTCAAAGTCACAGGAAAGGGGAAAGTGTGAACTGTTTCTGTGAGTGTCACCGTTCTCCTGTTCCTGCCTGAGTTCAGAGTCAGCAGTGGTTCCTGTTCATCGCCCACCGAGGGGCTGGGCACCCCTGACACCTCGAACAGGCACAGCTGTGGGTCCCACCTTCCTGGAGGGTCCACTGTGGGGGAAGGTTTGGGGGAAATCTTATATCCACATATACAGGGCTATTTGCCTATTGGAGAATGCAGCCTTTCTCGTTTCCTTCGTGTTCCCGAGGCAGCTGCAGTCTGTGTCCTGTGGCTCGGGCATCTGTTGGAGAAGTGCCCACTTCACCGTCTTCCTCTCTCCAGCTAGGATGGACAGGTCCCTTTCTTCTCACCCAAATCAGAATGAATTACTTTTTGTTTCAGGACATTTGCATGTGAAAGGCAAAGAAGAAAAAATGTCTAAATCGCTGAAGAACTACATCACCATTAAGGTAATGTGCTTTCCGTATGTTTGCCTGTGTTGCGGCCGGCGTGGTGAACCTGGGTGGAAGGCCGCTGCGCACGCAGTGTGAGACCCCACGTCTCTGCTTCCCTGTTTCCCTGGCTCCCCTTCCCCAGGCCCTAACGGGCTTCTCCTACTTCTGGGTTTAAATTACTCTTTTTTTTTGGTGGGGGAAGGGGGTGTGGTTCTTAAAAGCACATAGGGGTATTTGTCTATTTCATGTTCTCTCTTCTTGTGTGTCCCTCCACCATTTTCTGTCAGCATTTTTGGTGGACTTCTGCTCTCTTTCTCTTTTGGAATTCGAAGATTCACACCTTCTTTCTCCCTTTTCCGTTTATAACAATTTTATCTTTTGAATTACCTTTGCTGGATTCCTTCGCCCACCACACCCCCTTTTTACCCAGTCCCAACACCAGTTTCCCCCTATCCAGTGTGGCTTTGGGTTGGTTTGTTTAAGTTTTGCTGCTTGCTGGCTTCTTTTTTGTTTATTTTTACTTTTTTTGTTCTTAAATTTATTTGTTTAATATATTTTATTGATTATGCTATTACAGTTGTCCTATTATCCCCCTTCATTCCCCTCCACCCTGAACACCCTCTCCC
>CM052548.1:57720630-57749342 GCA_028533065.1 Trachops cirrhosus | reverse complement strand
TTTTAAAGATTTTATTTATTTATCTTCAGAGGGGAAGGGAAGGAGAGAGGGAGAGAAATATCAATGTATGGTTGCTTCCTGTGCATTCCCTGCTGGGAACTGGCCTGCAACCCAGGCATGTGCCCTGACTGGGAATCAAACCGTGATCTCTTGGTTCACAGGCCTGTGCTTAATCCACTAAGCTACACCAGCCAGGGCAGGCCTTATATATTGAATAGCAATGTTATTTATCTGGTCTGTTTGTTGTGTATTACCTACATTGCATTTATTTATTTATTTATTTATTTATTTTTAAATTCTATTTTATTGATTATGCTATTGTCGTTGTCCTGATTTTTCCCCCCTTAGCTACCCTCTACCCAGCACCCCCTACTCCCTCAGGCCATCCCCCCACCATTCTTCATGTCCACAGGTCATGTGTATAAGTTCTTTGGCTACTCCATTTCCTACACTGTACTTTACATCCCCATGGGTATTCTGTAACTACCTATTGTAATCCTTCTGTAATCTCCTCATCTCTTCACTCATTTCCCCACATACCCTTCCCATCTGGCAACCTTCTGGTAACTAACTTCTTTTCTCTTGCTTTTAAGAGTCTCTGTTTATCTTTAAACTTTGGCCTTTTAATTATGATATGTCTTGAAGTGGGCCTCGTTGTATCCATCATAACTGGGACTCTGTGTTTCTTGAGCTTGCTTGTCTATTTCCTTCACCAAATTAGGGAAGTTTTCTTTCACTGTATTTTCAAATAGATTTCCAATTTCTTGCTCTTTCTCTTCTCCTTCTGGCACCCCTATGTTGTTGGACACTTAAAGTTGTCCCAGAGGCTGGTTATACTCTTCATTTTTTTGGATTCTTTTTTCTTCTTTTAGTTCTGCATGGTTGTTTTTGCTTCCTTATTTTTCAAATTATTGATTTGATTCTCGGTTTCATCCACTCTACTGTTGTTTCCTTGTAAGTTGTTCTTTATTTCAATTAGTGTATCCTTTGTTTCTGACTGGATCTTTCTTATGCTGCTGAGGTCCTCACTAAGTTCCTTGAGCATCCTTATAAACAATGTTTTGAATCTGCATCTGATAGATTTTTTTATCTCCATTTTGTTTAGCTTTTGTGCTGGAGTTTTGATCTGTTCTTTCATTTGGGCCATGTTTCTTTGACTCCTCATTTTGGCAGCCTCCCTGTGTTTGTTTCTATGTATTAGGTAGAGCTGCTATGACTTTCTGCCTTGGTAGCATGGCCTAATGTAGTAGGCGTCCTATAGGGTCCAGTAGCACAGCCTCCCCTATCACCTGAAGTGTGCCTTCTGTGTGGACTAAGTATACCCTCTTCTTGTAGTTGAGCCTTGGTTGCTGTTGGCAGATCAATGGGAGGGATTTACCCAGGCCAGTCAGCTGCAAGACCTGGCTATGTCCACTGACCACCATCCTCCCCCCTCCATGGAGGATCAGCTGGGCAGGGGCAGGGTGGTGGTGCTCCAGCGTGATCTATAGTTGTCCAGTGGGTACATTGGCCCTGAGGTTTCCTGAGTAGTTCAGGCCAAGGTCAGTCCCCACCTGTATTTTGCCCAGGGCACCTTGCCTGAGCTGTAAAGTAATCTGACATGGCTACTACTTGTTCTGAGCTTGGAGATTCCCAGGTGAAGCCAAGCTGTGATTCTAATCTGGCTGCTGCTAGGGCTCACTGAAGCCAGCTGTTGCTTGTTTGATAGGATTTAGGAGCTAAGATCAGCCATTCTTATGGAAAAGCAGCTAGAGTAGAACCTGTGTGGATCTCCAAGGTAGGTCACACAGTGTTAGCAAGGTTGATGGGGTGTCAGATATGCACGAGCCTACTGTCTCTGTTGGGGGCAGAGCCCAGCCAAGAAACAAAGGCCTCTGCTTGCCCAGATGCCAGACAATTCAGTCTCTCCCTGTATACCACTGGTGCTCTTCAAGCTGCCACCCCAGTACTGGAGTTCAGAGGGAGTGAGTGTGAGCAGGTGAGTCCATGTATGGGTTTCCCAAGAGGAACTGCTTAGGACTCCAGTAGCCTCCTCTACCAACTCAAACCCCTCAGATTTTTGCAGCCAGAAGTTATGGGGACTTATCTTCCTGACACTGGAATCCTGGGCTAGGAGGCCTGGTGTGGATCTGAGACTCCTGGTTCCTGAGATATCCCTCCTGAATTTTTAGCCAAGTGGGTGTGGGGCCAGCCCATTCTGCATCTGCACCCCTCCTTCCAGTCAGGATGGATGTGGTTTATTCAATTCTGTAGTAGTCAGACTTCCATTCAACTCAATTTCTGGCATTCCTGAGTGATGGTTGTTCTACATTGTAGTTGTAAGTTTGATTTGGTTGTGCAAAGAGGTGAGCCACGTTTGCCTACGTTGCCACCTTGACTGGAAACCCCCCTACATTGCATTTAAAGTGGAGTGTTTTCACACAGATCCTCAAAGATTCAAACATGAAGTGAAATGAAAGAAATAGACATGTGACTGCATGGATGCATTAAATGAACACAGCAAAAACATGGTGCGCATTGGGTATATGCTGTGCTTTTGTCAATTGGCTAGTTTTAGGAAACTAAGGAGAACAAGAAGTACCTGTATTCTGCCCTGGCTGGTGTGGCCCAGTGGATTGAGTGCTGGCCTGCCAACCAGAGAATCACTGGTTCAATTCCCAGTCAGAGCACATGCCTAGGTTGTGGGCCAAGTCCCTAGTAGGGGGTGCACAACAGGCAACCGCACATTGATGTTTCTCTCCCTCCATTCCCCTATCTCTAAAAATAAATAAATAAAATCTTTAAAAAAATTTTTTTAAATGAACTACCTATATTTTGCCACATATAATGTGTGCCTTTTTGCCTAAATTTTGGAGGGAAAGATAAGGATGTGCATTATTCATGGGTAGTACCTGAAATACCTTGTATCTGTTCTTGTGTTTTGTAATTATTTGTTACATAAAATATATGTACCATAATACAGTACATATTACCATATTATGTTAAATATGGCACATATTACCATATTATGTTAAATATGGTACCACATTTATGTAATACGCTACCATAATATGTTAAACCTTGTACCATATGTTAAAAAATAAATTCTAAAATTTAACATAATATGTTAAACCTTGTACCATAATATGTTAAAAAATAAATTCTAAAATTCCTTTATAATACAAAAAACAAGTATCTAAATATAAATAAATAAATTGAATTAAAAAATTAAAACAAAAGTTTTTTTCCTGAAAGTTTGGGCATAAAACATGGGTATGCATTATACACAGCAAAATATAAAATATATGGACTTCTTCACTTTGGTGAATTATGTAACAAAATCTAGCAGCAGGTCCGATCATTTCAAATAAGTAGTGGGCATGGGACGCCAGGAGGTAGTGCAGCAGCAGGAGTGTGAGATGAAGACCCTGACTGCTTGGGGATGACCGAACCTACTGTGGCTCATTGCTTACACTGATTGTGGGAGGAAATATCACAGTTGGAAGTAAATGTGTAGCCATTTCCTCATCTAAATTTATACACCTCTCCATCCTCCTGAATTCTGTCCATGGGCCCTAGGCGTCCAAGGACATCCGGTTGAGAACCTGTAGATAAGAGTATTAGATGAGCAGCTTCCTAAATAATGCCACCCCTGAATGAGAATGACCACCCCCACCACCGCCTCAGGTGCCGTCCAATGCGGGGGTCGATGCCATTGCAGCACCTGTGGTGGTGGTGGAAGTCCCCCACTTGATGAAAGCCAAACTAAAACCCCACCTCCACCCTCTGGAAGGATCAGCCATGGGAGTCCAAGTGCTTTCCAGGGAGGACTGAGTGAGGCCACAACTCCCTCAGGTGGGGACCTGCACACTGTGTCTCTGATGTGGGTTCCATCAGCCCCCACATGTCGTGTTAGTGCCACATGAGACTGGTGGTGAGGGCCCAGAGTGGAGACTTGATGTGGCCAGCCCTCATCCCCACTCATGGCTTTCATGCCAGCAAGCTGCAGTGGCTTTCAAAGAGGAGCGGCAAGGCCAGAAGGGCAGTGGAGAAGCATCTGGAATAAGCTGCCAGTTCTGTCTTCTGAGGTGTAGACAGGAGAGGAGCCCAGCGAGGGTCTGGTGAGCTCAGAAGGACGGGACCAGAGAGATGCCCTTTCTGTGCCTGGAGGGAGCTGGCTGGCCTCAGCCTGTAGGATATCTGAGTGTGAAGGCTCTTGGGGGAGCATTTTGCTTATAACTGCCCTCCCTCCCTCACCATGTAATCCTCATGAGTAACTGGGAGCAGAGAACTGGGCCCCCTGCCCCTCAGTCCAACCTTGGGCATGGAAGTTGCTTGTTCTGATGTTACCATGGCCAAGCTTTCTGGACAGCCTCCTGCTCTTGGGACCCTGTCCCTCTCACGCAGCCGGGGGCTGTGTGTTCCTCCTCTCCTCATCCTTTCCTATGCCCAGTCCCTCTGCGGTTCCCAGGCCGCTTGGTTTTGTCCCTGTTCTCTCGTGACTCGGGTGAGAAAACCATGTCATGGTCAAGAGCTCTAGAGGCCAACAACAGCCGATTCCCATTGCGCCCGTGCGGAGCATGGACTCCAGGCAAACGGGCCTGTCCTCTCCGCCTTTCCCACAGACACGGGACTGAATGTGACAACCCAGGAGGGAAATCGCAGGAAAAAGTGCTAAGAGTGAATCTGGAAACAAACCAAAGGTTTTCATAAACATTCCTGGTTTCTTGATGTGTGAGATAGCTCACATAATTGTAGTAAATAATATAATCTCCGAGTGCTACAAATGTGAAAGAAAAGCATTATCCATCTCCTGTATTTCTCTCTCAGGACTTTCTGAAGATGTTTTCCCCTGATGTCTTCCGGTTTTTCTGCATGAGGAGTAGCTACAGGTCAGGTGAGCTGAACAGTGAGGCCTTCCGAGGTGATGGCCACAGCCTCTACTTGTGTACAGCTCGGGAGAGACTATTCTGACAGAATGTGGGGAATACCAAAATACTGGCTATGTGATAAGCACAGTCTTTGTCAGCATGGTTGCTTTCATCCCTTAAGGTTTGGTTCTGAAAGTAAGCCTGAGGATGCACCACTAAGCATAATACCAGCACTTGGCCAGAAGATTCCAGAAGCTTATGGAGGCTGTGGGTCTTCCAGTCAGTCCTCTCCGTCCACTCCCCCACCTCTCCCTCACTGTGGGGTCTGGACAGGTCTGAATCCCACAGTGCCCTCCACTTCCTGCTTCACGGACAGTTGCACTGGCTGTCCTCACTCAGGGACTAAACCAGGAGCCCTCGAAACGGGGTCCTGCCCAGAGTGGGCAGTCCCTGCTGTGCTGAAATACTGTATGCCGCTCTGGGAGGGTTGTCCAGCACCATGTGCCTGGGGCCAGAGGTCTCTTCTTCACCCTGGAAGGTGAGGTCTGGGGACTGTTGCACTGCCCTGTCTGACTTGACCACTATCACAGCAGTATGGCCTCTGGTTTTTATGTCTGGCACTGCAGGAGGAGCAGGTGCCCATTGGGGACAGGTAGGCTCCTTACCTTGGGCACTGGGCATGACTATATGACCAGGACACAGAGATTGGGGTGGTGCAGCCACAAGCCAAGAACATCTGGGCCACCAGAAGCTGCAAGAGACAAGGAAGGGCTCTCCCTTTGATTTCAGCCTTTTTTACCTCCAGACCTGCAAGAGGATGAACTGCTGTTGTGAGCCCCCAGAATTATGGTGCTGAGGCACAATAGCCCCAGGACACGAACTAACCCCCACCACTCGGGGAGTAGCTAACACACCTCCACCACTCTGGCTGTGCCCTTTTTGGGGGGCCTAGGCTCTGGGCTGGCCGAGGTGGAGCTAGTGTTCTTAAGTCTGTCATTACCCACTCTACCACACTGAGTTTGAGGTGAATCCTCCCCCCATCTCCTGAAATACTGGGCCCAAAGCCCTCATGGCACCAGGTGGTCTTTGAGCTGCTTCACGCACCCAAGTGGATCTCTGCCAGCTGGCAGAGTCAGCTGTCTATGTGTCCATCTGTCAGCGGGAATGAGCCCCCTCAGCCAAAAGGGATTGGGAGAGGTTTTGCATGTTTCTTCTGAGGTAGTGAGACTCCTGTCAGGACCCGCAGATGGTCAGTTTGGGACGGGCCTGGAGGAGGCACAGGATTGGAAGCAGCTGTGTCCTTTCTCCACTGTCGGGTTTTTGGAGTAACATGAGGATGGCCTGGAGAAGAAAGCCTGGGTCTGCTGGGTGTGGGCACGCTCGGCGGGCACCCCAGGTAACCACTTCCGCCCTTCCTCAGCCATCGACTACAGCGACAGCACCATGCTGGAAGCAAAGCACCTCCTCCTGGCTGTAGCCACGTTTGTCCAGGATGCTCGGGCCTACATGAAGGGGCAGCTGGCGTGCGGCCCCATCAGGGAAGACGTGCTGTGGGAGAGGTAGGTGTCATCCCAAGATTTGCCCAGAGAGCCCTGGGTGCTGGACATGGGGCTGCCTAGAGGGAAGTGAGGCTTTTGGAGGCTAAGGACACTTGGGAGTGTGGGAAGCTCCCTCAGGCTCTGTGGTCCCACTGGTGAGGAATGAGGAGGCCCTGCCTTGTGGTGGCTGTGAAGGTTGTAAATAACGTGTGTGCCTGAATGTGTTTTCCCGCTGGTATTTATTAGTGTGTAATGAATGGACAGAGGCCCTTGTCACCACGAGCGTGCCAGAGTGGAGGGAAGCGAGGGCTCCAGGGGCCTCGCCTCCACCCTTGAACACTCTGGCTCAGATGTGGACACCTCTTCTCACAATGGCCAGAACTCTTCCCAAGGCCACCCTGCTACAAGATGGCCCAGACCCCAGTCGTTCCCCATGCTGGAAAGGGGGGAATCCAAAGGGGGGCCAGGACCAGCAAAGACGGGCATCAGGGAGTTGGATGTGGAGATAAAGCCTGGGAGAGGTCAGTGACAGGTGGTGGGTGTGCAGGTGCAAACGTGCAGAGTGAGAGAGGAGGGTTGAGGGACATAATGGCACTGCAGGACATAGGGCCTGAAGTGCAAGAGGAGGAGGAAGGCCAAGGGCCCCTGAGTTTCCTTGTGGGCTGGGAAGGAGAGGGGAAGGGGACAATCTCCCTGGAGACTACTCTTGACGGGGCTGAGGGTGGAGGAAAGGAGAGGGAGGGCTGCAGCGAGGCTGCGGGAGTGGGACACAGGCGTGCTGCTCCTGAGTGAAGGACGTGTTTGTTTCTCCTCACCTGTCCAAGGCTCAGCCATACCAAGGCTGCTGTGAAGGCTGCCTTAGCAGATGACTTTGACACACCCGGGGCAGTGGATGCCATCATGGATCTCATTCACCAGGGGAACAGACAGCTGAAGGTGGTCGCTAAGGTAACTCCAAGGACCTGGCCCCAAAGTAAGGTTTTTGTTTGGTTGGTTTTTCCTCGTAAGGAACAGATGCCACCTGCCTAACTCCCTCGAGTAACTTCATCTCCTACAGTGGGTGGCTTCCAGGCCTCTCCCAACTGACCTTCCCTTAAGTACCTGAAGCTGCTTCACCCCAAACATGGCCTGCCCTGTTGGCCCTGCAAAAGTGACAGCCACTTCCCTGAGCCCGAGAAGTAGACATGGGTGTAAGTGGGGTACACGGAGGACCCAGCACACTGAGAGTCAGCATTACACATTTGCCAGTACTGGAACTTGTAACCCTCCTGTTTGCTCGGAGGAATCTGAGTTTGTTGCTAAAACGTGAAGTAGCGGAGGAAGCCCTATGTTGGAAGCCTGACTCTGTGCCCACCCAGCCTGGCTCTTCTCTGAGCCTTGGTGTCAGACCCATTGATGAGGCTCCGCCCTCATGACCCGGTGACCTCCCAAGGGCCTCATCTCCTAATACCATCATGCTAGGGGTTAAGTTTCAATGTATGAGTTTGGGGGGACACAGTGTTCAGATCATAACCCACCCCTAGACTCCAGGTCAGTGAACTTAGGGGCAGGATTAAGCCCCCGCCCTGTAGTTGTTTGGTTTGCCAGGGAGTGTCAGCTCCAGGATTCAGTCAAGCGCCTCCTGCTGAGGCACAACAGGCGGAAGGGACCTATGAGGTCTCTGTCCTCTTCCACAGAGTGTCCCTTTGCTGTTAAAGAGCCTTCTGTGGTAATCTGTCACAGGAACCCCGTGGTCCTAGGAGTCCTGCCGTGTTTGGCGCCATCATCTCCTACGTTGAGCAGTTCTTTGAGATGGTTGGAATTTCTCTGGCAGAACGACAGGTACACCCTTCTCTTTCCAGTCCTCAGCTGTGGGACATTTATAAGCTAGTACAATAAGAACCTTTTCCCCCCCTTTTTAGTGGATAATTATAATGGCAAATTTACTTATATGCTTAAAATATATTATGTTCCTTAAAAAGTTAACGCCCAGAGCAGTATCTTATTTAGTAACTGAAACTGTAACAGTGCTGAGCAGAAGCAGTAGCACATCTTAGCTACACAGAGTGGTGTGTCATCAGTTCTGTATGCACTCGTTTGGGGGTTTTGGTTTTTTATTTAGAAAAAAATCTCAAAATGTACAGACTACAGTAAGAGAACATTTTTCCTGAGAGTAAGCTGCCAGCCAAGCCCCTCGGTGTGTCTCCTACCGACAGAGATCAGTCCAGTGCCGAGCCTTGGGCTCCCCCATGCTCCTAAAGAGCCGTTTGTGGCAGCAGGGCCCACTTCAGAACTCGTGGTGCTTCCTCTGCACCAAGCCAGGACTCGGCCACTTCTCCGAGGGGCCTGGCTGCTCTTAGCAGGTAGGATCTGAGCACTGTGTGTGCTCGCTGTGCTTGGGCCATGGCTGCTCGGAGCCCCTGGGAAGCAGAGCTGAGAGGAGTGTGCATGGTGTGCACACGGTGTCCAGGTTCACTCCTGTCATTCTACGCTGACTGACACCCCGGACTGACCACCAACACTTCAATTCCAGTCCCCCAACAAAGGGTTCATTCTGCTTCCCTCCCTTTTCACACGTAATTCCCTCTCTGATAGTGAGAAACCTGCTTTCCAGTATCCTGAACGTATTTCCTTAGATGCTACTCTCCTAATACACAGTCTCCCACTGTGGGGACACCCTCCTCACTTGCTGGAGCTCTGACCCTCCCGTCCCTCCCTGCCCAGACGACCTTTTCACCCCTCAGGCTGTGCCCCTCAGCAGGCTGCCCTCTGCATGGGCACCCCATGGGGCTCTGCGCCCTCCTCTTTTCCACAGGGCCCACATTGCTCTGCTACACCTAACAGCTTTAGGACTGTTGAGGACAGGGAAGGGAATGGGCTGAAATAGCTGTTTTAGAAAACACAGCATGCGAACAGGCTGTTAATAGGGAAAGGTCTGGACTGCAGACAAGAGTGACCGTCAGAGGGGCGCGGGAGTCAGCCACTGCTCCGATTCCTTCACAGCACTGCCAGGTTCTGCCGCTGCCATCAGGCGCTGGCACGGAACAGCTGCTCACTGCTTCGAGGGGGGGAGCTGCTATGTCAGCTCAGCTGCCTGGCACCTGGGGGAGCCTGCCACCTGGGGGGCTTGGCTGGAGGTGGGAGTCACGGAGGCCTGTCTCCTGGCTGCCCCTGTGCCACGATAGGGAGCGTCCCCTGTAAGCTGGGGCACATCTCTTACGACCTTTAAGTACAGTGACTTTCTCTGACCTTAACACAAATTGCAGTGTCTTTGTGGTGATTTCCAAGTTTGTTTTATTGCTAGACATTGATTACTTAGTAGACTTAATGTCCTTTCCTAGGCCGTCCAGGGACTGCCAGCCAGTTCATACAAAGTGACTAGTCTGAGGTGACACAAGTTTTTGCAAAGTCTGTATTAATTTTCACATGAGACTCTCCGGAACCTGTTTTGAGTAAGAAAAGGCACACCCGGCCGAGCTGTGCCTGGCCCTTGTCTAAAATAGCTCATTCACCTCCCCCACCCAAGGGATGACACCGGAGCCCACTTTGGACTCACGTTTTTACAACACAAATTATCAGGCTTCTCAGAGAGACAGCCTATTCCTAGAGTGGTACAGAGCAGTAACTGGGGGCCATACGAGGTTTAAGAAGTTTGACCCAAAAGTACGATGTTGGGGTTGTTTCTTCTTTTACACATACGAACACTAACAGCCACCAGGCTCCCTCTCCACTATGGAGGAAGAAGTCATGTAGAGGGAGAGGCCCTCCAGCAACACGGAGCAGTTCAGACCCCATCTCTCCAGTGGTGCCGACACTGCTGGTGTCCAGCCACCCAGTGAAAACACGGTGTGTGCCATGCGGTATATCAACACTGTCTTAAATATTTGGTTAGAGCGAATGGATTTGGTTTCATTGGTCATAAGACTTGGAGTTCTCGGCTCTGCCTATTGAACTAGGTGATAATGGAACATCTTCAGATATTAGCACATCTGTGGAGCAGCTGCTCCCGGCTCTAAGTTAGAGTCTGGGATTGGAGGGAGGAAAGCTAGCTCTAGGCCTCGCCCCTGGATTACTCCAAGGCCTGCAGTGGGGGCCCTGCAGTGGGAGCCATGAGCTCTGCCCAGGCAACAGACATTCAGGAGAGGAAAGTGGAGATTTGCCAATGGCCAGGAACCTTACAGCCTTTCTTCCAAGGCCCATGAGAACAGCTGGCTGAGGGTTCTCTGCAGCGCCCTGGGGAGGACACATGCTGGATGGGCTCAGCCCAGAATTCACCAGCCCATCAGGTATGGACATCTTGGCTGCTGCCAGGATCTTGCTGGTTACACCGTTCCTCTTGGGTGTAGTTTGTTTCAGGGGACAGCAGCTCAGCCACTCTGCACAGTGTGGTGGAGGAGCTGGTCCGATTCCGGCTCAAGGTCCGACAGTTCGCCCTGGCCACGGGAGAGGCTAGCAGGGAGGCCCGGAGGCAGCTGCTCCTAGAGAGGCAGCCCCTGCTGGAGGCATGCGACACCCTGCGCCAGGACCTTGCTGCCCATGGCATCAGTATTAAGGTGAGCCACTGCCACAGAGGCCCAGTGACAATGGGCCTGAGAGACTACCCTGAGATGCTGTGTGAACCAGCTGGCATCACACAAACATGGGAAGGTCAAAGCTCAGTCCCTGTGAGCACAGAAACCCACCCTGTGGCGAATATGAGGAGGGGGTGAAGTCAGAGCCAGGAGGGACCCTGAACGTGGGGGCACCTGGGAGAGGGTCAGAACCTGGGGGAACACTGAGGTTCAGGGACATGTGTACTCGAGGAATCGGGTGGACACGGAAGCAGACCTGCATTCTTGCTCAGTCCCCTTTCCTGCCCCAAGTGGCCCTTCCGCAGCCTGCCGATGGAAGCCAGTAGCATGACTGTTTCTAAGCATCCGGCTGCTTCCTTTAGTGCGGCCCAGATCAGCGGAAGCATCAGGGCATGGGCAGTGCCCCATCACTCTGAGCCCTGACCATCTCACCCTTTTACTCCTTGAGCCCAGTGAGCCTGCTCAGCCAGGACTTCTTTCCCCCTCCAGGACAGGAGCAGCACATCCACCTGGGAACTGCTGGGTCAGAGGTCAGAAGACCACAAACCTGGGAGCTGAGATGTGTGAAGCAGGAACCACAGGCTCACAATGCGGTCTGTGCTTGCTTGTCACTATAGAAGCTTTACATTAAAGTTTTCCATGTGGCTATTCAGTCAACATTAAAATAAATCATAAGTATGACACATGGACATGAACTAAAGGGGGGGAATGTGGGTGGGAGGGGTTGTGCTGGGTGGAGGGGAGTGAAGGGGGGAAATGGGACAACTGCAATAGCATAATCAATAAAGTATATTTAAAAAAATAAAACTGATACCATCCCATTGGTGTGTTACTATGGCTAAAAAAATTGATCTTTTAAGTTTTTATTTGAGAGAGGAGGGAAGGGAGGGAGAAAGAGGGAGAGAAACATCAATGTGCAAGAGATACATCAATCAGTTGCCTCTCACATGCCTCCTGCTGGGGACCTGGCCCTCAACCCAGTGCTCAATCCACTGAGCCACACCAGCCAGGGCTAAAAAATAGATTTCTTTATAGTACCAACAGCTACAGATTCAAGTGCAGTTTAATCAGCCAACATCATCTGCGATATAACCCAGCCAGCCTGTGTCCGTGAGCCCAGCGCCCAGGATATAAGTCTTAAATGGGAGTCTCAGAAGACAACATAGGAAGGCAGATAGGATCTGTGAATGGGGACAGCAGGGTGGCAGCTTCCAGGACACCCTTATTCCATGGAGACCTTGGGGGTATCTGGCTGTGCTGCCTGGACTTCACTGTGCTGCCGGGCAGTGATGAACTAAGGAATGGTCATTCTGGAGGAGTTGGCATGGCAGAGGTGCAAGCAAGACACGGGTATGACAGGAGGCCAAGTGCACTGGTCTTGGGGTGCATGGCGGACAACTTGGGACTGAGCCAACTGGCCTTGGTCTTGGTCCCCTCACCTTTCTGCTGCAGGTGGGGAGCTGTAGCTGTTCAGTGAACTGGAAGGATAGAGGGTGACCCTTTTGCAGATTCCCCCAGCTTTCAAGTCCTGGCCGGGTGCAGCCTCAGGCAGCAGGTAAGCTCATTCTGGGCACAGTTATAGATAGCTTAGTGTGGCTTGGCAGCTATGTTCACTTTGTCATTGACCTTCATGACCCTCAAAGGCATTGGTGTTCTTAGTCTACTGATAAGGACACTCATTTGGAAGCTGACTTAAAAGTGACCCAATTAGCACATGGTGGAGTGAAGACCCCATATGGCAGGCAGGCCCTTTATAAGGCGATATCCAAATAGGGTCGATTCAGGACTACAGAAGCAGCCTGTCCCCTGATGCCTAATTGGCCTACCCCATTCGTCCTGCTGCTATCCTGGTCTCAGGGACCCAGCTCTGCTGGTCCCAGTAAGACAGTGTACTTAGCTAAACTAGTGGGTACTCTTGGGTTTACTAAAAAATACAAGGAAACAATTACAAAATTTCATTTAAGAACGTATTGGTCCCTGGCTACTTGGGTATACTTCCTATCTCCTTTTTAATAAGCAAAGGGATTTTGTACTTATTCAAAGTAAAAACTTAAGTAACAAATGCATAGGAATAGTTCCTGTGGCTGTTGAATTTCCTATGTAAAGAAATGGCAACATTTCAGGCTTATTCTTCAAATTACTTCATTTTAATAATATTGGTAAACACTGGTTAAAAAAAACACATTAGATAAGCTTACACATTTTTATCTCCCTAGTACCTGACAATGTCCTCAAACTTAGGAAATTGGAAAGATGGGTTTTGACTATTTAAGAAAAAATGTAAAGCTCTACATTGAAATCACCAGGATTTAGACATAATTCCCCAAAGGCAAAATGCCCATGAGTTTTCCTGGAGAAGTTCACATGTAGACAGCAAAACTTCTAGAGTTAGATGTGAAATAATAGTGGCGTGTATCTTTTAAGAAATCTCAAAAGTTCATGACTGGTTTAAAGAAAGCAGGACCCGTCTGGGGTGATGTGTGTGAGCCACAGAGCTCCATCCAAGCGCAGGCATCAAGGGCAGACAGACTTCTGGAGGAACTGTACACTCGAATGCATGTATCAGCAACCCAACCCCATGGAGAAATGACAGAAAACAAGTCACTCTCAGGTTAGTGGGGGGGAAAAAAAAACACCCATACAACAAAAGTGAATCAGAGGCTAGTAAGGCCATAAAACATCTCATTTACAACAATTTCAGATGTATCAACTTCTTTAATGGAATCTAAATCTTCCTGAGTACACACTCACCCATTTTCAAACTAGGATTGCTGTTCTGCTCTGTTCAGTTCCCCCAGGGCCCTCCCGGCACCGTCCACCACCACAGCCAGCATCCTGAAGGCTTCCTTCCAACAGAGCACACCAGTGGGCATCCCTCCCACTGAGGGACCCTCTGCTGGGCCTCGTCAGCCACCTCATGCCTTGTGCGCACAGGCTTGGACACATGAAAGTGTAAGACACGAAGTACTTCAGAGCCCCCACCTGTGTGCACTCAGGTATCAGTGCCCCATTAAGTTTCCTTCTCAGCTTTTCCCATGGTGCTTCCAAAAAGATTTCCAAGGTCAAACGGATCACTGATTATTCTAAATATTTTAACCAAATAACCAAACAACCAATGCTTAGTATTTCTGCCCAGACCTTTTCAACATAATCACTGATTTAAAAAGTGAGCTAAAGAACAAATGCTATATTTTTTGGTGGATCTTAATTTTTTTAAAAGAAGTAAAACTCATTATTCTCAAAGATGTCTGGAAACGACCAACTGGATCCCTTTGAAAGAACTATCTAAGAGGAACTTCTTGCATACATAAAAGAAACATGAAGTGCCTTGGTAGAGAGCATGAGAAGAAATAAGCTCAGAGAAACTAAAACAGAATCCTGTAATCTGGAAACAAGCCCACGAATTCAGCAGAGCTGGTTAAAGGTTTTCTCATTTTCAAACAATTCTCCATTTGTTCGTTATTGCTAGGAAGTTAAGAACAGTTCAGGAGTACTTTGTTTAGTGTCATTATAAGATTTCAAAACTGCATATTTAGCCAAAAAGTTCTGCATTCCCAATCTTTAAGTTCTCTACATCAACCCATGTACCCTAGACTCCCAAACAGCCATGCTGCTCCAGCACCCAGGGGTTCAGACACAGTGGACGTGGGTCTTCCCATGAAGAATACATTTTCTTCCATTGCGGTGCCCGTTTCCTTTCCATTTGCACCAGCTCAGGTTTCAAAGAGTTTGCTGAATGCAGGTCCAATTTCTGCAATCATGGTGGTGGTGGTGGTGGAGCGGCCGTGCTTCTGGAAGGCTTGGTGGTTGCACTGCCTTGTGAGGGAGCATGCACCAAAGGCAGCCACGAGGAGGGGGCTGAAACTGGAGGACAGAGGCGTTAGCAAGGTGCTGTGAGAGGTGGGAAGCTCTCCCTCATGGCTTTGCCAGACATCAGGCACCAGAAGACAACAAAAGCCCTGATTTCCTTCCTGTTTCCACCCTGAGACCCCAAATTGGCCATTTCTAATCCGATACACCACTGAGGCAGGCAGAAGGTAGCTTTACTACAATTAAAGTAACCATTAGCCCCTCTGATACTCATACTCCCTGACAAAAGGCATATCAGAAGTACCTACCACCTGGAGAAAGGGTAGAACACAGTAGTTTTCCCCTGGTGAAAACTGGAGCAGCACTTAGTGGTTACAGTTTAGATGTGAGGGACTGACCACGATCTGAGAATGCAGGCTCTTCCTGTCACTACCCAACTCCTGCTACAGCTCTCCTTCAGCACACTACCTGTCACTACCAGACTCCCGCTACAGCACACACACCCCATGGGCCCATCTGGGTGGGTGCTCCCTGCCTGCCAGATGTGCCGCGACCTCATGAGGCCAACACTGTTTTACCAGGTGTCAGGCAGGGCCCTCCAGGTCCAGGACGTCACACCCTGGCATGTGCAGCCATCAGTGTCCCCATGAAGGGTGCAGAGAAGAGAAACAGGGGTTCGCAGAGGGGTGGGAACTGCCGGATTTCACTCATAAAGCTGTCACGTAACAGCAGAAATGGGTCAAAGCCCAGATCTCAGAATTCTGCTGCCTCTTAAGGGAAACTTGCCTTTCAGGACAGCATCTACCTTTAGGTAAGCTCTACCTCTGCTTGCATATTTTTTATTTTAATTTTCTGTTTTACAGCAGGTATGCATCTGACCTCCTAAAACAGTGTTCTCAATCTTGGCCACACACCAGAGTTAACGGGAGAGCTTTAAAGGCTAGGGATGCCCCTGAACCCATCGGCATCCAGTGACAGGACAGGTCCCAGATGTATGGAGTAAAAGCTCCCCAGGTGAACGTCCTGGGATCAGCCCCTGCCCTGGAATCTCCTCCACGTAACAATAACACCAATATTTCATTTGGAACATTCCAAGCAGCCACTGATGAAAAGTATGGGCCACTAAAACAGCTTATACAGTCCAAAAATTTCAAAGCACGACAGATGAAGATGTGGCCATACCCGTTTGTTTTCTCAGGTCCGGCGTGGAGTGCCCAGTGCACCAGAACACCCAGGGAGCCAGACAGGAGGTCTCCTTGCCCACCACACCTGCGGTTACTGCCCTGTAGGCTGCACTCAAGCACTGCAGAGCAGAAGTGAGATGGGTGTTAGAATGAGGGCTGTTCCAGGTAATCCACAGGTCTTCCTCAACTGTTCCTAACAAGGAAACCTGTCTTTTACAAGGACAGGAAACTGAAGCAGGCTGAAGTCGGGCTGCCCCAGAAGAACCTGTTTAGTATGGTGGTCAGCAGACCTATGGCTCAGAACCATGGAGGATCGCCAGGAGAGGTCGGAAGAACACGCAGAGCACACACAGGCTCTCCGTCCTGCAGGATCCGGACCTCTCACACTCCAGCGAGTCCACCTCCAAGGAGACGTGCACAGCACTCGAGCCCCTGTCCGCACACAGCTGGTACCCTCATGACTTCGTTTCTGCTGTGTAATGAGGAATTCCTATCTTGGAAACAGGTTGTTATATGGTCCAAATATGTTAGATTCTAGAGCACCTTCTAGCAATAAAAGAGCCCAAAGGTTTCAGGACCCCTCAGAGACACTTACTCCATTTCCTGCCTGGCAAATGAAAGAGACAAAGTCAGACAGACATGACTAAGGGTGCCTTCTGTTCTCTGTTGGTCCTGACTTCTGTGACCTTGACAGACACTCTCTACCTAGGTGACAGTTCTTTGTATTAAATTCTCTGTTAAAAGAACTGGTGTATACTTTGCCTCCAGATCAGGTGTTTCTGATTTCAGGGAGCTAGAGAGGTTATACTCCTCTGATTATGCACTGTGTAGATACGAGTAAATGCTGACAGCCATCTTGCTCTCACTCCACAGGCCACAGGCTTCCGTGGAAAGAATGTGACTAAAAGATTTGCCACATTCAGCACCTACTGATTCCCACTAGTGTCAGCTCTGAGGGTTTCTTTACTTTCAAGTCATCTTCATAAACTAGGACAAAACAGTAAAATATTCAAATAAATTCATTTATGCAGCAGGCAAGACAGAGGTGGCAGGTCAAGGACTCTGGAGCACCACCTGCTGTTCCAGCCACCTGCCCACTGGGCTGCTTCTTATATCGCTAACAGAACTTTAGCCATTGCACCTGGTATCAACTAAGATCAGCACTGATGACTGTCACTTCCCTTTGCAAAACAGTGAGAAATAAAAATGGACTTCAAAGAAGTTGTGATTAACAAGCTCATCAGGAAGTCCCTGTTTGTGGAACACGTGATGCATATGATGTGTGAGCGTGTAAGACATGAGGGACCACATGTGATGTGCAAATGTGTGACATACTGTGCACCTGTACTGTGTGTGAATGAGGTTTTCCTAAGGCTTGTACCCAGCATGGCTACACCGGGTGAAGCCCAAAGCCACTCACCCTGTTTGCCATCAGAGATCACGTCCTGCTCCCCTTTCTGGACCACGGTCACATTCCCCAGGGCCTGGCTGAGTCTCAGCACAGCTCCACGGCTATCACTGCCATCCACAGGGTCTCTCAGCTACAATGCAGGACCACAAACAAAGTTGTGAGAGACACTTAAAAAGAGCCCACAAACATGGATAACAATGAACATCCTGCCCCAACCATCCTGAACCTCAGACTCTCATATCTAAGGGACTCTCCCAGGCACAAGATGGCCCCACACACAAAAACACGTGTTCCATTCACCAGCTGGAAAGAGGCCCAGGACATCACAGGCAGAAAGTCCTCTAGGAGGATGCCAACACGGGCTGGAGGTGGAAATGCTCTGGTGCCCATCCCCTACCTTGTTAGGCCAATGGTAAAGAACACTGCTCATGGCTGGGATTTTAAAGGTTTGCAGAAGGGATTCAACTTTGAATAATACACTAACATTCACAGGGTACTTGATATGTAAAGACTCATGAATTTACATATGAAAACTCCAGCCAGTGTTAATATAACAAGAACGATTTGCATGACATTAATGTAAACTGGCAGCCAAGGAGAGTGGACTGGAAAGTACATGTGTGAACAATGACAACTTCACTGTACTAGTCAGCGAGGGCGGTAGACACTGTTGAGTGAGTATGCGTACTGTGTGGCTGTCCCATTCAAAATGACTGAGTATAGCAATAAATCTGCATCAAATTTCACATGAAACTTGAACATTCCTCTGAGAAAACTATTTGCATGAGGCCTTCAGAAGGCCACGGCTATGGGCAACTGGTGACTGGCAGCTTCATCAAGACAATGTGCCCTCTCACACATCACATCTTGTTCAGAGTTTTTCGACAAAACAGCAAATCACCCAGGTGACTCAGTCCCTCTATGGCCCAGATTTGGCATTTGGCACCCTGTGACTTCTGGCTTTTCCCAAAGTTAAAATCACCTTTGAAAGGGAAGAGATTTCAGATCAATGAGATTCAAGAAAATATGATGGGGCAGCTCATGTGTGAGGTCCCAAGGTGACTACTTTGAAAGGACTAAAGCATCATTGCCCTATGTACAATTTTTCTTGTATCTTGTATTATCTTCAATATATGTCTTTTTTTCATATTACATATCTGGATACCTTCTGGAAAGACCTCACATATTATTTCATTTCATCCTCACACACCCTATGAGGCAGATGTTATCATTATCCACATTTCAGATGAAGTAACGCAAGATAAGGAGTCATCTGTGTAGAGAATACAGCATGGGGGTCAGACTGACCTGAGCCCACCACCCTGCCTTTCATCCAATCAAAGATGCACTGATTGGAAGATGCCCCATCATTACATGTGCCACCAAGGGGGGAAAAACACTGTTAGCATGTGAAAATGCATCACAGAATATGCATGTATCCACTCAACATCTCCAAGTCTGTCCCTGCAGATGCACTGGCAGGGACCGGTGGGTGCATAACTACAGAGCATGTCCCTGCCCCTCCTCAGGATACGGAGGGTTCACACCGTCTTTCAGGTGGTCAACAAACTCACCACAGCTTCACTGAGTCTGATGAACTCCACGTGGTTGGGTGTGAGAACAGCATTCTGGTAGCCTTGAATGAGGGCCGGCTGCTGAGCAATCAGCCACAGCCCATCCTGCACAAAACAAGGACTCCCGTTTACTGCATGGCCTTGGGCACCTGGCTGGAAGGAGGGGACAGGAGAGGAGAGGCCACACTCACTGCATCAATGACGATGGGGATGGCTCTGGCCTTTGATGCTTCTAAAATGCCCTGTGAGAAAAGAAAGCTATGTTCAGCAAAAGGCCATCACCTCTCAGAGTTAAAAGAAAACCAAGCAGTTCCCTGATCAATTTCAACATCAGCTTATCAACAAATACATAGAAAATAATAAAAAATTATCTATAATAAACAGAAAAGATCCAAATGGACTGATAAGAGTCCCTTTGTAAGGCAGGGCCCAGGTAACTCTGAAAACATAAGCCCATGGGCAACATTATACACAGCACTGGGTCCCAGGCTAGCCCATGAAGGACAACCTCAAGCCGGCATCTCCAAATTTCCAATGGATACTAATCCTCAGGATTCAGAAATGAGAAATCTGAAGTCTTGGGAATTCCCCCAATCATCAGCTTTTATATATTTTTCATAATACTTCCTGTGTTTTACAATAATGAATCACCATCATAATACATAGAAAAGCACTGGTCTCTGAAAAGGTTATACTAAAGTTTCAGAGGTTTTATGCTAAAAAAATTATATACAGGTTGGGGCAAAAAATAGGTTTACAGTTGTGAATATGCGAAACAGAGTTCATCTTGTGTTATTTAGTAATTGTATTATTTTCCATACAAACAACTGTAAACCTATTTTTGCCCCACCCTGTATATACGATCAGCACATGGTTGCTTATTTTGATGAATCAGTGTAAGATTATATACTGCAATAGCATATAAAAATGATCTCTAGCTGATACGCTTGACAGAAAACATTAAGAGAATAAAACAAAATGCATGGTAAGCAGAAATAACTTAAAATATTGAAAGATAAATGCACACATATTTAATTAAGTTACAATCCTGAAATGAAACGTGACACCCCACAAAGCAAGAGCTGCCATGTGCAACAGTCCCAGTCGTATTTTGCTGACACTGGTCAGAGCATCAGGATCATTTTCAAAAGCCCCTTCAAAGGGATATCAGAGTACAGGAGCCTCATGGAAGCCCATTTCCGACTTTAACAATGAAAATACTCTGCTTGCTTTTAGTCTGGCTTGACTATTAAAACTGATTTGGCTTTTGCTAATTCAGATTTTTTGATCTCTGGTTTCATGTTGCAGTGTTTAGCCACAACACTGACATCTTCACCTCTTTGTATTTTTCCTATTAAAGTTCTTACAAAAAACAGTAGCCTAAAGTGAATACTCAAACACTGGGAAATGTATTTGAATATATAACATCATAAAACACTCAGGTCTCCTGGCACAGTTAAGAGCACCAAACAGAGTTATGCATCAAAGTCACCCATTTAACAACTGACTTGCTTCCATCACTCAGAGGATTTGTATGAAGTGCACTGTCATTTAAACCTGTCAACATTTCCTGCATCTGTGAGGATAGCTGATGCTAGCAGCACTCAGAGCCACAAGTACACAC
This sequence comes from Trachops cirrhosus, assembly GCA_028533065.1. NCBI lineage: Eukaryota > Metazoa > Chordata > Mammalia > Chiroptera > Phyllostomidae > Trachops > Trachops cirrhosus. Next base: position 57,728,801 of record CM052548.1, on the reverse strand, counting down.
TTTGCACAAGGCAACAATTCCAGGTGAGACTGGCTGATGACATCACTACCACTCTCCAAAACTTCAGCCATCTAATAAATAATCTAACATAAAAAGAATGGCACAGGAATGAACAAGCCACACCCAGGTCAGAAAAGGCTGGAGGATGGTCGAGTAGCAGTGCAACATCTCTGCTAAGACACAGCTAAAATAAAACAAAAAGCATTTCCATGTAGGAGACCAGGCAGAAGTGAGGAGGAATGGCAGCACCCCAGAGCAGAGTCCTGGCGAGGGCAGCCTGCTGGTGGAACAGCGAATTGCTAATGGCTCTCTGATTCAGCAACACAACTTGTAGAAAATTATCCTACAGAAAATATCTAAAAGAAATGGACAAATATATATATATAGAAATGTTCAAGACATCATGAATATAATAGGAAAAGCTGTAAACAGCCTAAAATATATATTATATATGATGCTATATATAGTATATTATGAGGTAGCATTATAAATATATCATAGTGTATTATGACGTAGCATTTCACCCCAAAGAAGCAAAATATACATTCTTTTCAAATGCACATTGATCATTTTCAAAGGTAGACCACATGGTAGGACAAAAAACAAGCCTCAAGAAATTCAAGAAAATTGAAATCATTATCAAGCATCTTCCCAGATCACAATGGCTTGAAACTAGAAACCAACCTCAAGGAAAAAACTCAGAAACATTCAAATGGAAACTGAAGAACATGTTATTGAATAATGAATAGGTTAACAATGAGATTGAGAAAGAAATCTAAAAGTACCTGGAAATGAATGAAAATGAACATACAACAACCCAAAACCAATGGTACACAGCAAAGGCTGTCCTGAGAGAGAAATTTATATTAATACAGGCCTACCTAAAGAAGACTAAAAAAATCTCAAATAAACAAACACTACATCTAAAAGAACTAGAGGAACGACAACAAAGCCCAGAGTGAGTAGAAGGAAGGAAATAATCAAGTTCAGAGCAGGATTAAATAACAAATTAAAAAAAAACAATTCAAAGGATCAATGAATCCAGGATCTGGTTCTTTGAAAAGATAAACAAAATGGACAAACCTGTAACAAAAATCAGCAATAAAAAAAGAGAGATGGCTCAAATAGATAAAACCAGAAACCAAAAAGGAAAAGTAACAACTGACACCACAGAAATACTAAGGATTATAAGAAATTACTATGAACAACTATATGCCATGAAATTTGACAACCTGGGTGAAATGGATAAATTTCTAGAAACATACAATCTTCCAAAAGTGAATTAAGAAGAATAAGAAAGCCTGAATAGACCAGTAACAGCTTGTGAAATTGAAGCAGTAATAAAAAAAACTCCTGCCACACAAAAGCCCTAGGCCAGATGGCTTCACGGGCGAATTTTACCAAACATTCAAAGAAGAACTAACTCCTATTCTTCTCAAACTATTTCAAAAAAATTCAAGAGAGGAAAGACTCCCAAACTCTTTTTATGAGGCCAGTATTATCCTAATTCCAAAACCAAGTCAAGACACAATAAAGAAAGAAAATTACAGGCCAATACTTATTTTAGCACCTATGTTAATCATAGATACTAAAATCCTCCACAAAATATTGGCAATCTGTATCAAACAATACATTAAAAAGATCCTACACTATGATCAAGTAGGATTTATCACAGGAATGCAAAGATGGTACAATATTTGCAAATCAATAAACATAATACAGCTCTGACTGACAAAGCTCAGTGGATTGAGTGCTGGCCTGCGAACCAAAGGGTCACTGGTTTGATTCCCAATCAAGGCACATGTCTGGGTTTCGGGCTGGATCTCTAGTCAGGGTGCTGCTTGAGAGGCAACCACATGTTAGATCAATGGAACAGAACAGAGAGCTCAGAAATAAACCCATGTCTCTGTGATCAATTAATATTTGACAAAGGGAGCATGATCCTTCAATGGAGTAAAAATAGTCTCCTTAATAAATGGTGTTAGGAGAACTGGACTGGTACATGCAAAAAAAGTGAAATTAGACCACCAACTTAAACTGCACAACAAAATAAACTCAAAATGGATAAAAGACTTAAATGTAAGTTGTGATACCATAAAAGTCCTAGCAGAAAACATAGGCAGTAAAATTTCAGATATTCTACGTAGCAATATTTTTGCCAATATATCTCCTAGGACAAGGGAAATAAAGGAAAAAAAATGGTACTACATCCAATTAAAAAGCTTCTGCATGGCTAAAGAAACCATCACCAAAATGAAGGGAACCAATCATATGGGAAAACATATTTGCCAATGATACAGTGGATAAGAGTTTAAGCTCCAAAATATATAAAGTACTCAACACCAGGAAGATAAACAATCAAACTAAAAAATGGGCAAAGATCATGAATAGACACTTCTCCAAGGAGGACATACAGAGGGTCCACAAATATGTGAAAAGATGCTCAATATCACTAACCATCAGAGAGATGCAAATTAAAACCACAATGAGATATCACCTCATACCCATCAGAATGGCCATCATTAATAAATCAACAAACAAGTCCTGGAGAGGAGGTAGAGAAAAGGAAATCCAAGTGCACTGTTGATGGGAATGCAGACTGGTGCAGCCACTGTGGAAAACAGTATGGAACTTCCTCAAAAAATTAAAAATAGAACTGCCTTTTGACCTAGTGATTCCACTGCTGAGAATATGCCCTAAGAACACCAATTCAAAAGAACTTATGCAGCACTATTTATAATAGCCAAGTGCTATAAACAGCCTAAGTGCCCATCAGTAGATGAATGGATTAAAAAACTGCTGTACTTTTACACAATGGACTACTATGCAGCAGAAAAAAAGAAGGAACTCCTACCTCTTGCAACAGCATGGATGGAAGTGGAGAATATTATGCTAAGTGAAATAAGCCAGGAGGTGAAAGACAAATACCATATGATCTCTCTTATAAGAGGAATCTAATGAACAAAATAAACTAAAGAGCAAAACAGAATCTGAGACATAGAAACATGGAGCAGACTGACAGTGGCCAGAGGGGATGGGGGACGGGAAAATGATGGAAGGAAGGGAAAGGGACTAGTCAAAGAACATGTATGAAAGACCCAGAGACATGGACAACAGTGTGGGGATTGACTGTGGGAGCAGGGGGTAGGATGGGCAGAGGAGGACAAAGGGGGAAAAATTGAGACAACTGTAATAGAGTAACAACAAAAAAATAAATAAAATATTGAGTATTATAATTAATGTAAAATAAAATTAATAAGACATGGTATAATAAATGTAATGAATATAAAATAACATATAAAATTTATAAATATAAAAATTAAATAACTGACATGGAAATGCACAGGACCCAGAATCAGGCCAAACAACCTTGAAAAGAAAAAGTTCAAGAGCTCCACACTTTCCCATTTTAAAACTTGCCACAGAGCTATATGAATGAAGAGTGTGGTGCTGGCACAAGGACGGCTATATAGGCCGATGAAACAGAAACAAAAGCCCAGAAGTAAACCCTGACATTTATGTCAACTGATTTTCAACAAGGATGCCCAGACGATCCACTGTAGGAAAGAAGTCTTTTCAATAAGTGGTTCTTGAACAACTGGATATTCACTTGCAAAAGAATGAAACTGGTCCCGTTCCTTACACCATAAACTAAAATTAACTCAAAATGGACCACAGACCTAAATGTAAGAACTAAAACAATCAACTCTCATAAGAAAATATAAATCTTGCTCCAGGTGAAACTACATCTTAGATGAGTCAGCAAAGGCATAAGTGACAAGACAAAAACAGATAAAACAGACTATCAAAAGTAAAAATTTGTGCTATAAACAATACTATCAAGGAAATGAGAAGACAACCCACAGAATGAGAAAATATTTGTAAATTCTATCTCTGATAAAGGATTTGTATTTAGAAAATATAAAGATTTAAAAAACTCAATTATAAAAAGACAAGTAATTTTTTAAGTAGAGAAAGGATATGAATAGATACTTTGAAGATCTACGAATGACCAATAGCACTTAAAAAAATACTCAACATTAGCCATCCAGGAAATATAAACCAAAACCACAATGAGAAAACACACACACCCACAACGAGATAGCACTTCACACCTACTGGGACAGCTATAGTGAAAAAGATGGACAATAACAATGTTGGAGAGGACACGGAGAAATCAGAGCCCTCACACATTGCTGATGGGAATATAAGTGGTGCTGCTGCTGAGGAAAGCACTGGCAGCTCCTCAAACTGTGAGTGAGTTACCAGAAAACCTGTAAACAAACATCCACAGCAGCATTATCCGTACCAGCCAACAAGTGGAAACAACCCAAATGGCCACCAACTGACGAATGGACAAACAAAATATGGTCTACCCGTATAATGGAATACTAAACAGCAGTAAAAGATAGTGAAGTTATGGCACTATTCAACATGGATGAGCCTTGAAATTATGCTGAGTGAACACAACTAGTCACAAAATGCCACATATTATATGACTCCATTTTCATGAAAGGTCTAACACAGGCAAATCCACAGAGAGAGTAAGTTGTGGTTACCAGGGGCTAAGGAGGTTGAGAGAAACAGGGAGTAATAGTTAGTGAGTATAAGGTTTCTTTTTTAGGTGACAAAAATGTCCTAAAATTGGTCAAGGTGATGGCTGCACAATTCCAAGAATACAAGGTCTGTCCAGAAGGTATGCAGCCATGTACTATGAAAAATAAAGACATTTAATGAAGAAGATACAAGACACAAGAAACACTATACACAGGACAATGATGCCTCAGTCCCTTCAAAGTAAGCACCTTGAGACCTCACACAGTTCTCCCAGTCAGCTGCCCTGTCGTGTTTTCCTGAATCTCAGTGATGGTCTGAAATCTCTTCTCTTTCAAAGGTGATTTTAGTTTTGGGAAAAGGCATAAGTCACAGGGCACCAAATGCTAAATCTAAGCTGTAAGGGGGCTGAGTCACCTGGGTGATTCAATGTTTTGCCAAAAAACTGCACAAGATGTGATACGTGAAAGGGCACATTGTCTTGATGAAGCTGCCAATCACCAGATGCCCATAGCTGTGGCCTTCTGAATCATGCAAATAGTTTTTGAGGAGGAATGTTCAAGCTTCATGTGAAATTTGTTGCAGATTCGTTGCTCTACTTGCTCAGTCATTTTTAATGCAACAGCCACACGGTACACATGCTCACTCAGCGGCATCTACCACCCCTACAATGAAGTTGTCATTGTTCACACATACACATTCCAGTCCACTCTCCTTGGCTGCCAGGTTATGTCAGTGTTGTGCAAACCATTCTCGTTATATTAACAATATTAGAAACCAATGAACTGTACACTTTAAATGGGTGAACTGTACGGTACATAAAAATCTCATCTCAATAAAGTTGTTTTTAAAAAAACTCAACAATTTACTTGCTACATGACCATTTCAGGAATGTAATTTAATTTGTGTAGGACTCAACTTCATCAGAAAAGAAAAAGGATAAGAATGGAAATCCAGCAGCCTCGGCTGCAGCTGCACAGGCTGCCGAAATCTGTGAACTGGAGCCCACGTTGGGCTCTGTCTGTTCTGTGACGGTGGCCACCACAGCAGTGGTCATGCTGTCAGGTTGGAGGATGGAGTGTCTTGGTCCCGTGGCAAGGGGCTGGAGAGGTGGTCATGGAGCAGGGCCCTGGCACGGCCTACCACCTTTCTATAGTGATGAAGGACCTGGTGAAGAAGCTGAAGCTGCTCCTCTATAATAAGGAACTCCTCGGAAAGAACAACCTGAAGCCCCCATCCAGATGCTATTTTGCACTGCCTACCAACCTTGGTGAACAGTTCTACATGGTTTGCATTCTCGCTGCCTGGTTGATTAACGATGCAGGACACCCCTTTGAGCAGCCTCAGGAATATGATGACCCTACTCAACAATCTCTAACACATTATCTGAGCTTCCATCATTTGGGAGAACTACAGATTTTCCCCCTTCAAAACTAAAGTCAGGTTGTGGAAAGCAGTAATGCTGTGTTCTTGACTGTTTAGCTGAAAAAGCGTTAAAACATAGTGGTTTCACCTGGAAAAGACCAACATATCCAGTGGAAGAATACTAAGAAATTGTTCCAGAAGATGATGCAGCATTAACATTAAAGAAAGTGGGTGAAGAGTTTGAGGAAGAGACAGTGAAGAAAACTTTACTGATCTCAGTGTTTTAAGTTCTACAACAGATGCTGGAGAATGGAGTCTAGAAGTGGAATGTGTACTACCACAACTGAAGTCACGATTAGGAGACTGAAAATAAGGATTGGAGATTCCATGTTGACCTAATGCACCAGCACGAAAGTGGAACTGAGTCTCCTCCAAAGGAGACCAAGGGATTTTTGACAAACTCCAGGTGAAATTAGTAGGACTCTGGAAAAGACTGGCAGCTGAGAAAAGTACATCAACAATCAGCTTGAGCACCTGGTTCAAGAATACCACGCAGCTCAAGCGCAGCCGAGTAAGGCAAGGGAACACTAACACTACCAGCAAGGAAATGGTGGAGTGACTGAAAGGACCAGTCTGCTGTCTGAGGTTACTGAAGCAAGAAATGGAAGAAATGGGTAGCAGTGTGACGGACGGATGGTGCTCCTTCGGTGAAGATCAAACAGAGCTTCACAAAGGTGAAGCAAGAAACTATTCAGAGAGGCGTTAGAACTGGTGTCGTGGAACCTGCATCGCTCCAGTCAAAGCTAAAGGGGAAGTCCAACGTGACTAGGGACATGCCTGCAACAATCATTCCAGAATCTGCAATGGGTTCTTATCAAAACAAACAGTGTTTTTTGTGTGTGATTACTTTGTTTTTATATCAAATCATATTTCATGTTGCATATTTCAAAGCACAATACCTCTTCAAGCACATTCAATAGATATTTATATATATACACACACATATTATATCATGGTGATATAGATGGTTAAAGTCTTTAAAATGAATATAATACTTAATAATTAAAAATTCTCACTTTCATAAAAGAACAGAAATCCACAGACACAGAGACAGACTGACAGCTGTCAGACAGGAGCGGGGTTTTCGGGGGCTGGGTGAGAAAGGTGAAGGGATTAAGCAAAAACAACAAAAAACTCACAGACACAGACAACAGTATGGTGATTACAGGAGGGAAAGGGGGGGTGAGGGGAGATATAAGAGGGTGAAGGGGGGATTAATGGAGATGGAAGAAGATATGACTTGGGGTGTAAATACACAATTCAATATACAGATGGTGTATTATAGACTTGTACACCTGAAACCTATTTAATTTTATTAACCAATGTCACCCCAATAAATTCAATTAAAAAGAGCAATGAGAGAGACGATCTCTCTCTAAAACACGTGAGGAGGACACAGCAAGGTGCTCTCTGCAAACCAGGAAGTGGGCTCTCACCGGACACTGAATCTGCTGGCACACTGACCTTGGATTTCCAACCTCCAGAACTTTAAGAAATGAATTTGTTATATAAGCAAAAAAAAAAAAAAAAAGAGAGAGAGAGAATAGAAATCTATCTAACAGGGTTGTTTCAGAATTACACCAGATAATAAATTCATTCAGAAAAAAATCTAGTAAATGCCTGCTGTGTGGCAGGCACTAAGGAGGAAGCTGATCAGGAGAAAAGCATAAGACACTGCTTTTTGTGTTAGCTAGAATACAAGAAATGTTAGCAATTCTCATTTCCACGATTGCTACTTTACATGCAGAGGGAGAAAAGTCCAAAAGAATGAAAGGACTGTGAACTCTGGAGACTGGGCTGGGAATTACAGTCAGGCACACGCCCACTTCCCACCTCCTAACTTGTACACTGCAAGGGGGTTTGTTTAATAAACACACAAAAATTTTTATTCACAGGGGAAAACCTTGAAGTACGGAGAACTCTATAGCTTTATTCACCTTAAATTTGCACCTGTTCCCCCTTTAATATGTTTTTATGTTGCTGTAATCTATCGTTATTTTTTTTTTTAATTTTTATTTTAGTTTATTCAGTACAGTTTCTATCCTTTATTCCCTTTCCAGCCCACCCACCCATTCCTCCCCTCCTCCCTCCCCTTTCCAACACCCCTAGTTTTGTCCATGTGTCCTCTATATTTGTTCCTGTAAACCCTTCCCTTCTCCCCTGAAATTCCCTCCCCTCTCCCCTCTGGTCAC
>CM052548.1:57708044-57720130 GCA_028533065.1 Trachops cirrhosus | reverse complement strand
AAGATTTTATTTATTTATTTTTAGAGAGTGGAAGATAGGAGGAGAGAGGGAGAAACATCAATGTGTGGTTGCCTCTCACGTGGTCCCCACCGGGGACCTGGCCTGCAACCCAGGCATGTGCCCTGACTGGGAATCGAACCTGCGATGCTTTGGTTCGCAGCCCGCGCTCAATCCACTGAGCTACGCCAGCCAGGGCCCCACTACGGTCTTGTGTGCCGCTCCAGTTGCTCTGCTCTCTACTCCCGTGTCCCTTGCCCGGCCCAACTCTGCCCCTCCTACCAGTCTGGATAAACAAGTCTAATTTTAACTCCTTGGGTATCCGACTTTGATACAGTTCGATTTTCTGTCAGTTCTGGTTGTTATTTTGTTTCTATATTGTTGTTGTCCCTATCTTGGTTGTGTGAGAAGGCACAGTGCATCTACCTATGCCTCCATCTTGGCCGGAAACCCCCTGAAATAGCATATTGAATAATATTGCAGAAGACTTTTATATATGTTTGTTAGCTTTTACCCACAAAATCTGAAAAAAATAGTTGAAGCTGGAATAATCTCTAGTTTTTCAATTAAGCTTGAGGGTACTAGAAGTAACATAACACTGGCAACTAATCTGCATTCCTACTAATTTAATTACCTTAGTGGGAGAAGCTGCTTATCACACCCATTGGTAACTGGGTTCTTCATTTTAAGAGCTGTTCCTTGTGACATCTTACCTATTATTTTTAGCTTTGCATTGAAGAGGAATATGGTTAAAGGGTACATTCAGAGAAAAAATAAAATTTATTTCCATGATCAGCAAATTGTTATTTTCAGCCTTTAGGAAAAACCAGGTATGCTCTGGTTGATTTAGTTTCTCTGGGAGCTTATTTGAAATTCAGAAGCACAAAGGTACCTATTGTTATGTATAAAATTCATTGATTTTCTAAGTGATTACTGACTCAGCATGTTTCTTAAAAACACAGATAAAATAATCAGTTAAAATGTTGATAGTGCTATTGATCTGCTTGGCTGTGAGTAGAACAATTGTCTTTTCGTCAGTGGTTGCAGTGCCAGTCAGAGGCTTGTGGTGGTGGCTCTGGGGTTGGCCACTAACAAAAGTTAACCTTCACCCTATAATTTTACCACAATCTTTTTTCATATGTTGTTTTAATGGGGCCAGGGAACAAAATCTTTATCAAGATCTCAGATGATTAAAGCACTTCTCATATTTGTCACATTTGCAGATGGTGGTATGTTGAGTATTCTTACTCACTTTCTCCTACATAAAACTCAACAACATATTTCTCCATCCTTTCTGCCTGCATTTGCCAAAAGAAGTCACACAGAACTGAATCTAACATCATGGAATTCACCTACTGATCCTTGTTTAGGAAGTTAGTCTGAGAGGAAATAAAAGATCTAGCAGGGTGTGTGTGTCACTGCATGTGTATTTGCATGCACTTCTATATTATATATCAACCACCAAAAAATGAAATGATAGGCTCTTCTTTATAGCTGTGATCTCAAAGATTTTAGAAGGCCCACATTTTCAATAACAATCTCTTTTTTAAAAAGATTTTATTTATTTTCAGAGAAAGGGGAAGGCAGAGAGAAAGAGAGGGAGAGAAACAGCAATGTGTGGTTGCCTCTCACTTGCCCCACACCCAGAACCTGGCCCATAACCCAGGCATGCACCCTGACCAGGAATCAAACCGGGGGCCATTTGGTTCGCAGGCCGGCACTCAGTCCACTGAGCCACACCAGCCAGGGCTCAATAAACATATCTTGGAAGAAAGAAAATCTCTTATATGACTCTAGATATGAGAATTCTAATTCCCCAGCAATAGCTTTGAGAATTTGGAAGAGCCACCTAAACAGTTTAAGTTGTAGACTTTTCATCACCAAAAATTGAAATATTTGAATTAGATAAAATTCCATGGTTCTCTCAGCTCTAGAAATGTGAATCTAGAGAATACATTTGGTTATATTTTACCTTTTATTTAGTTTGCAATTCATATCTTATTTTAAGTTCTCTGAGAGGACCAATAATGTGCTCCGGGTTGTCAAAAATCTAGGATTTATGTAGAGCAGGTTCCAAATGATATTAAGACAAATACCTCTCCTATATATTTTATCATACACAATGATCAAGTAGGATTTATTGCAGGATGCAAGGATGGTATAATATTCCCAAACAGATCAATGTAATACAGCCCTGACTGGTGTGGCTCAGTGGATTGAGTCTGGCCTGGGAACCAAAGGGTCATGGGTTTAATTCCCAGTCGGGGCACATGCCTGGGTTGCGGGCCAGGTCCCCAGTTGGGGGCATGTGAGAGGTAACCACACATTGATGTTTCTCTCCCTCTCTTTCTCCCTCCTTTCCCCTCTCTCTACAAATAAATACAATCTTTTTTAAAAAATAAAAACATTTGAAAAAAAGTTTTTCTCCAAAATAAAATTAAAGAACCCCTATGGCAAGTGGCCACATGATGTTACCTGACTGGAAGCCTTGGTGACTTCATTCCACAAATATCCTCTATCTACAGCACACTGGGTGCATCAACCTCAGGAGTTCAGCCTCTTGGCTAGATTAGTCCCTACTTCTCAGGCATTCTTGTGGATTGTGTAAGAGGAAAAAAATCTTCCCTCTGCACTCTTAGCTTAGGGGCCTGGGAATTAGACTCACAAAAGACAGGTTAACTGGAGAGAAGGTATACAAATTGTATTTGTTAATATGTTCATTTTTTCTCCATAAATGAAGGACTTCATAGAAAATTAATGAAGACCCAAAGAAACAGCCCAGTTGAGGTGTTGGGAGCTCATATACCCTTTTAACAAAAGGCATTAAATTGTGGATAAGTGAGAGGACAAAGGTAATGAGGTTTTTGATTCTAGGGATGGTAAATTATGTGTAAGTGTATGGGGAAACTAATGGAGGTTAAGGGTTATTTAGTAAGGTTTAATTTATGCAGATGTGTCTTGACACCATCTCCATCTCTGGTGATAAAGACTGTCCTTCCTTCTTGTTATGAGTGGGGGACACCTTCATAAAGGAAACTTGTTTCCTGCTTTTAGAAAGGAAGGGCAGAGAGCTATTCCTGTGCCTGCTGTTTCTTAATTGCCTTCAGCACAAAATCATCTTTATGCCAAAGTCACATATTTTGGGGATGACATATTCTGATCCCCTTCAATTGTAATATATATGAAAACTAAGACTTCAACATTGCTGTCTATTAGTACTTCTGTGATGATGGAAATGTTTTCCATCTGTGCTGCCTAATATGGTAGCCCCTAGCCACATGCGTCTATTGAGTACATGAAATGTAGCTAGTGCAACTAAGAGGATGAATTTTAACTTTTATTTAACTTAGCCCTGGCTGGTGTGGCCCAGTGGATTGAGCGCCAGCCTGTGGACCAAAACGTTGCTGGTTCGATTCCCAGTCTGGGCACATGCCTGAGTTGTGGGCCAGTTTACCAGGTGGGGGCATGTGAGAGGCAACCAATTGATATTTCTCTCACACAATAATGTTTATTTCCCTCTCTTTCTCCCTTCCTTCCCCTCTCTCTAAAAATAAATAAATAGACTTCTAGTCAAGATGACGGCAAAGGCATACATGGCTCACCTCTTCACACAACCATCACAAAATTACACCTAAAATATAGAACTGCTGCCCTAGCTAGTGTGGCTCAGTGGACTGAGTGCTGGTGAACCCAAAGGTCACCAGTTCAATGCCCAGTCAAGGCACATGCCTGGGTTGCAGGCCAGGTCCCCAGTTGGGAGCATGCAAAAGGCAACCAACTGATGTGTCTCTCGCACATAGATGTCCTCACCCTGTTTCTCCCTTCCCTCCTCTCTCTCTAAAAATAAATAAAATATTTTTAAAATAAAATAAAGAACAAGCATCACTCAGAACCATCAGACATCGAGTTGAATGGAAGTCAAACAACTACAGAATTAAAGAAACCACCTCCATCTAGACTGGTAGGAGGGACATGGACATTGAATGGGTTGGCTCCACATACTCATGAGGTGGATAAAAATTTGGGAGGGATATCTTGGGAGTGAGGAGTGTCAGCCCCATACCAGGATCCCTAGCCCAGGGTTCCAGTGCCAGGAAGATAAGTCCCCACAACTTCTGGCTGCAAAAATCAGTGGGGATTGAGTTGGTGGAAGAAACTGGTAGAGCCTCAAACAGTTCCTCTTAAAGAACCCACACACGGACTCACCTACTCAGACTCACCCCCTCTGAACTCTAGCACCAGGGTAGTAGCTTGAAAGGCTACTACCAGTGGTATACAAGGAGAAACAAAAGTGTCTGGCATCAAGGCGAGCAGAGGCCATTGTCCCTTTCCAAATCCTCACCCACAGAGCCAGCAAGCCAGTGCCATATCTCAGACTCCATCAACCTGGCTAACACTGTTTAACTCACCTTGGAGATCCCCAGAGATTCTCCCCACCCAACTTACAGGCTCACCCAAACTGCTTTTCCATATGAATGGCTGGTCTTGGCTCATGCTGCCCAACTTCCTAAATCCTCTCAAACAAGCCACAGCTGGCTTCAGTGAATGCCAGGCCCAGCACTAGCAGCAACCAGCTTAGATTCACAGATTGACTTTGCCTGGGAATCTCCAAGCCTAGCACAAGTAGCAGCCATCTCAGATTGCTTTATAGATCAGGCAGGATGACCTGGCTGATCTATAACACAAGTGGGAGCTGACATTGGCCTACACCACCTGGGAAACCCCAGGGCCAGCACACCCAGTGGATAGCTACAGACAACATCAGAGTGCCTCTACCCTGCCCCTGCATAGCTGATCCCCCACGGAGAGCAAAGGTTGGTGGTCAGTGGTCACAGCCAGTCCTTGCACCTGACTGGCCTGGGTAAATCCCTCCCATTGATCTACCAATAGTAACCAAGGCTCAACTATAAGAGGTGGGTGTACTTAGCCCATATGAAGGGCATACCTCAAGTACCCAGCTTGGCTGATAGCAGAGGTTGTGCCACTGGACACACTACAGGACACCTACTACATTAGGCCACACCTCCAAGACAGGGAGTCATAGCAGCTTTTCCTAATACATAGAAACAATCACAGGGAGGCTGCTAAAATGAGGAGACAAAGAAACATGTCCCAAATGAAAGAACAGATCAAAACTCCAGAAACAGAGCTAAATGAAATGGAGATAAGTAATCTATTAGATACAGAGTTCAAAACACCAGTTATAAGAATGCTCAAGGAACTTAGTGAAAACCTCAACAGCAAAAAAAGATCCAGTCAGAAATTAAGGATACACGAATTGAAATAAAGAACAATTTATACAAAAACAACAGTAGAGTAGATGAAGCTGAGAATCAAATCAATGACTTGGACATAAAGAAGCAAAAAACAACCACGTAGAACATGAAGCAAAAAGAATCCAAACAAATGAGGATAGTGTAAGCAGCCTCTGGGACAACTTAAAGAGCTCCAACACTGGTATCATAGGGGTGCCAGAAGGAGTTTAGAAAGAACAAGAAATTGGAAATCTATCTGAAAAAATCATGAAAGAAAACTTACCTAATTTGGTGAAGGAAAGAGACATGCAAGTTCAGGAAGCGCAGAGGGTCCCAAACAAGATGGATGCAAAGAGGCCCACTCCTACGCATGTCATAATTAAATGCAAAAGCTTAAAGATAAAGGGCCCTGGCTGGTGTGGTTCAGTGTATTGAGCCATGGCCTACAAACCAAAAGGTCGCAGGTTTGATTCATACTTAGGGCATATGCCTGGGTTGTGGGCCAGGTCCCCAGTAGGGGGCACGTGAGAGGCAACCAATCCATGTAAATCTTGCACACTGATGTTTTTCTCCCTCTCTTTCTGCCTCCCTTCCCCTTTCTCTAAAAGTAAATAAATAAAATATTTTAAAGAAGATAAAGAACCTTTAAAGCAGCAAGAACAAAACAGTTACCTACAGGGGAATTCCCATAAGACTGTCAGCTAATTTCTCAAAAGAAACTTTGAAGGCTTGGAGGGATTGGCAAGAAATATTCAAAGTCATGAAAAGCAGGGAACTACAGCCAAGATGGCTCTACCCAGCAAAGCTATCATTTATAATCAAAGGGCAGATAAAGAGTTTCCTACACAAGAAAAACTAAATGAGTTCATCATCACCAAACCAGTATTATATGAAATGTTAAAGGGACATATTTAAGAAAAAGAGAAGATGAAAACTGTGAGCAATAAAATGGCAATAAATACATATCTATCAAGAATTGATTCTAAAAACAAACTAAGCAAACAAGAAGAACAGAGGTAGAATCATGGATACGGAGAATATTCTGATGGTTGCCAGATGAGAGGCGGGTGTGAGAAAACAGGTGAAGAGGTGAGGGCATTGAGAAATACAAATAGGTGGTTACAGAATAGCCATTCGGATGTAAAGTACAGTATAAGAACTGGAGTAGCCGAAGAACTTATACACATGACCCATGGACATGAACCATGGTGGGGGATTGCCTGAGAGACTGGGGAGTGCTGGATGGAGGGGGGCAAAGAGGGAAAATTGGGACAACTGTAATAGCATAATCAATAAAATATAAATAAATAACTTTAAATAACTTTATTAAAATCAATCAATAAATAACTTTATTTAACTTAAATTTAAATAGCACATGTGGCTAGTGTCTCTCATAACAGACAGTAGCGCTCCAGACTATTAGGAACCTAAGCAAACAGAAAATACTAGGTTAGCTTTGAGCAAGAGAAATTTCACAGCCTACTGTATCATGCAACATACCCAGTACTCCAGGCCATCTTTCATTCTGGGACGTTGCTTTTTAGTTTAATAATTCCCTGGGGTGCCCTCTACTGTCTCTAGGAAGACTATGTTTTGAAACGTCCTCGACGTCAGCAACTTTGGAGTACAATCGGTTGTATAAACCCTGCTTCTTATCCTGGAATTAACCATTGTTATCAGATGGTTCTGTAGTTAGGTCTGATACTTACGATTTTATAAGCGGAACTTCTACTGAAAGTAAATTAGAAATTAACCTAGAAGACAATTATAGAATTGTATCTTGGTAACAAGAAGAACAGAAACCTTTCTGGATTATTGATTCATCATGGTTTTGGCTAAATCTTTTCTTCCTCGCAGAGCTAATAATATCTTCAGGCATTGCTAAGAGCTGGTGTCTAACATTCATATTTATATTCTGTATTACAATGAAAACAGCCAGGAAAACCAGGACTAGATTTGTACAGGCCTGTGGCAGATGTGGGCAAAATGGCAGGTAGCTTTGGAAGAGAACAAGGAATTTAAGTCCAACCCAGGAAGTGTGGAAACCTAACAAAGAATCTTAAGGAGAGGATTAGAACCTGTGTTTGTTTTGTGAACATAACAGTTTTATGGGTCTGAGTTATTTCTCATCGTTAACTAAGGGGTAAGTAGAAGAGAGAGAGAGAGCCTTGTCAGTGAGGCTCAGTGGATTGAGTGCCGGCCTGTGAACCAAAGCGTCGCCAGTTCAATGTCCTGTCAGGGCATGTGCCTGGGTTGCAGGCCAGATTCCCAGTAGGGGGCACTTGAGAGGCAACCACACATTGATGTTTCCCTCTCTTTCTCTCTGCCTTCTCCTCTCTAAAAATAAATAAATAAATTCTTTAAAGAGAGAGAGAGAATGAATCCAGGCTGGATTGTGTTTAAGGGATATGATACTATTAAACTCAAAACAGGCTGTTTAAAAACTTGCAGAGAAAAAATGATGCAGTCAAAATTTGTGGAGGAAAATCATTTGCTTACTGGGTAAGCAACATGAATCACTAACGAAAAATTGGAGCATCACAGGTTTGTTACCCTCCCTCAAGGAGACATGGAGAAGAACACTTAGGAAACATGAATAATAAGGATGCAGCTTGTGGGCTTAGATCATGAGTGAATGCTTCAGAAATACAGTTTGCCTTCAGCTCAAAAGGCCAAAGGAATGTAGGAGTGTTCAGCAGAGCAAGAAGCATTTGCAGCTTTGCTCCTCTGGAAATTGGGACAGCCTAGGTCATGGACTTGGTGCCTAATTAAGTTTCTCACATGGTCCATTATGATATGGTTATGGGTGTAGAATTAATTAGATGTTTTGTTGGCAGAACGAATATGTCGGAGGATACTTAATTCATTTAAATGAATATGAATTAATTATTTATATGCATGAGGCACCGGCAAGGTTCTTGGCCTTGACTATGGTAGATCTTGTGGGCCCATGGAACACCGCAGGTGCTGTGCGCAGTAAGCTGTGGGAGTGCTGGGAAAGGAGGGGGAACAGACAGTGTTGGCAAACTGTCCAAGAACAATCTCTTCCCCCTTTCTGGGTGACATATATGTGATTACGCAGTGGAAGGTTGGCTCTCTCCTCAGGTCTGGAGGTTTATCCAAGCTGATCTAACCTAAGCGCTGTGGTCCCATTTCTCTTGATGATTTTTATGCATGACTAATGCAATTCTGGTCACTAAACTGTGAGGGAGGATTTTAGGAGTGGGTTGTCAGCTCTGAGAGAGACATAAGTGGACACAGTCCAGTCTGCATATGATACCTAGGCCAGGAGAAACCATCTCGGGAAACTGAAGGCATCTGAGTCTTCAGTGATGCTGAGTTAGCCAACACTGGACTGCCTTGTGAGGTGATCGGCTGTCTGGTTTGCCCAGGATTTTTCCAGTTATAGCACTAAAATTCCCTACTATACATGAGACATTGTGCTGAGGATTTTACATGTATTATTTTTTCTCTTCACGATGATTTTCTTCTTAAATTTTTTATTCTGAAATAATTGTAGATTCACATGTAGTTGTAAAAAATAATACAGAGAGATTCCATATATGCTTATGCAGTTTTTCCCAATGGTAACATCTTGCAAGACTATAGTACAGTATCACACCCTCTATACTAACATCAGTACAGTCAAATATAGAACATTCCTTCACTGCAAGGATCCCTTTTATCGACACACCCACATCCCTTTTACCCACACCTCTTTCTTAACCCTTGGCAACCTCTGATCTGTTCTCCATTGCTATGATTTTGTCATTTCAAGAATGTTATATAAATAGAATCTACCATATGTAACTTTTGGGATTGACTTTTTTTCACTCAGTATAAAGCTCTGGAGATTCGTCCAAGTTGCTTCTTTTTGTTGCTGAGTAGTATTCTGTGGTATGGCTGTACCAGAATTTGTTTAACCATTTACTCACTGAAGGACATCTGGGTCATTTCTAGTTTTTGTCTATGAGGATTAAAGCTGATATGACATTCATGTGCAGTTTATCATGTGAACATTAGTTTTTACTTCTCTGGGATAGATGACCAAGAGTGCGGTTGCTGGGTTATATGATAGTTACATATTTAGGTGGGTTTCTTGTTTGTTTGTTAGTTTTCGTGAAACTGCCAAACTGTTTTCCAAAGTGGCTGTACTGGCCAGTCTGCCTTCTCTTACCTTTCAGAGTCTTATGTTGTTTTATATGCAGTACCTAAGGGTTTTAGCTGTACTGAATGGTACCTATCTCTCCATCTTCTGCCACAGTTACTTTCTCAGATAGATAGTATTGCCATGTGTGTTAGTTTCCCAGGGCTGCTGTAACTAATTACCACAAACTCAGCGGCTGAAAACAACAGAAATTATTGTCTCACAGCTCCTACATCTGGGGGCTGGAAGTCTGAAATCACAGTGTGGGCAGGTCTCTACCCTCTGGAACCTGTAGAGATATCCTTCCTTGCATCTCTGTAGCTTCTCATGGTTGCTGGCAATCCATGCCATTTCTCAGCTTGCAACTGCATCACTAATTTCTGCCTTCATTGTCACATGGCATTCTCCCTGTGTGTCTGTGCCTTCAGATGGCCTGTTCTTATAAGGACAACAGTCATATTGGGTTAGGAGCCCATCCTACTCCAGTATGGTCTCATCTTAACTTCACTAATTCCATCGCAATGACCCTGTTTCCAAATGAGCTCGCATCTGAGGTACTAAGGGTTAGATCTTTAACATACCTGTGTTTGAGGGAGAGAGGAGATCAGAGGAGAACATAACGCCATGTTACTGATGAAGAAAACCAGACCCAAACAATAAAGAGAGGCATAGCTGGGATCCGAGTGGGATTTACGTTATCTCATTCTGGTTAATTCATAACCCCTAACCTCTCTGGGGCTTACCTACCACAGACAAATAATAAATAATACATTAATCCATAAAGAAAAGGAGGTCTTAGAAGCTATGCCAGTGCATCACTATTACAGGTCGATTTGTCTTTGGTTGACTCCACCTTTTGTTTGTTTGTTTGTTTGTTTGTTTGTTTAAATAACAGAAATTTACTGTTTCACAGTCTGAAGACCAGAAGTCTGAGATAGCGGTGTCAGCAGGGCTGGTTCCTTCTGCAGCCTGTGAGGGAGGATCCGCTCCATACTCTCCTCTTGTTTCTGGTGGTTGTTGGCAATCTCTGGCACTTCTTAGCTTATAGGGTCACCCCATTCTCTGTCCTCATCTTCATACGGTATTACCTGTGTGTGCATGTATGTCCAGATTTCCCCTTATTGTATGAATGCTAGTCATATTCAGTTAGGGGCCCACCCTACTCTGCCGTGACCTT
The DNA here is from genome assembly GCA_028533065.1 of Trachops cirrhosus. Taxonomy (NCBI): domain Eukaryota; kingdom Metazoa; phylum Chordata; class Mammalia; order Chiroptera; family Phyllostomidae; genus Trachops; species Trachops cirrhosus. The sequence continues at coordinate 57,709,554 of CM052548.1, read as the reverse complement.
ATCTTAACTAATTATGTCTACAAACACCCTATTTCCAAGGAAGGCTGAATTCTGAAATTCTGGGGTTAAGACATCCACATGTGTATGTTGTGAGGAAACAGCTCATTCCCTAACACCACCCCACCAGTGATTCCAGAGCAAGGGAAAGAGAGGGGAAATTTAGTAAGTGACATTTACATTCTTTTTTTAAAATAAAAAAATATTGAATTTATTGGGGTGACATTAGTTAATACAATATTTGGAGTGCACAATTCAATAATACATCATCTGTATGTTACATTGTGTATTCACCACCCCAAGTCAAATCTCCTTCTGTCCATACATTTGACCCCCTTTACCTTCTTTTACCTCCTCCTCACCACCCTTTCCCTCTGGTAACCTGACTTTGACTTCACTTTTGCACAGTGTCCAAACTTGCTCTGTGGCTGCTTTCAAAGAGTTAGTATGTGGGATTCACTAGGGGAAGTATTCCATTTACTCTCTAAGCATCTGCTTTCTACAGTGTTTGAGGCATTCTGAGAAGAGGCCTGGAAATCAGTTAGTCAGACGGAGATGTGGTGTAGAGTGCTCCATTCAATCACAAGGGTCGCTGGTCTTAAAGTGTGGTGAACACTGCCCTATTACTAACACTCATGTAAGTGAAAAAACACACCCGGAACTCAGATGTTTGCAAATAGGGACTTCTGTTCCTATGTAGTGAAGGGAGGAACAGATCTGATATGTCCATAAAAAGACAGCTTTGATCTGATACTTCCCTCCCAGACATCAGGCTCCTGGGTCAGCACACACTCCTCTAATTTTGGGTCAGTTTTCATCTTTAGGCTTCCAAAACATAATTGAATATAGTGGAGTTTGCTTTTGCTGGTCTTTCCTTTATTGCCTAAATCTCTGAGAAGACTCCATTCAGGCCCAGAAATGTGTTGTTGGCTTCTTGTCTTATTGCTGTGGTCTGAGCTGTCTTTCCTGTCCCAGCTACTTCTGTCTGGATTTTCTACAAAACACTGTTTTCTGCAGTCTGTAACACATCTCCCTGCAGTTAAGAGCTCTACTAACCACGGCTCACTTGGAACTCTTTTGAAAAATGTTATTTTTTAAACTTTCCTTTCTTTAAATCTTACTTTTATATATATGTATTTCATTGATTACGCTATTACAATTGTCCCTTTTCCCCCCTTCACTCCCCTCCACCCTGCACACCCTCTCCCACCCACATTCCCCCCTTTAGTTCACATCCATGTGTCATAAGTTCTTTAGCTTCTACATTTCCCATACTATTCTTGTCCTCCCCCATCTATTTTCTACCTACCATCTATGCTACTTATTCTCTGTACCTTTCCCCCCTCTCTCCTCCTCCCACTCCCCTGTTGCTAACCCTCCATGTGATCTCCATTTCTGTGGTTCCGTTCCTGTTCTAGTTGATTACTTAGTTTGTTTTTGTTTCTGTTTTAGGAGTGGTTGTTAATAATTGTGAGTTTGCTGTCATTTTACTATCCATGTTTTTTTATCTTCT
>CM052548.1:57672399-57707944 GCA_028533065.1 Trachops cirrhosus | reverse complement strand
TTGGAATGCTTCTTTCCAGCCCCTTCTTGCCAGTAAGGTCTCTTTGGAGAAATCAGCTGACAGTCTGATGGGAACTCCTTTGTAGGTTACTGTCTCCTTATCTCTTGCTGCTTCTAGGATTCTCTCCTTCATTTTTACCTTGGGTAATGGAATTATGATGTGTCTTGGTGTGTTCTTCCTTGGGTCCAAGTTCTTTGGGACTCTCTGAGCTTCCTGGACTTCCTGGAAGTCTATTTCCTTTGCCAGATTGGGGAAGTTTTCCTTTATTATTTGTTCAAATGTCTTTTCCACTTGTTGTTCTTCCTCTTCCCCTTCTGGTACCCCAGTAATTCAGATGTTGGAGCACTTAAAGATGTCCTGGAGGTTCCTAAGCTTCTCCTCATTTTGTTGAATTCTTATTTCTCCATTCTTTTCTGTTTGGTTGTTTCTTTCTTCCTTCTGGTTCACTCTATTGATTTGAGTCCCAGTTTCCTTCCCATCACTATTGGTTCCCTGTGCATTTTCCTTCATTTCACTTATTGTAGCCTGCATTTTTTCATCTAATTTGTGACCAAAATCAACCAATTCTGTGAGTATCCCGATCACCAGCGCTTTGAACTGTGCATCTGATAGGTTGGCTATCTCTTGGTCGCTTAAAAGTATTGGCTGTGGAGCTTTGATTTGTACGTCTGTTTGAGCCTTTTTTTTTTTTTTTTTGGTCTGGTCACGCCTGTTACTTAGTGAGTGGCAGAGCCTTAGGTGTTTTCCAGGGCAGGGCAACTCAGTCACTGTTTGTGATGTTGTATGTGGGGGCAGGGTCCGAGATGAAACAATGGCACTTGCTCCTCTGTCTGTCGGATTTCAGTCCCTTCTGCTGCTTCCCACAAGCTAACTGGGCCTTTCTGGTGCTAATTCCTGTGTTAGTGGGATTGTGTACATCTAGGACCCCATGGGTCTTTACAACGTGCTGTCCTGTGAGGCTGGGAGTCTCTCCCTGTGCCTCAACCCCCACAGGTGTTTTCAATCAGTGCCCTGAGGTTCTATTTCCTGGTGCTGGGACCCTGGGTTGCGCAGTCTGTCTCACTGCCCAATTTCGCCAGGTTTATCTGCGCCTTGTGCACAGTGCCTTGCTTCACAGTCCTTCGCAGATGCCGCCTCGCTGGGTCTGCCCGCTGTGGTCTTGTGTTTGGGATGCCTTACGTGCCTGGGATGCCTTACACACCTGGTGCTACCACTTTTTGTGCCACGACCCCTCTCTGCCCAGCTGTCTGACTCCACCCCTCCTATGGGTCTGGATGAATGTATCTATTTTAACTCCTTGGTTGTCTGACTTCCATACAGTTCAATTTTCTGTCAGATCTAGTTGTTATGTTGTTTCTAGATTGTTGCTGACCTTATTTTGGTTGTGCGAGGAGGCACAGTGTGTCTACCTATGCCTCCATCTTGGCCGGAAGTAAATCTTACTTTTAATAATATTTAGAAGCAACAATCTATTTATTTTTTAGTAAGAAGGCAGCACTTGTCATTTAACCAAATGCAGAACCACACCTGTTGGTATTTTGCTTTGTGGTGTTTTAAAAATAGTTGATGTTTTAAACTATAACTATATATATGCATGGATGTATGTATGTACTTTTGCCTCTTCAATCAGGTTTTATTCAAAATTAGCTGTCCAAAGTGACCATAACCATGTATTCACACCGGTTTTAAAAACAAAGAGGTGCCCTGGCCAGTGTGGCTCAGTTGGTTGGAGCATCTTCCCGTGGACCAAAAGACTGGAAGTTTGATTCCCAGTCAGGGCACATGCCTAAGCTGCAGTCCCAATCCTCTGTCGGAGCGCTTATGAAAAGGCAACTGATCAATGTTTCTCACATCTCTCTCCCCCTTCCTCTCTCTCTAAAAGCAATAAAAAATGTCCTCAGATAAGGATTTAAAAAACCCTCAATGTGAGAATTAAAAGACAAAACAGAACTATAAGGTTATTATGAAGAGAAGAGAAATGAAGGAGATGGTGCCTGAAAGGAATCACTTTGCTCCAAACTCTCTTGGGCCTAAGCCTCACCTGTATGAACTTAGAAGTCTAACTAACCAGAAACCTGCATCCAATTGTGGAGGAGACCAGTACTTGGGATGAGTCCTCAGGGATGACAGCCACGTGTCCTTGGGCAGCGAGCTGGTTTCCTCAGGCTGCTGTACCAAAGTGCCATAAACTAGTGACTTGAAACAACAGAAATTTATTCTCTCACAGTTCTAGAGTCTGGGAGTCTGAAATCAAGGTGTCGACAGGGCTCTGCTCCCACAAAACCTGTGAGGGAAATTCACTCTTTGCCTCTTCCGGCTTCTGGTGTTGCCAGCACTCCTTGGCATTCTTTGGCTTGTGATTGTGTCACTCCCACCTCTGCCTCTGTGATCACATGAACTTCTCCTTTCAGTTTTGTCTTGATATCCAGATTTCCCCCTTTTGTAAGGACACCAGTTGTGTTGGATCAGGGGCCCACCCTACTCCAGTAAGACCTCATTTTAAATAATTACATCTGCAAAGATCTTATTTCCAAATAAGGTCACATTCTGAGGTGCTGGGGGTTAGGACTTGGATATCCCTTTTGGGGGGATAGGTCAACCCATAACAAGCAGCCTAGCTGCATGTCCAGCTCCTTGTTTCCAGGGAGGCAGAGATGAGGAGCTGACAGTCCCTTCCCTTCCTACCACCAATGGCCCTGCTTCAATATACTCCAAACATCAGTGTCTATTACTGTGTCAAGTCTATGCCAGCAGGCTGTGGCCATAAGGAATTCAAGCCCAGAGGTGACCCCAGGTAGACGCCCTTTAAACACAGGGGAAAGTAGTTGTAGAGTTGGGATCCTCACCCCAGAGTTACCTAAAAGAAACTTGGTAGAACTACCTCAGTGAACTTCAGAATCTCTACTGATGCCCAGGGAATAGCTAAAAGATGAAGGAGTTCATTGTTGTTATAGGAGGGCTTGAGTGAAGGAGAAGAGGTGGTCATTTCTTCTATGCATTTAAATCGCTCAAAGGATTGGTGCTGAGGTTAGCCCCTGAAGGGCCCTCAGGACTCTGGAATGAAGTTTCAATTCACCCTTTCCATAAATCTGGATGAGGGGGTACTACCTCCTACCGGTAGGGGGCACAAGAAGCTGACATGAAAGGCACAGCTTTCCTGGAGTTTTGGCTAGTCCTATGGGTCCCAACTATATATGTCTGCTTATTAGAAGTGATGAGGGTAGAGGTGCGGGGAGGGCTGCTTAAAAATACTACATACCTGTGCAAAGATATGAAGCCATTTCTTTAAAAAAGATCTATGGATAGCAAATGAGCACATGAAAAGATGTTCAACATCATGAGTCTTTAACAAAATGAAAATAAAAACCAGAGTGAGATATCGCTGTACACCTACCTACTGGAATGACTAAAATTAAAAAGACTGACATACCAAATGTTAGCAAGGATGTGGAAAAAGCAGAACTCTTACACACAGCTGGTCAGAACATGAAATGGAACAAGCACTGTGGTTTTTCGTTTGTTTGTTTTTAGTTTTATTAGTATTTTATTAAGAAGGAAATCCCACTGAGGGATCTTTCTAAGGTTCTTTATTTCCCCAGTGTGGTGAAATAAAGCCTCAAAACCTCTGACTGAAAAAACCTGTGGGTGTTGTGGTGGCAGGAGAAACTCCCAGCCTCACAGGAGAGTTCGTTGGAGAGACCCACAGTGTTCTAGAATGCACACAAACCCACCCACCTGGGAATCAGCACCAGAAGGGCCCAATTTGCTGTGAGCAGTGGGGGAAGTGACTGAAAGCTGGCTGAGAGATGAGCAAGCAGCATTGTTCCCCCTTGTACAGTGCCACAACACAGTGAAGTGTGTTGCCCCACCCTGGTGAATACATAAGGCTCCGCCACTCACTATGTAACAGGCTCGCTGAGACAAAATATATATATCTATATATCTATATATCTATATATATCTCTCCCAAATGAAAGAACAGATCAAAGCTCCTTAAGTGATGAAGAAATAGCCAACCTATCAGATGCACAGTTCAAAACACTGGTGATCAGGGTGCTCACAGAAATGGCTGAGTATGGTCGCAAAACAGAAGAAGAAGTGAAGGCTATGCAAAGTGAAATAAAGGAAAATGTACAGGGAACCAACAATGAAAGGAAGGAAACTGGGACTCACATCAATGATTTGGACCAGAAGGAAGAAATAAACATTCAACCAGAACAGAATGAAGAAACAAGAATTCAAAAAAAATGAGGAGAGGCTTAGGAACCTCTGGGACAACTTTAAACATTCCAGCATCCAAATCATATGGTTGCTAGGGGGAGAAGAAGAAGAACAAGAAATTGAAAACTTACTTGAACAAATAATAATGGAGAATTTCCCCAATCTGTCAAAGGAAATAGACTTCCAGGAAGTCCAAGATGCTCAGAGTCCCAAAGAAGTTGGACCCAAGGAGGAATACACCAAGGCACATCATAATTATATTAGCCAAGGTAAAAACAAAGGAGAGAATCCTAGAAGCAGCAAGAGATAAGGAGACAGTCACCTACAAAGGAGTTCCCATAAGACTGTCAGCTGATTTCTCGAAAGAAAACTTATAGGCAAAAAGGAGCTGTAAAGAAGTATTCAAAGTCATGAAAGACAAGGACCTACATCCTAGATTACTCTATCCAGCAAAGCTTTCATTTAGAATGGAAGGGCAGATAAAGTGCTTCCCAGATATGGTCAAGTTAAAGGAGCTCATCATTACCAAGTCCTTATATGAAATATTAAAGGGACTTACCTAAGAAAAAGAAGAAGATAAAAAATATGAACAATAAAATGACAACAAACTCACAACTATCGACAACTGAACCTAAAACCAAAACAAAAACAAATTAAGCAAACGACTAGAACAGGAATAGAATCACAGAAATGGAGATCACATGGAAGGTTTTCAGTGGGGAGGGAGAGGAGGGAGAATGGGGGAAAAGGTACAGGGAATAAGAAGCATAAATGGTAGGTACAAAATAGACAGGGGGAGATTAAGAATAGTATAGGAAGTGGAGAAGTCAAAGAACTTATATGTATGACCCATGAAAATGAACTAAGGTAGGGGAATGCAGGTGGGAGGGGGGATGCAGGGCAGAGGAGAATAAAGGGGAGAATAAAATGGCACAACTCCAATAGCATAATCAATAAAATGTATTTTTTTAAAAAGTTCAGTCATTCCTTGGGTACAGGGAGGGTGAGAGGAACAGAGGGGACAGATGACAAAGGAGCACAAAAAGACTTTTGGGATGATAGTCATATTCATTCTCTTGATTGTAGTGATGGTCCCAAGGAGTAAACACATTTGTCAAACTTCTTTGTTGGGAACAGCCCTGCCTGGTTTCAGAAGCTGTTACCCCCCCATAGCTAAGGCTGAGTGAGCGACCTTCGGACCATAAGCCACTAAGGAGACAAAGCTTATTTTCCTGGCAGGAGCACCACTTCTGCTCCTTTCACTTCACCCTGCCTGGCCCCCAATGCTTGGCCAGTTAGCCAATGACTGGTAAGATTCCCCAAGGGGGGAACGACCTAGGACAGGCACGATCACAGGGAGGCCCTAGGGAAGGACTTGGGGGACTATAGCAAAAGGGGGTGATGGATCCTTACTCCTCGGCTTTGACATAGCCTGAGTCCTCATTCCATCTGCATAAAGTCACCTAATCTCTTGGTTGCCTTACTTCCCCTGCTTGACTTAAGCCTGAAACAATGACAGAGGGTGGTGTAGCCCTGTGCTCGAAAGGGCAGGTTCCCTGGGTGATCAGGCCTGAGGAAGAATACCTAAAATCCTGTGAAACCTGCTTTGCTAAAAATGCTCTCAATTAAATGATAAAAGTCTGAGAAGGAAATGAGTTTGTTTCCCAAAGTTTTGTAGCCCTTTAGCTAACAGACCCTGACTCAGAATTAGCCCTCATAGTTCTTTGTATGTTACCTATTGTTTGATCCTTACTGTCTAACAATGATTAATGAGCTTTACCTGTATTCCTGTGCAAAATGAACCCAATAAAAACCCATTGAGGAAAAAGCTCTTGGCCCTTCTCCTTTGAGAGATCGGCCACCTTTCCTCCCCAAGCAGATCATGTCTTGGTAGACTTATTCTCATCTGAGGCAGCCAGGGGGCCCTCAGGTGCAGCGCCCCCCCAATTCTTCAGTTGGTCACTTAAAAAGTGTACTTATATTATACCTCAATAAAGTTGCATGTGTGTGTTTTTAATGCTACCTGAGCTCCAGTTCCCAGAGATTCTGACATTGTTGGTCTGGGTAGGACAACAGGAATGATATTTTTAAGAGTCTGCTCCTAAAATGCAGCCAGGTATGATCATTGACCCTTGTAATTTCTGGTAAGATTTTTGATTATGAGAGACTGAGGCTAAACAATGGCTGTTAATTTTTGTGGTTGGGGGAAAATAATGTATTTCAGCCAACCAGAGGACATCATCCTAGGAAAATAGTTGAGTTTACTAAGGTGTAGGTGAAAGCACATGAAATCACTACCTTTTGGGTCATAAAAGCTCAAGTGTCGGCAATTCCATAAGATTAAACCCATATTTTTAATATTTTCACCCTTATTACACAATAAGTAGGAATTGTCATATAAGTGCTGGACCAAGTCCCACTAAGTATGTTACTTCAGAATATGAGAACTAGAATAAGGCAATTTAAACATACTTCACTAACCATACTCCTCCCCCATCTCATCTGCTCCCCTGACCCCCACCAGCCAGTAAATACTGTGAACGATACCAGAAAATATAATTTAAATTAAAAATAAACACAATGTTTTTTAAAGCCTTTCATTTGGTCCTTCCCATAAACTTTCATCCCATTTTTCTATGTTTAAACTCAACTTTAGATCTGCTTTTTCTCTCTTAAAAAGTGATATGTATTCACTGTAGAAAAAGTGAAAAATACAGAAAAACACAAGTAAGACTCTGAAAATTAAGCATAACCCTACTACATAGCTTGGCCACTTCTGAAAATCAGGACTTTGCTCGGTGGTTAGCCATTTTTGAAAATAAACTTCAGGTTATAAACAGTTCTTCGTGGTTCTTCTAAATTACTTGAGGCCTTGTTAATATTTATTCAAGCAGGATAAAGTATGAGTTAGTTCCTTACTTATCAAAACAGGATCTTGTATGAAGTGTCAATCCAGTGATATAATAAAACTAGCTGGCTCATCTAAAGGATAAAAAGCAAGCCCTGGCCAGTAGCTCAGTTGGTTAGAGTATCATCTCTTTAAGCCAAGGTTGTGGGTTTGATCTCTGGTCAGGCACATGCAACAAGGAACCAATGAGTGCAAAAATAAGTGGAACAACAAATTGATGCCTCTCTTTCTCTTTCTCTCTCTCACCCCCTTCCTCTCTCTAAAAATTCATACATACATACGTACCAATTTGAATGCAGATTTGAGCATCTCTATTCACTAGTTCTCAGAAATGGTTTTAAATAATTAGTGCCTAGAAAGAGGTGTTCTTGTTCTCTTCTCTAATATACAGTTACCAGTGGTCGGTTAGAGCTAAGGAAATAGAGAATTGCATAAAATAATAAAGATAACAAAGTGGGTAAATGGGGAAGTCTAGGGATGGACCAAAAATCTGATAAACTAATTTCTGAAAGTATTTCAGAGCCACACTGTGGATGAATTAATGAACAGAAACGTAGAACATTTCAAAATGGAGCTTTAGTGGCACGATGCCTCTCTTTGGGGAGGAGACAATCCTGGGTGATAGCCGACCAGGGAGTTGCCTTGGAACCTCTTCCTGGCTCCTACACAGGGAGTATAGTACTGTCTTCAAATTCCCATCTGTTCACATTAAGGTTAAAAACTATAGGAGGCATCTGGGAAATAAAACATATTTATTCCCCTTGGGTAGTCTAAAAAAGAGTCTTATCTTAGTCTGTTTAGGAGGCTATAACAGAACCCCACAGACTGGGTGGCTTATAAACAACAGAAATTTATTTCTCACAGTTGTGGAGGCTGGAAGTCCAAGATCAAGGTGCTGGCAGAATCATCAGTGTCTGTTGAGGGCCTACTTCCTAGTTCATAGATGGTCATCCTCTCACTGTCCTCACATGAAGAAAGGGGCAAGGGATCTCCTGGGGTCTGTCTTTCTTTCTTTCTTTCTTTCTTTCTTTCTTTCTTTCTTTCTTTCTTTCTTTCTTTCTTTCTTTCTTTCTTTCTTGCTTCCTTCCTTCCTTCCTTCCTTCCTTCCTTCCTTCCTTTCTTTCTTCCTTCCTTTCTCTCTCTCTCTCTCTCTCTCTCTCTCTCTCTCTCTCTCTCTCTTTCCTTTTTTCCTTCTTTCCTTCTTTCTATTGTTGTTCAAGCACAGTTGTCTACATTTTCCCCCCACCACTCCCCCTGGGTCTCATTTCTAAGGGCAGTAATCCCATTTAGGAGGGCTCCACCCTTATGGTCTAATCTCCTCCCAAATGCCCCTCCTTCTAATCACCTTGGAGGTTAGGATGTCAACATTATGAATTTAGTGGGGACACAAACTTTCAGACCATAACAAGTATGTACCTTTACAGCTGGGAGATGAAAACTAGATTACACAATGAAGTACAGGAATCTTTGCCTGTTTCCTTCCAGGGAAATGCTGAGAGTCTGACCTTAGCACAATTCCATGAACCTTGAGCAAATGCCCACGGTGAGCTTAGTGACGTGTGCCATTCGGCCCTTGAAGAATGATCCTTCTGGTCAAACGCTAAACAAGGTCTCTATTGGTCCCACAGGGACCCTCACAGACTCATGGACTGAAGACATTTGAGAAACAGCTGATGCAGACAGGAGCTCCTGTGTATCTGACTGAAAGCACAGCCTTCCAAGTGTGAAACACCCTAAATCCCCTCTCCCATTCACAGAGGGTGAGAAATTCCACAAACATTTTCAAAACTTTCATGCCTCTCATTTGTTCCCCTAAAAGCTCTATTGTCTCCCCACAGCAGCCCTTGCTGACCTCCACCCTCATTAAGTTGGTATATAAACCCCCATATCCAGCTCTTGAGGGGGTGCATTTCACCCAAATATGCTGACAGCCGTGTGAATAAAACTTATTTTCTTTTCTCCTGTTAATCTGTCTGTTGTTAACTTTCAAGCCCCCAACCACCGAATCTGAGTTAGTAGAGAAAGTTTGTTCTCCCAACAGTGAAGACTGGTCCATTTTGGGGTTGGAAACAGTTGTACCTGGAAACTCGCTGTCTGCTGCCCTGTGTTTGCCCACATGTGGGATGTTCTGATTGTTTCTTCCCTTTAAGGTCCCCAAAGCTCATGATGATGCAATTGGGAGAAATTTACCAGAACTGTGAAATCTTGAGATGAGACTAACTGGTTGCTTAAACTCTCAAATTACAGCACTGCCTTAAAATCCTAAAATGAGCTTTACCCTCTTATTGTAGCAGTGCTACATTCATTTTTTTTTATGTGTTTTTCAGGAATTCTATCATCTTTAAAAAGGTCTGTTTTTACAAGTCCACTCTTGGCAGGATTTAAGTTTGATTCCAGTATGGCTAATGTTCTATTCCAAGGAAATCTAGACAAAGTGATATGTAACAGAAGTTTCAATATACAAGTAAAGATTTATAGGATACTTTGCACATGTATGGTGAGTTTATTTAAAAAGCACCCCCTCCCCCACCCCAGCCAGCTGGCGTGGCTCAGTGGATTGAGCACAGGCTGGGAACTAAGGGGTCGCTGGTTCAATGCCCAGTCAATGCACATGCCTGGGTCCCAGTAGGGGATGTGTGAGAAGCAACCACACATTGATGTTTCTCTCCCTCTCTTTCTCCTTCTCTTCTCCTCTCTCTCTAAAAAAAAAAAAAAAAGCAAACCCGTGATCAAGGGTAGATTCCTGGGGAAGCAAAGAGATGTGTTGTCAGGAGGGGGAAAGGCCACGGTTACAGATTTTCAAGAAGGAAGTGGGAAACAGGGTCAAAGGCCACAGATGGGTTGAAAAACTGAAATGACTTAGATAGGTCATGGGTGACATGGGTGAGAGCAGTTTCAGGATGCGTGGGGTTGGGGAGCAGGCTACCTAGAGGAAGTGGCACAAGTGTTAATGAGCCTCCTGGAGAGAATGATGGAGAAATGACAGTCACCCAGAGGAGGAAAGCTCCCTCTGTTCCTAACCCTACCCATCATCCCTGAAACTTTGAGCTAAGAATCAATGGGGAATATGAAAACAAGAAATTTACAAGATGAGAAGTAGAATATTTTAAAGTGTGCATATCCATAAAAAATCAGAAAAATTAATGTTTTCCTTTTTTTTAATGTGCCCCAGGCATGAACCAGCTCTGGCCACTAATGCAGGCAACAAGCTAGGATGAACTAAGGGCTGTACAACTGCTTTGCCCTGACTGATATGAGAGCAACACCACCAATCAGGTGTGTCCTCGCTCATTGCCAGGGGGTTAATGTTTTCCTTTTTTTAATTGTTAAGGAAACCCTCTGCTCCTTTACTAGGTCAGACTTGATTAGATTCTCCATCAATGCTGACAATCGGTGAGATGGAAGAGCTAACTCTAGATAGATTAGCACAATTTAGGAAACATGTCCATGAACAATGTTTTCAAAATATTCAAAATCTGCTCAATCAATTATTAAAACATTGAAAGCAGTTCGAGTTCCTTTTTCCATCTGCATGGGGAAGTTCACATTGTTTTGCAATAGGAAGTAGAGCTGTGAAAAGGTTCCTGGTCCTTTCAGAACAGCTGGCCTAGCCTGAAGAAAACCAGCCCTGCAGCCAGGTTCTAAGAAATAAAGGAACTGCAGGGAATGACCAGATGCCAAGGACCCCAAGTCTGAAAGGAAAGCAGAAAAGGGGTCCTTTGTTTAGGAGCACCCAAGTAAAACCATGGGTTCGGAAAGAAAGGGGACTTCTCCAGCAGCGGGTTAGAGACCAAAGAGTGGTGGGAGGCCAGGTTGGCCGCTGAGCTCAGGAGCACCCACACCCACACCCAAGCAGGGTTTCAGCAGAATATTCATCAGTTTTTCAGGTGTGCCCTGCTAGGATCCTGGTCTCCACTGATTGGTCAGTCAGAGGACAGGGGATCTTTAGTCACTGCAGTTGGTTCTGGCATCGCCCACCTGGTTTTTCTGCTTTTCTGGGCCTGGAGCTGAAATACAACTGAGGCCTGGATGTCATCTCCGGGGAGTGAAGGCCAGGGGAGGAGAGCTTATGCTGGGAGTGAGGTCCCTGTTTTCCCAGTTTTGCTCCCTGCCAGGCACTCGGGGACTTCCACCCTGGTGACCTCACCTGGCTGTAAATTGCTCGGCCACTGTGTTCAGCTATCTGCTTCAGTTTCCCTATTCCACTTGCCAAACACATTTCCTAGTTTCTCACTATCCTGCCTCAGTTCTGCAGTTGTCATGTGATTACAGCTTTGGATATTTTGTTTTGCCTTTTTGAAGCAGGGAAACGAGTTTTCAAATAATCTCAACTAGGTCTTCCTCCCAATCCTCAATCTATGAGTGAGGTGTGTATGCCTAACAGTCTTTCCGTAAATTTGGTTCACTAGTCCTGCAAAGGGCCCAGAGGCATGGATTTTCCAGTCTTGGAATGTTGCAGTGCAAGCCTTTGGGCAGGGAACCCAGACCTCAGTTCTTTACCTCCATCGTGGAAAGGAAGAGGATGAAGGGAATTCTAAGGGAAAGAAGAACAGAAACTTCGGGCAGGGTGTGGGGTGTCTGAAACTGAAAAGTGAACCAGACCCAATACGTACCCACTATTTCCTGTGCAAGCTGGGCTAAGTTTGTTGTTCCCAAGGGCCTGATTCATCTAATTGAGTGCAGGGGTGGGGTAGGGGTGGGGGTAGGGGTGGGGCTGCTAGTGGAGAGGATGCTCTTGGAGCTGGCACAGGACTGGTGAGGGGGAAAGAGTGGGAGGCTCCACACAGAGGAGGGAATGAGGGAACTGACATGTACTGTGTGCTCCCTGTGTAAAGGGTCACACACCCACAGCAAGAGTGAGCGGGGCAGTATCATTGTGTACATTTAATAGATGAGGAAACTGAAGTGCTGGACAATTAGGAACATTTGCCCAGGGTTCCCTGGTGAAAGAGGCCAATCTGGATTTGAAATCCAGATCTCCTCATGCTCTTTCCTTTCATTCAGCTGACGCCAGGCCTTTAGCAAGAAACTGAGGGAGGGGATCAAGACGGGCATTGAAATGGCCAGAAACTATGCAGGAAAAGTTGGTAAATTTGGTTAGATACAAGTAAAAAATATTTGTGTGGTCAAAAAAAATCACCATAAACAAGGTTGACATATGAACAAATATATACATATAAGTTTTTATGTCATATAGCACAAAAATCTACTTACAAGGTTTATAATTTACATGTTTTATATTTATGTATGTTTGAAATTTATTTACATGATTCACATATGATCCCCATCTCATAAGGTATGTTTCAAAATAACTACTGAGCAATGCTCACTTTTAAGAAATTTAATGATAAGTTTTAAATTGTATGGGTATACTTCTGGTGCAATGTTTCTCAATTGAAGGTGATTTTGATCCCCCTGGGGATATTTGGCAATATCTGGAGACATTTATTGATTGTCATAATGGGATGGTGATATTGCCCCTGCTATTTGTAGGTAGAGGCCTGGGTGCTTCTAAACATCCACAGGACAGTCCCCAGGACCAACAGTTATTCGGTCCAAAAGGTCAGTTTGCGGAGGTTGGGAAGCCCTGATCTGGAGGTGGACTGCTGTTACTCTAGGGTTGATGAAGATGGTACCCCATCTTTCTAGATGCTGGTCCTTGACTCCTCTTTCTTCCCATCCTTCCCTCTTCTCCTTCTTTACCCTCTCCCTTCCCCTCACTCTTATTATTCCACATCCAATCCACACCAAATCCTGTAGGTTCCACCTTAAAAATATAACCAGAATGTCAACAACTCTGACCACTGTTACCATAGGTAGGTGACTTTGTTTAGGACAGGTCCTGTTTTTCATCTGCTCAAGAACCTTCAGCACTCTTTTACCCCATTCAGGGGACAAGCCACAGACCTAACCACAACCCACAGGTCTTAATGACCCTTCCACCCTCCCTCTCCGGCTCTATCTGGGGACTTCCTGTGGCCCACACAGCCCCCCAGGCAGGCTTCCTCCCAGGGCCTCTCTACCTGAATTCTTCTTCCTCTAACAACTGCATGTTTAACTCCTCACTTCGGTCTGTTGCTCCATGGAAACTTCCTCATTTAAACAATATGTATATATTGTTTAAAGTTGAACCCCCTGCATTCATTCTCAGGCCTCATACTCTGTCCATCTCCCTGCTCTATTTTTGTCCATCTAACAATCATTTAAGACACTCTGTACTTTGCTTGTTTGTTTTATTGGCTGTCTCTCTTACTGCTCTATCCCTATATTAGGGCTAAACGCTTCAATTCCTAGATAGGCAGGTTTGTTTGTTCGTTTTTAAGGAAAGTAATTTAAAAGGCAGAATTGTTCTACAACAAAGTACCTAGAAATACTCCCAGGTTACTTTGCAAAATTCTTGAGAAGGAACCCTATTTTTTTATTTCTTTTATTTTAACTGTAGACAGACCCTGAATTGCTCATTTTGCATCTTTTTCAAAAATAAACTACATAATTTTCTTGGCCTAAGGTACATTTCATCTAGCAATTGGAAAAAGGATTACCCTGTTAGGCCAGTGGTTTAAATCCAGGCAAAATAAACATCAAACTTGGCATTAAGTAGCTAGTTTAAACAGACTCTTAACCCTAAGCCTACCTCCTTCTTTAGTATTTCTTCCTTAATATGAATAAGGCCATTGACAGTCTTTAAGAAACTTTTCTAGGAGAAGTGGAAATTTGATTTGGAGACATTCTCCTGGTTAAGTTCAGTTTTTTCAAGTGCTGTCCAATTAAAAAAAAGTTTAAACAAACTTGCTGAGTGAATTCTACATGCTAGGCACTGGGCTAGGTGCTGGACAGTCCCTCCTTTCCCCAAACCCTGCTCTGAACGCAGCAGCAGTTTTTCAAGTGGAGACAACATTTGGTTAATCAACAAATATATTCAAATATGCGTTAATTATGTTCCAGCCCTGGACACCTGGGAGACACCAGAGAACAAAACACAAAGACCCCACTCCCATGGGCTTACATTCAATATTTATTGAATGATAGAGTGTGTTGAGAAAAGTGTAGTAAGCTGGATGGGTCACAGAATTAGCTTAAATCATGCTCCTTGGCCCCAGGGAGTTGTTAAATTACTACAGGAGATAACAATAAGATAGTGGCGAATAAAATGAGTCAGTTAGAAATTCTCACAAGCAAAACTTCAGGGAAGAGGCTGAGAAGGTGGTGGAAATGGAGAGAAAGGAACAGGAAAGGGCTCAGCAGAGTGGGAGGACTTGGAGGAAGGGTACCTGGGCTGGTGGATGGAATTACAAGGGCCACGCACAGGGATGTAGCCTGGAACTGGGGAACTTTTCCAGTAAGGCCAGCTCAGTGAGTGAGGGTGTGGAGCATGGCTGGTTGAGATGTGTTTGCAAGACATCGCTTCTGGCCTCACCAGGATGGAGAATTCATCAATTCTTTCCTGACTCAAAGCTTCCTTGAGCAACTATGATGTGCTAGATACCCTTCTCTGGGCATGGTGGTGAGCAAAACAGAAAAAGTCCCTTCTGGAGAGGAAGACTGCACAGTTAAACATGTGAATAAGCAATGCACTTTAAGTTAGTGGCAAGAAAATAAAGCAGGATAGGGTCATAAAGGGGAAAGGGGTGGGAAAGGCTTGTAAAAGGGTGGCAAGTGTGTGTGGGAGGGGAGCAGACAGTGGTGGGCAGAGTTCCACCACTGCTGGATTAGGAAATAAGGAGCATGGCAGGTCTCTGAGCAGAGAAAGCAGTAGCTTGGAAAGGTAGTCTAACAGTAACCTTCCATGCATGAGATGCGCAGTGGGTGAGATGCCTTCACACCTCTGCCCCATCTGAGTATCACAGTGCTTCTTTAAGTGGGCCATGGATCCCATTCCCTTTCTACAGAAAACTGTGAGGACACACAGTGACTGCACACACATTGCCTACCGTTGTTTAAACTAGAGCTCTGACTTCTACATCAGCATTCTCTAAAATAAATACCAAATCCCACATGCTGAATATTTTAGGAGCATTTCAAGGTTTGCTCTATTAACAGAGGAAAGATTTTGCTAATAGTCATTGCAACTGCCAAAGTCAAATTTTCACTCCGAAGTTTTAAATGGCAGCGGCTGTCCATTTTTCATATATAACATAGAATATATGTTTTTTTGGTGAAAATTAACAAAACCAACAACAACAACAAAAACGGCACTAGGAACCAATCCTCCTGCAGTCTCCCCTCTTCCCCAGCTTTCTAACCATTAACAGTCAGAGTCTTAGGATGGGTTTTCACAAATGCTCATTTAAGGCAAACTTTTACAATGACCTTGACTAGTGACTACATTTGCACACACTCAGATAATGGATCGACACAGCTGGAAAAGCGCTGGGTGGACTGGGTTGGCCAGGGGACCTCAGGGATTTGGGGTCACCAGTGCCCGGGGACCTTCGGGGTCGCTCGGGAGCCCGTCCCTAGGGTGCGAACAGGTATGAAGGGGGTGAGGGGGATGCGGGAAGTGACAGAGCGGTGCCCCGGGCGGCCGGTAGGGGAGTGGGGGGGTGGTGGGAGGTCAGCGAGGAGTCAGGGCGGGGCTAGGGGTGTGGGAGTGGGCAGGGATGGCTGGGAGGCGGGGAGGGGTAGGGCTTGGGGCAATGCCCGGGTACAGTGCCGGGACGGCTGTGAGAGGTGGGGGTGGCGAGGGATTGTGGAGAGGGAAGTGGGGGGAGGGGCCGGGAGGCAGAGCCAGGAGGGGGGCGGGGCAGCGCCCGGGGCCGGGGCGGGACCGGGGGCGCCCTGGGCTAGCGCCCTGGACGAAAGCCCTACATGAGTCCTTTAGTGTTGCCCTGGCGCGGACACGCGCTTCTTACGCGGTTCCGGCCGTCGAGACAGGAAAGTCCGCAAATTTGGGGTCCCCGCGAGTCCGGATCCCCGTTAGTCCCGAGACCAAGCAGCCTCGGGTCCGAGCCGTCTCGCCGCCGGTGTCCAGTCGCTCTAGCCGCGCCCGGAGCACACGAGGCCCGACGGGTGTGGGGGTGAGGAGGGGGGCTTTCAGCAGGAAGATGAGGAAGCCCGACGGGAAGATCGTGCTTTTAGGGGACATGAACGTGGGAAAGACGTCGCTGCTGCAGAGGTACATGGAGCGGCGCTTCGCGGACACGGTCAGCACGGTGGGCGGCGCCTTCTACCTGAAGCAGTGGCGCTCCTACAATATCTCCATTTGGGACACCGCAGGTGAGGGCTGGCGCTGCCTGGACCCACTCTGTCCTGGAGCTCTGCAGGGACCGGGGCGAGGGGCTTCCTGCCCTAGAGTAGCGTCGCTAGGGCCGAGGTCCTACAGGGCAGGCCTTCCGGGTTATGCACAGGGTCCCTCCCTTCCAGGGCAGGTGAGCCCATCTGAGGGATCGGGCCCCCAGTCCCAGTACACGGTCACCCTTCACTCTTCTCTGTTCCCGCTTGTTCTCTTTTGCTGGTTGAGAAACTCTTTTTGTTCAGCTACTTGGTGCATTTAGCGACAATCCAGTTGATGCTTAAAAAGTACCCCTGGCTCCAAACAGAGGACTTGTGTCACTTGTGTACCCTATGGCCATGTCTGGCTCCTGTGGCAGTGTCTGGCTCCAGAGCGTCAGGGGCCTGCACTGAGCCTGCTAGTGATAACCAGACTCAATCATAGACATGTCTCATTTGATATCCACAACCACCTTGAGGGGTGAGCAAAGCTAGTATAATTACCCGCTTTTTTACAAAACAGGACACTGAGGCATGGAGACTTCTTTTCAAGGTTTAGTCAGGAAAGCAGGAAAGAGAACTCAAGTGTCCTCACTTAGTTCTGGGCATATCTGCATTTTCCAGTTTCTTTATCATGTGCTTGATCTTGGCTCATATATATTATGGAGCTTCAAATGATTTTCTGTAGTAGCATTTTTATGATAGGTAATTAATTATTTTTAGTGTGTGTGGTAGTTGTGATTTTTCAAAAGTACAACTTAGAAGATCTTAATTCAAGCCTTCAGTTTAACTGCAGAATTACAATGGCAATTCTAGTGTTACAATAGAATATATTTCCTCCTCCATGAAAAAGAATAAGATCTTGTAAGTAAATAAAAAAATAAATAGTATGGCATATTTTCAATGAATATTCTTTTCAGATCCTGAAACTTTAAGGTCTGACATTTTTAAGGTCAGCACTTTATAAATGATGTAAATATCCAAAGATCCTGTCTAGAATTTTAAAACTGCCCATTTGGATGCACCAGTCTGCTAAAAAACAAGATTTTAACTAATTCTCTATTCAGAACGGAATTAATGACATCCACCAAAGTACATCTACTTCTCTTACCTCCTTCCTCCTTTTTTATTGCTGTCTTTTTTGTTATTATGGCAGTTAATGTCTTGACTAATTTATTAAAATCATGCTGTAGAAACAGCATCTTCCAGGTACTCTTCCCTGCTCTTTCCTCCAGCTCCAGGCTGCACAGTGAGGTTTCTGTAAGATCCTTTACTGATTAGCTGCCACTCTAGCACTAGGCATTTGATAGCCATGGAACACAGTTTCTAGAAGTCAAATTAAATCAAATTAACATGGCTTGTCTGCCTGTTTTGGACAAGGCTGGCCCTTTTGCTCCTTTCGTTGACTGGCTGGACTTCATTGCTATCCCTGGTTTATAAAAGGATAATGCAGGAATATAGCATTGGGGACCCAAATCAAGAGCCTCGTTGTGGCCACCATGAGAACCTGCCCTTTTCCACGAGGTGTGGAGTTTCTGGAATGGGAGCTGACCTTAGTGGACATCTCCAGCATCTATGGTATGAATTAGCAATGTAATTTTGCTTGGCCACTTTCTTCTTCAGTGACAAGGATATGATGCAGCCAGAATCTTGATCATCAGAGGATTTTGTAATATAGCTAATGAGATATCCTGGTTGCTTTGTTGAGCTCTCTGGGACCGCGATTCATTTCCTGTATGCCTAAGCAGCTGCCTAGCTGCTTAGCTGCCTTCTTGTTCCTGGAACCCTGGAGTGTGAGCTCAGTCAGGCTCCTGGGGCCATGGGGGCAGGCAGGCCCCTTCTCCCCACTGCTGGCCTCCTGTGTATACATGCTTAGGGTAACCGAGGCTCTGAGTCAGCGCACACAGGCTACCTCTGTGCCTGCTCCCAGTGACTGTGGGGTTCTGGGTGACCTGGAGGGAAAGGAGAGCTATGAATAGATACCTTTTCAGTAATCCCAGTTGGAAATTTGAAAGTTTAACTTTTAAGGGATCCTTTTTTCCTCCTTTTGTCTTGTTCTAACTTTCTTTCCACTCCAGAGACATTGTTTTTAAAGTTGTGTTCGTTTAAATGTTCATAACTGAAGCAGAAGGATGAGAACCAGGTAGAGAATGAATTGTTTTTCATTGCTGCCCTTGGTTGCATGGACTGGGTGAGGTGGGAGTGTGGAGGTGTGGACGGCGTTGGGTTTTTAAATAGTGAAAGTGATAGTACGGGGTCAGAGTTTCTGTTGAACTCTTGGCTTGTCCTTTCAAAAAACAAAGTACCTGGCTGCTTGAAGCTTGCCAGTCAGGTGAAGCTAGAAAGGGGAGGAGATTTGCTAGGCTGATAAGTAGGATTTTACTGGATCCACAAGATTCCTTCAGAGAGAGGTATGACGGCTTGCACGTTAGACATGGGGAGACAGAGCTGGTAGAAGATGACTTGTTCTGTCAGGTGCAGGGAATCTCCTTCGTTGCTCCGCCCCTTGCCTGGTTGGGCTGACAGATGTGGGGCAGTCACCAGATATGGTTTGGTAAGTCCCAGAAGGAAAAGGAGGTTGCCCTGAGACAAGCAAGAGCTCCACCTTGACTGGTGTGGCTTGGTGGGTTTCCTGCAAACTGAAAGGTTCATGGTTCGATTCCCTGTCAGGGCACATGACTGGGTTTCCGGCCAGATCCCCAATTGGGGAGCCTGCTAGAGGCAACCAATCAATGTTTCTCTCACACATCACACATCGATATTTCTCTCCCCCTCTTTCTCCCTCCCTTCTCCTCTTTCTAAAAATAAATACAGAAAATCTTTAAAAAGAAAGAAAGAGCCCCAATTGAACTTACCACTACCCCTGCTCTGTCAGTCCTTCAGTTCGTCTGAGCAGTCTAAAAAGATGTTGCCCATTGTTCAGCAAACGTAAACTGAGCCCCTACTGTGTACCTGGGCACTGCCCCAGGCTCACTCTACAACAGAGATTTTCAACCTTTGTCATCTCATGGCACACATAAACTAATTACTAAAATTCTGCAGCACACCAAAATATATGTTTTTTTGCTGATCTGACAAAGAGATAGGTATGATTTTGATTTGTTCACACTGGAAGGTTATTACTGTGTTGGCTGTTGTCCTTTCTTTTTTAATTTGACAATCTAAGGGAAAAAAGTCAGTGCCCTCGACTAAATCATCAGGTATTGCCTGGTTTAAAAATTCTTGGGGCCCACCAGTTGAAAATTGCTCTTCTACAGCAATGATAAGCTAGCTGGGGTCTCTGTTCCACGAGCTTTAAGCTCTAGAGGAGAGGGAGAGGGCCACAAGGAAAGAAGTGGTAACATTTCACACCTGATCATTGTTTTGAAGAAAACACAACAGGGTAATGAGAAAGTGACAGTGTGCCTTAATAGATCCCCTCACCAGGGCCCTGGAAGGCTTGACACCCCTCCTCATTTATCCCTCGTTTCCCAAGGCTGCAGTCCCTGACAGTAGGGTGATATGAGTTACAGTTGCATCCTCAGTATCTGTCTCATGAAGACCATTTTTCTGACAATATATCCCCTTTCCTTCAGTTTCAGTAACATGTTCCTCATTTCCATCTGAGCCCTCCTCACTGGCAGTGCCCTCCTCATCCATATTTTTGCCTATAGTCTGTTCATGCCCATTGAGGGATTCTCTAAGATGATGCCGCTTTTCTTTTCCATGTTCCCCATGGAGCCCTCACCAGCAGAGTTCTTAACATCCGTATTTCTCCTAACAGCCTGTTTAAGGCAATCTACACTCTTCTTATCATGCTTCTCAAATTCTTCCAGCCTCTGGCCAAGCCCAGTTCCAAAGGCACGTCCACATTTACAGCAGCACCCCACTCTCAGTATAAAAATCAGTTTTAGTTTCCTGCCGCTGCTATAACAAACTATCACAAGTGTAGTGGTTTAAAAAAAAAACCTGGGTTGGACATGCCAATGGGTCTCCCTGGCAAGCATCAAGGTGTCCGCAGGACTACTCTTTTCTGGAGGCTCTCGGGAGGAAACTGTCTCCTGGCCTGATCCAGCCTCTGGAGCCTGCCCGCATCCCATGGTTCCTTTTTCTTTTTTTAAAATTTTTAAAAATCCTTACCCAAGGATATGGTTTTTAAAAATTGATTTTAGAGAGAGAGGAAGAGAGAGAGGGAGAGAAACACTGATCAGCTGCTTCCTGCATGTGCCCCATCCAAGGACTGAACCAGCAACCTAGGAATGTGCCCTGACCTGGGATTGAACCCGCCAGCTCTTGGTGCACAGGACAATGCTCCAACTAACTGAGCCACCCAGTTAGGGCTGCATCCTGTGGTTTCTGCATCTTCCAATGTCGAAGCCAGCAATGGCCGGTTGAGTCTTTCCATCATCAGGTCACTTGGACCCTGACTGCCAGGCCTCCCTCTCCAACATTTATTTGTTAAACCTTTAATACAGAATTTTATTAGAGGAGTGGTGGTAGGCCCCAGAGGATAGGAAAGATGGCCCTGGGGAGTTAAGGGAGCTCTGAGGAGAGGTCCTGGCTGGGAACATCTGTGTCTGTCAGAGGTAGAGGGCCAAAGGGCCAGGATCTAAGAAGTGGCCATGCCAATGGTTTTGAGACTGTTATTGGTTTTTTCCTTAAACCAAGGTGGATATTGGACCTGTGCTGGGGTCGTCACTCATAGAGCTGCTGCTCTGGTTTTGGGAGACGGGTTGCAGGTGCATGACATTGCAGAAGCCACCATGGTACATTCTTCCATCTCATATAGCCAACGGCATTTCTCCTGGAAGTCGGTGATAGGAGACAGCTTGGCATGCACAGCCTGCCCACTGACCAGAGGTTACTGAGTTTAGTCACTGCCTGCTCGGCATCCTTGTTGCGCCAAAACTTGACATAGACATGGCCCACGAGGTGGTCCCCCAGGTTGTTGCTCACATTCATTTCTTTAGTCGCCCCGTACTTCTGCAGTTCTGTGAACAGCTCCTCAAAGGAGTTATTGTGTTCTCGCACCTCCACGCTGCTCACATGACAGTGAGATCCGTCTGCGGTTTAGGCGGCGTTCTGTGGACTCCAGTACATGCTGAGCAGCACCACAGTCTGGCTGAAAGTTAATTTATGGTGAAGCCAAGAGCACTGGTTTGTATGGGGGCAGACGCGGATCCTTAAAATGAAGAGAGCAGTAAACATTCAACCTCACTCTTCTCAATCTCAAATATTGAAGCTAAATATTCAGCCATTTTTACCCAAACCCTTCGTCTCCCACATTTAAAAGCCTCTTGTCATTACACTGGGATCACCCTGATAATGTAGATAACCTTGTTTTAAGGTCAGCTGGTTAGCAATTGTAATCTGTCTGCGATCCTATTTCCCCCTTGCCATGAAACATAATATGTTCATAGACCTCAGGGATTAGGACTGTCTTTGGGGGGTTGTTCTGAGCACAGCCAGTGACCACAGGTGTGATTCTGTGGCTGTCATCTCTCTCCACCTGACTGCCCTTATCTGTAAAAAGGGAACAACTGTAGTACCCACCTCCAGTGTTGTTAGGAATCAATGAGTTACTATTGACAAAGTGCTCAGGGGAATTTGGAAGTTTTGTGTTAGTGTTTGCTAAATAAACAATCGTTTCCTGGCCCTGGGTGATTAGGACAATGAGTGCCACCTGCTAGCATGGTCCCAGAGGGAAAAGAGAAGCTTGGGTGGGTCCCCAATAAATAATTCTGCAATAAATGGAGAGATCAAAGAGAGTGGAAATTCAGAGTAATTGGTTTAAGAACTTTCTTTTGAACAACTTTAGTGCAACCTGGGAGGGGATGCTGGCATTCCAGGTTATGAAATCATCAAAAATAAATAAATAAATAAAAAAAGAAAGAAATCATGGTGCCTGGAAAAGAGAGAATATAACTGCTCACACCTGTGAAGTTAACTCAGAGGGGGCCTGTCTGTGAAGGAATGGGGTGGCGCACCAGTGAAGATGCCAGGTGGGATGGACCGTCCATGTGAGAACCTGAAGCCCCTCGTAAGAAGCCACAACCCCTAGCCCCACATGTAGGCAGCTGCTTTTAGATCCAGGGAATGGCAGAGATGCTGTGTCCAAAGTGATGTTACTTCAGGTTAGAAAGGTGTCAGTGTTGTGGATGAGCCTGGAGAGCAGTTCTCTTTGTCAGGGATCACAGAGTTCCTGACCATTGATCCTTTGGACTGGCCTGTGAGGACTCCGGGTTTAAAGAGCCTTGAGAGACTGGTGCAGAAGTGGGTAGACAGCCTAAGCAAATGTGGAGCTGGGGTGGAAGGCTTGGATTGTCGCTGGCTCTCTTATTGTATTAGTGTGGCTGCTGAGTGGTTTTTGAGGTCCTAATATAGTGGTGATTCTCAGCATGACAATCAGTATTTGTGTGATAGGAGAGCATCTCGTGTATTACATCCCCTTTTTCAGATTAGGGGACTGACTGCCATCACCGGTTATTGTTAATAAAGTTTTATTGGCACACAGCTGCGCCCAACATTTACATGCTGTCTGTGGCTGCTTTCACATTGTGGTAGCAGAGCTGAGTTGTTGCAACAGAGACTATATAACACAAAAAGAGAAAACATTTACTCTCTGGCCCTTTGCAAAAGCAGTTTGCTGACCCCTGGTTTAGATCATACAAAGGGGAAAACATTTTTATAAAAATCTTTTCTGTAGTTATAGAAATTCTCAAGTGTTTAGCATTCAGTGATTGAGGGAGCCATAATTCAGTTAGACTCAACAAGCAGCACTCAAGTTTCTCCTATGTGTGTCTGCTCTTAACTAGACTAGGGTGAGGGCAATGGCCTAGATTTAAGATTAGCATAAGCTTCTGAAAAAAAGTCTTGGAAATAAATCTTAGTTGAGGTTTGGGATCTGGAAGCTAAACTCGAAAAGCCTGTATTGTAGGTGGGCCCAAGACTTTGTAGGTGGGTCCACGTCTTTGTAGGTGGGTCTACCTCTTTGAGGTGGGTCCATATTTTTATTGTTACTGGTGACTTTGAGTGGGTGTCCTTGGGTGCAAGTCCACCTTTACAGAATTATTCTGCTTTAATGACCAAAAACAGTGTCCTGAATATGAATGTGGATATTAAGACAGGTGGAAGAGAATCGGCTGTTGGATTCAGCAAGGCAGACAGAGTGCCATTATACTGCGAGATTCCCAAGGACAAAGGATGCTTGTGAGCAACTGCACGTGCTGGGAGGTCAGCCCAGAGTCCTCCTGGAGGGGGCGCCAAGAATTCTGGGGGTGGGAAGAGGTATTTAAGGCTCAATAGTGTGGTGTTCATTCATTCAGGACAATTTAATGAAGGTCAATCATATTCATTAACTAATACCCAATTCACATATAATGTCTCTGGAAGATAATGTCATGCTTTGTTATCTTTAAGTTTGCTGTAGAAATGGAAACTGTTCAGTCCCAAATTGAACTTGCCCATCTTGTTTCTTCGAGACTTCACATAACTTCCCTTCTGTGACAAAGAAATTTTATACACACTCTCACACACACGTGTTTATACAACTGTTTGTTCTTAGAATAATGCCTTCATCACTGTGATGACAGAGTTTCATGGTCCCACCATCCTTGCCCATTGGCCTGGGCAGGTGCCAGAGTTCTTTTTACCCTGGCTGCCCAGACTCCTGTCTCTTCTGTACGCTGTTGAGTGGGGTGTCTCTGTTGGGCCTCTGGACCCAGTGAACGTCCCTGCTCCAGCTCCTCCCAGCCTTCCTGGATTACCTTTCCTCCTCTTCTTTTAGCCAGACAGGTGCCTTTGAGCTTAGCCAAGTGCACCAGGGGTATTCCTCATTTCATTCCACTTCACTTTATTGTGCTTCATAGATACTATGTTTTCATTAACATTGAGGCAAGACCCTGTACCAGCAAAAGATTACAACTCAATGAAGGCTCAGATGATGGTTAGCATTTTTTAGCAATAAAGCATTTTTTAATTAAGGTATGTCCATTGTGTGTTTTTTAAAGATATAATGTTATTGTGCACTGAATAGACTACAGTATAGTATAAACATAACTTTCATTTATGGGGAAACCAAAAATGAATGTGACTCAGTTTATTGCAATATTTGCTTTATTGCTGTGGTCTGGAACCGAACCCACAAACCACCAAGGTGTGCCTATACTTGTAATTCATCACATATGCGTGTCTTCCCTCTGATCTCACTTTCACTTATGGTGTCTTTCTCTGGGAATGTCCCCTCTCCTGGCGATGCCCAATTTGAGTTTTATCCCTCTTTTGTTATCACTTAATTTGTGAAACAGCCCTTGGTCATTGTAGCAGAGAAAGAATTCCTCTTCAGACTGTGCTGCAGAATGACCTGGTGTTCCTTATTGTGCTCCGCCTTTTATCTGTTCTTGGTGCCTGTTTGTCTTTCCTCTGATTTACAAACTCCTGGAGAGAAGAGTGAGGTTTTATTCACTTTTATGTTCTGCATAGAATTTGCCATTTTACTCAACAGTATTTTTTAAGCTAAGTTTTTGCTGAATGAAATTGTTGAAAGCAATGGGAAAAATTGGGGAAGGCAGAAATGAGTGGTTTTATTTTCTTAATAATATATTGTCTCTGAATGATAAAATGAGTGTGAAAATATTTTCATGTACTCTGGAATGCAGCTAAAATTAGGCCATTGTGTACATGGTAAGGAAATACCGGTCTGTGCCATTAATTATGTGTGACTTTAAGCAGCTCCGTACTAATTCATCTCTTTTTACTTTGACATTAAAAATCTATTTAGAGAAGAAGAAGAACACCTCAGGACTTTTGCTTCTGGGAACATGGAGCAGATGTACTTTTCCCTGGTCTTCCCACTACTTACAGCTAAAACCTTTGAGCGTTAAATACAAAACAAACATAAAAAGACTCTGAGAGGTGGCGTAAAGAAGGCAGAATGACCAGGGACCTTGAGATCCAAAGAATGAGTCAGTGAGGTGAGTTCTTTGGGCTTTCTTTTCACCTCATTTATCTAAACTTGGAGCTGAAGAAGTCGGACATTCAGGGTGGTGTCCAAGAAGACTGAGTAGCGAGCCAGGCTCTCATCCCCACTGGGTGATAATGAGCCCTCCTACTTTGTGGTGTTGGAGCAGGCTATGTGGGGAACTTGGACTTGTGCCTCCACCTGTCAGAAAAGAGGCAGTACTTACTGTAGCCCCTCAGCCCCTAAGATATTGTGTCAGAGGGAGCCAGATAAAAGGTAAGGCCATGTAAGATCCAGAGTCTCATAACACAGTATGAAAAAGTGTAGGTTTCAATTAAAAAATCACTTATTATGCAAGAACCAGGAAGATCTCAATTTGAATAAAAAAAAGACAGTCTATTGATGCAACAGTGAGATGACAGAGATGTTAGAGTTATCTGACAAAGATTTTTAAGTAACCAGTATAAGAGTGCGTTGATGAGAAATTGTAAACACATTTAAAAAAAACAAAAAAATAGAAAGCCTCAGCCAAAACGTATTTAAAGAAGAACCGAATGGACATTTCTGAACTTAAAAAAGTCATTTACCAAAATAAAAGGAGAGGGGATGGAAACAACAGACAAATGCAAGGGAGAGAAGAAAGCATCCATGAACAGGAAGATAAAACAAAAAATATCACCCAATCTGAAATACAGAGAGAAAACAGACTGAATGAAAATGAACCCAGCTTCAGCAACCTGCGGGACAAAAGATCTAACTTTGTGTCATTGGATTCCTGGAAGAAGAGGAGGGTGAGGCTGACAAAATGTGAGCAGAAATAATGGCTGAAAACTCCGCAAATTTGGCAATGGACATAAACCTGCAGATTCCAGAAGCTGAGAGAACCACAGACAGGATAAATGTAAAGAAACTTATGCCAAGACCCATCATAATTAAATTCTAAAAACTAAGGAACAAGTTAAAAATCTTGAAAGCAGCCAGAAAAAAAGTTAGAATGTCAACAGCTATCTCATGAGAAACCATGGAGGCCAGAAGGAAGTGGCACAATGTATTTTTAACCACCTATTTGTACTTAATCCTTTCCCCTTTTCACCATTCCCCTACATGCCCTTCCCATCTGGTGATCTTTTCCTTAAATAAGTCCTTTAACATTTTCATATAATATTGGTTTGGTGATGATGAACTCCTTTAGTTCTTGTCTGGGAAGCTTTTCATGTGCCCTTCGATTCTTAGTGATAGCTTTGCTGGGTAGAGTAATCTTGGCTATAGGTCCCTGCTTTTCAGTATTACTTGCCAATTCCTTCTTGCCTGCAAAGTTTCTTTTGAGAGATCAGCTTATAGTCTTATGGGAACACCCTTGTAGGTAACTAACTGCTTCTTTGTTGCTGCTTTTAAGATTTTCTATTCTAACCTTTGGCATTTTAATGATAATATGTCTTGGAGTGGGCCTCTTTGCTTCCATCTTGTATGGGACTCTGTGCTTCCTGGCCTTGCATTTCTATTTCCTTCACCTATTTAGGTAAGTTTTCTTTCATTATTTTTTCAAGTAGATTTCCAATTTCTTGCTTTTTCTTTTCTCCTTCTGGCACCCCTATGCTGAGAATGTTGGAATGCTTGAAGTTGTCCCAGGGGCTGCTTACACTATCCTCATTTTTTTGGATTCTTTTTTCTTCTTGTTCTGATTGATTGTGTTTTGCTTCCTTATGTTCCAAATCATTGATCTGATTCTCAGCTTCTTTCATTCTATTGTTATTTCCCTGTAAATTGTTCTTTATTTCTATTAGTGTTCCCTTCGTTTCTGACTGGATCTTTTTTATGCTGTTGAGATCCTCACTAAGTTCCTTGAGAATCCTTATAACTAGTGTTTTGAACTCTGCATCTGAGAGATTGCCTATCTCCATTTTGTTTAGTTCTTCTTCTGGAGTTTTGTTCTGTTCTTTCATTTGGGCCATGTTTCTGTGTCTCCTCATTTTGTCAGTTTTCCTGTGTTTGTTTCAATGTATTAGGTAGAGCTGTGATGACTCTCTGTCTTGTTAGTGTGGCCTAATGTAGTAGGTGTCCTGGAGGGTCCAGGGGTACAGCCTTCCCTGTCACTCAAGCTGGGTAGTTGAGGTGCCCCCTCCATGTGGGCTGAGTGCACCTTCCTCTTGTAGCTGAGCCTTGATTGATGTTGGCAGGTCAATGGAAGGGATTTACCCAGGCCAGTCAGGTGCAAGGACTGGCTGTGACCTCTGCCTTCCGTAGGGAATCAGCTATGTGAGGGCAGGGCGGTGGTGCTGTGACATAGTCTGTAGCTACCCACTGGGTGTGCAGGCTCTGGGGTTTCCTGGGTGGTACAGGCGAAGGTCAGCCCCCACCTATGTTCTACCTGGGGCCACCTTGTCTGAGCTATAAAGCAATCTGAGATGGCTGCTACTTGTGCTGGGCTTGGAGATTCCCAGATGGAGCCAAGCTGTGAATCTAGGCTCACTGTTGCTAGTGCTGGGCCTAGGTCCACTTACCAATAGGTATAGGGGCTAGGGGTTCACTGAGGCTGCCTGTTGCTTGTTTGAGAGGATTTAGGACATTGTGAAGCAGGAGCCAAGACCAGCCATTCATATGCAAAAGTCACGTTAACAGCTGTGTGGGCTGGTAAGTTGGATTGGAGGGAGTTTCAGAGAATCTCGAGGGTGGGGCCAATAGTGTTAGCCAGGTTGATGGAGTCTCAGATATGGCACCTGGCTGCTGGCTCTGTGGTTCTGTGCGGGGAGGGTTCAGAAAGGGACAATGGCCTCTGCCTGCCTTTCTGTCTGGGAGAAAGCTGTCCCCCAGCTCTCACCTTGATGCCAGACACTTCATTTCCTCCCTGTATGCCGCTGGTGACTTTCAAGCTGCTGCCTTGTTGCTGGAGCTCAGAGGGAGTGAGTCTGAATAAGTTCATGTGTGGGTTTTTTAAGAGGACCTGCTTGGGACTCCAGAATTTTCTTCTACTGACTGAGTCCCTGCAGGGTTTCACAGCCAGAAGTTATGCGGCCATACCTTCCTGGCACTGGAACCCTGGGCTGAGGGGCCTGGTGTGGGGCTGGGTCTCCTTGCTCCTGAGATATCCCTCCCAAACTTTTATCCACCACACATAGGTGTGGGACCAGTCAGTTCTGTGTCTGCACCCCTCCTACCAGTCTGGATGGATGTGGTTTCTTTTTTAATTCTGTAGTTGTCAGACTTCCATTCAACTTGGTTGCTGTCTGTTGTGAGTGATGGTTCTATATTTTTGTTGTAATTTTGATGTGTTTTTGTGAGGTGGTGAACTGTGTTTACCTATGCTGCCATCTTGACCGACACAATATATTTCAAGTGCTGAAAGCAAAGATAAAAAATGTTGATATGCGATTTTTGTTCATCTTCAGCCCCCAAAAGTGACTCTGGAAAGACATGCTTCTATTTTACATGCTACCATCTCGATTCAGATCTTTCCACTTGTCTGGTGTTTACATTACGGCACTGCTCTGTTGTCTGTATTTATGTGAATGTCTTTGCTACATTCAGATAGTATGGAGCATTTTGAGACTGGCTTCTCTTGCTAAATGCATTTGAGATGCGTCTGTGTTGTTGTGTGGGTTCATTCCTGTTCATTGCTGAGTGATGTTCCACTGTATGGATGTACCACTTGTGGTTGTGCATCACCATTGGAAGGATATTTGAATTGTTTTCATTTTTGGTAATTATGAATAAAGGCACTGTAAACATTGATATAGAGGTTTTGTGTGAACATACATTTCTATCTCTCAGGTAAAGGACCAAGGTATAGGCTACTTGGGCTTAATGGTAAGTGTATGTTTAACATCCAGTTGACCCAACACCATTTGTTAAAATTATTAACTTTCTGGTCAATAATGTTTGATATACAATACTTAATGTTTTCCTGTACAGAATGGGGGGATATATTATGTAGGCAGTTAACTTTTAGACACCTTCATGAAGGAAATACGTGTTTCTTGTGTTTCTCAGCTGACTTTATGTGAGCACATGTGAACAATTCAACAATGGAAAGTTCATTTGTTTCCCTGCCAGTGTAATAGAAGTGCAGTTGGAAAGGCAGGGCACTTAGAGACTAGCATTATAAATAAGAAACCTAAGAATTGTAAGTGTTAGTGTTGATTATTTTCTTGGCTATTAATTAGACAAATTTAGTCATTTATTGGGTCTCAGCACAGAGTCTTAGAAGTTGTGGAGCTTGGTGACAGATGCATCGATCACTTATCCCCTTGTTTCCACTGATAAGTCATTTCCACCCCGCATTCAAAATTGAGTTCTTTGAGATCCGCCTTCCCTGCACAGCCCAAGCCAACCCAAATTCACAGTTACTCTAGTATTTATAATCCAACATAAGCCAAGCTGAGCTTGCATCTCCTACAAAGCACTTCCTAAATATTTGTTGATTTGTTCTGCGGAACTAAAAGATATTCTTGTGAACTGAAGGCTTCCCTCCCTCTGGCTTGCCCTACCTCTCTGTGCTGGTCTCAGGCTTCTGAAATAACACAGCTACCTACTGCTAAGTTTCCCATTTTGGGGGGGATGTGGATCAGATGGTCTTGGACCTGTGGGCAAAGTGGAGCTTAGCTTTGACCTCTCTGAGTTTTTTTTCCAGCAAAGGTGAGACCAGTCTGATTATCATAGAAGCCATTTTTCAGCATTAGCGCTTTTGAAGATTCTTAATTTCCCAGCACAGTGGGAATCACTGAATTTGGAATATCCATTGCAGGTAGCCATGCAACAGAGCAGTTTAAAATTGTAGAGTCTGGCATAATCTTGTAAAATTAGAACAAGATTAACAGGACAATTTTCTCAGCTTCTTTTTCTTTCAGATGAAGGGACAGACTCAAGAAGTTTACTTGTTCTACTTCCCAATACTAGTTGGTGGCAGAACAGGGGCCAGAGCTGGGGTCTTGTGACTCAGTCACCATTCCATGATGCTTTTCCTGCTATTTCTATCATGCATACTTTATCTAATTCCAGGAGCATCTGTTTTTTAAAAGTCTCCCCTACTGCAGTCTGCTAAGGAACCAGGGCAGCATTCCTATGGAAAACTGGCTCGGGAAGTGTTTCCTGAAGGGTTTCCAGGTTGCTAATGTACAGCCCTTACTTTCCTGGAGGCCCCTGCTTGTGCAAGTAGCAGGGATTTCTGTTGGCTTCCTGGGTACCAAATAGCATGCCTAGTGCCTTTGGGCCTTAGTCTCTTATTTCTTACAACTGCTTTGAGCGGTTGGCATTATTATCACCTCCCTTTTCAGAACAGGAAGCTCAGACCCAGAGAGGCCACAGAATTTGCACTGGGTCCTGAAGGAGCCTGGACTTGAGGTCTGCTTTTTGTCCTATTTTAGTCTCTGTTATGACCTTTCTCTCTCTCTCAAACAAACGAACAAAATGTATATGCTACTGGGAACTGTGAAAATCATGTGGAATTGCCATCAGTTTACTTTTTTCTTTTCTTTTTTTTATTTCTGAAAATTAGAGGTACGGTTATTAATACATTTTAGCCAAATACTCAGTGTTACAATTTTAGTAAAAATTCTAAGGCATGAAAAATTTCCGAATCAGGAATTTTCTTGAAGGGCTCATGGCCTAAGTGAAATTAAATTAGTAAAAAAAATATGGCTCTTAAGGTTGTTCTGTGTAATGCTAGTGCTAGTACATCAAATAATACTCAAAGGTTAAAATTATCCTATTATCTAATCTATTATTCTGCCTTGAATTATTTAAAATTAAAAAAAATTTGTTGGATCAAAAGAACACAATGCATAATGTCCCAACTGAATTTGCTTAGCTAATGAACTCGTGATTATTTGTTCCTCCTGCTGGACTATTTTGCTATTTATTTTTAAAAAGTACTTAATTTTATCATTAATAGCCTTCACAGGTATCTCGAGCTGACCTTGTGGTAGAGAAATATTAACACCTCCTAGAAGAAGCTTTTTTGTTCTGGTTGTGCCTGGAATGCTTACCTGTACCTGTTCAGATATAAAGAACAAATCTAATGGCATGTTTGTAATGCTTTTTGTGTGGGGTGATTAGGTCTCACACAGCCTGTGGCCTTACTAAGCCCTTGAGGAATCCCCCCAAATCCTCGCCAAAGCCTCCCCAGGACGAAGCTCCGTCCTAGACTCTGGCCAATTAACAGATGCTGCCAACGTCGCACTCACTGTGTGCCCGGCTGGGCCGTTCTCGCCTCTGCATGGTCACTCATTAGTCCTCTCCAGGACTCGAGGAGGTAACAAGGGTAGATCCTGTGCAAGTTGACATGAGCCCAGAATGGGCTGAGCTGGGATCTGAGCTGCGCAAACTGCCCCAGCGTTTGTGCACTTAGGCACCAAGTCATGCTGTGTCCTTCACAGAAGTGACATCTGCTCTAAAGTGAGAGTGAACTAGGCAGAATGCTCAGTGTATGTGACACAATCATTGTGTGTGAGTACAGGATGTGACAAATATGTATGTTCTGTTTAGTGCCTGGTGTGCCTGCGAACTGAAAAGACATTGCCATGCCCAAAAATGATCAGTTAAAAATAGCCCCAATCTTTGGGCTGTTTCATAACTGACAAGGTTAATGTATTAAAATACCTGTTTAATCAGTGCTTTCCCCATGGGGAATTATATGCACTTTATACATGTGTCTTCATGCCTGAACATGTCTGCACTGTGTTTCTGCCGTCTGAGCCAGCCTGTGCAAAGGAGGTCCTAGAATCCTATTTCAACCAGTGGGACTGAGGCTTTCCCCGTCCAGTCAGAGCTGCACAGTTCTGACCAACAAGAGTGGCTCTATTTTGGCCAATAAGCCAGTGCCTTTTGGACCAATCCACTTGTGAGGATTTGGAGTCCTCATTTGCATGAGAACAGACCAATCTGGGACCAGGGACAGGGAGTTCTGTCTATAGAAGCCAGCTCCCCACTGACTCTGGAAGTGCATTCCTCTTTCCACGGAAGAGTGAAGGCTGTGTTTCCCTGGCTGTGCTGAAACACCCATGTCTCGCAGTAGCAGAGCCCAGCAGACCAGCACAGTCCAGAGCAGATGGGCATTGAACGGAGCAGACCAGAGAGCAGTGGAGCAGACAGTGCGGCACAGAGCGGACTAGGGAGGAGCAGAGCTGTCTAGTCAGAGAGGGGCCTGGTACCAGGGCCACCTGGCCCCCGGGCTGCCTCATGGCCCGCCTCATGGCCCTGCTGTTTTCACAGCTGTGCTGTATCACAATTGAGCTGTTTTGCACTGAATAAAGTTTCCTTCTTCATCACACCCCAAATTGGGGATTTCTGTTGGTGCTGAATTGGCACCGATGGCTGTCAGTTGACAACAGTATGCTTATTCCCAGCTTCCAGTTGAAGACCAAATGACCCACTGTGTTTCCATGGCATCAGATTATCCAATAGGAATATAGAACTCAGAAGTAAAATGGTAACATTTTTTCCAAAGTCAAGGTATTATAACCATTAACTGCTTAAAAATGAAGAATGATCCATATGAATAGGTCCTCTGCTCAATATGAAAGGGCAAATTTTATAGTCTCTTATTGTGTCCTTTTGATATATTGCTTTGTGATTCTTTTTTGGGGGGAGATGGAGAGTTTGTTATCTTCCCTACTTTGTACTCACTTTGATCTTCTTGTGCATGTCCAGGTTTTAAGGAGCCTTGTGTGGCCACCTTGGTTGCTGCCTTGACAAAATGCCTCCAAGGTGCCTTCCAGATTTAGTATCCTAATGTGCACACAATGAGCACTTGGTGAGAGTGAATCCATTTGTTCATCAGTCAAGACTTGTTTTTTGAGCACTTCTCACAGACTAGACACTGTGTCGAGCTCGAGGAATAGCAGTAACAAAGTAGGCAGGCTTTCGTCCTGGGGTTTAAGTCCGGTGGAAAGATTGGCATCAGACAAAGAGTATGTACAATAACACCTCCTGTGTTAAGTGCTGTGAAGAAAAGGCGACAGGACAAGCGTTAATTGGCAACCTAATTCAGAATTGGTGGTGTGAAGTAGGTCATTTTTCCTCCTGGAAAACAGTTTTGCCTCCATTTGCACATCAATTCTTCATTCCTTTGTGGTTTTCTACATGTGTTCCTCTGTCATCCTCCACATTTCCTGGCATTCCTGTGTGTATGTCCCTTCTACCTCTGTGCCTTCCTGACCTCTTTGAGTTGCTTATGACATATGTCTGGCTGTAGGGTGAGTGGAGGCAGTCTGGTTTCCTCACTCAGGTGTCTGGGTAACTAAGGGAAGCAGTGTTCCTATAGCCTTGGAGGGGCCTGCGGCCTGATAACTAGTGTTCTCATAGTCTTGAGACTGGGTCTGATAAACTGTTCCCATAACATGAAGTGGGCTCACATGCGCAGAACTATGTTTTGTTATGTAAGGTTTACGTTATGTAAGTTTCCGGCTTTGTTGCCCTCTAGTACTTAAACAGGTAGGGGCTTCCCACTAGAGAGGCACACAGCTTGTGGCATGTGGGGTTCGCCCACCCGTGAATAAAGGCATGCCAAGCATCCCCATGACTCCATGCATTTTCTTCCGTCTCCCAGAAGCGAGAGGGGATCTGCCTGGCCTTGATCGGTTACAACACACTTGCTCCCTCATTAAATAGCTAAACAAGGTCTTTAACATTATTTTTTTTAATTGCTTTTAGAGAGAGAGAGTAAGGGGGAGCAGGAGAGAGAGAGAAACATCGATTTGTTGTTCCATTTATTTTTGCATTCGTTGGATGATTCTTGTCTGTGCCCTGACTGGGGATTGAGCCTGCAACCTCAGCATATTGGGATGACACTCTAACCAACTGACCTACCCAGCCAGGGCTAACATGTATTTATTTTTCTTATCTCTTTGAGTGTTGTGATTTTTCCCTTTTTTGAACGTTGTCTTTTAACATCTATCAGGGTGGAATGGCTTTTAAAAGTTCTTGACCAAATCTCATTCTTGTTCTAGTAGAATTTAGAGGTCCTCCACGGCCATTAAACCCTTGGTGTTTGGTGGTTCCTTACCCAGCTGTTCATGCCACTGTTGGTGGTGTCACGAGCCACTTAGTCTCTGCGGTACGGCGTTCCTTGAGGAGCTGCACAAGCATGCTGGGCCTCTTTAAAGATCTGTAAAATGTGCACACTAACTGTGGAGAGAATAAAATGACACTGTGTGTGTGCATGCATGTTTGTGAATATACGTGTGTGCCTGTGCAGGTGTGCGTGTGTGGCACGTGTGTGCACATATATAATAGCCTGCCATTCTGCCCCGCAGAATGTTGGCAGTGTCTAAAGGGGGCTGTAGCAGACTTGGTTATAGGAATCAGGTTTCATCGACTCCGTGAAACTGGGGAGTATGTGGAGTCTGAGGGAGGCTCGAGCTCAGGGACACCCACATCAATAACTAAGAACAGAGGAAGCAGTTTTTCATTTCTAACAGGCAGCTTGTCCTAAAAACTGAAAAGTCAGATGAGTGGAGGGTGTTTTGAATCTTTTCTAAGTTTATGTCATAACCGGAATGCTTCTGGGAGGATCTTGCATTATGAGTACATAAGAATGGTGTATGAGTCCCATATCACAGTGCTTTGCAAAGTAGCAGTGCTGCCTTCGTGTTGTGCCTGGGCTTTTAATAAACAATTTCTGGGCTGTTTGCAGACTTTGTTCCCACTCTTCAAAGTGGTTTGACTGTTTCCTTAACTGCACATCTTTTCTCTAGCAGTTGCCAAAGCACATTCCAAACCTAATTAATTTCCGATCTGATTAACTCTGGTTAGTTACTGTGTAGCCACAGGTCCTTGTAGCTCAAGAGTGAAGTTTCTAAAGCGTGGCAAGGCCTTTCAGCTTTCCTTGGTTGAGCAACTGGCAGCTATGGTACTTCATAATTGTTGCCAGACACAGAGTATCAGGAAGAAGGCAGTAGAGGGGTGAAGTGCAAAAATGGCAAACTCAAGTCTGAGTTGCAGTCAGCTGAGTTAATACTGTATCTTATCTTTGATTGATGAGAGTGGACCCTAGGCTGCTCGGGGCTTTATAGCATTCATCCTCAGAGCAAGGTCCTAGGGCTAGCAGCAACAGCATCCAAGCCCCACCCAGACCTCTGAACCAGAATCTGCATTTCAACCAGATCACCAGGTGATACACCATGTAGGTAGAGGAGAAGCAGCTTCCGGCTTGTTGCAGCCACAGGGCAGAGGAGGAGGGCAGGGATCAGGCCTGAGTTTCCTGCTCTTCTTAGTAGGTGCTATTTTTACCTGTAATTCTTTCTCTTTCTTTCTCTCTCTCTCTCTCCCTCCCT
>CM052548.1:57653758-57671899 GCA_028533065.1 Trachops cirrhosus | reverse complement strand
CTCCCTCCCTCTCTCTCTCTCTCTTTTCTTCTTTCATCTGTCTATCAAACCTTTAACCATACAGAATTTTAAAAAATGTGGTGAAATACACATAACATAAAATTTACAATTTTAATCCTTTTTTAGTGTGCAGCTTGGTGGCATGAAGTGTATTCACATGCTGTGTAGCCATCACCACAGTCAAAACTTTCTCTTCTTCCCAACTGAGTTCAGCAGCCATTAAACACTAACTCCCCCTTCCCTTTAGCCCCTGGTAAGTGCCATTCTGCTTTCTGTCTGTGAATTTGACAATTCTAGGTAATTACTTAAATTTTTTACTTTTGTGTATAGCATATTATATTTAAATGTGATAAGCTAAGTTCTAACAAAATACTTCAATATGATTGATTTAAATGGTTTTCTCACTGTTAAATTTAGAAAATTATATCTAGGTACTACCAGTACTGATGAAAGAAAGTCTAAACCTAAAGAAAAAATTTATAAAGGTTCATTTGAGCCAAATCTGAGGGCATGACCAATAGCAAGATCTCCATGGATTAAGAAAATGCTCTGGTTCTGGCCAAGATGGAGGCATAGGTAGACACACTGTGCCTCCTTGCACAACCAAAAGAAGGACAACAACAAATTTAAACACAAAAAATAACCAGAACTGACAGAAAATCAAACTGTATGGAGGTCTGACAACCAAGGAGTTAAAGAAGAAACATTCATCCAGACCGGTAGGAGGGGTGCAGTTGGGCAGCCAGGGCAGAGAGGACTGTGGTAAGGCCTCGGCTGGAGGACCTGGGTGGTCGAGGCGGTGGCTGGCGGACAGGGCGGTCCTACATTTGCGTGCAGATAAACTGGGAGGAACCAATGGGGAGCGAGACAGACTGTGCAAACCAGGGTTCCAGTTCGGGAAAATAAAGCCTCAAAACCTCTGATGTAAAAACCTGTGGGGGTTGTGGTGGCAGGAGAAACACCCAGCCTCACAGGACAGTTCATTGGAGAGGCCCATAGGGTGCTAGAACATACACAAAACCACCCACCTGGGAATCAACACCAGAAGAGTCGAATTTGCTTGTGGGTAGTGGGGGAAGTGACTGAAAGCTGGCTGAGAGCCAAGCAGGCGGCATTGTTCCCCCTCTGACCCCTCCCCCACGTAGGGTGCCACAACGCAGACTCGTGGGTTACCCCACCCTGGCAAATACCTAAGGCTCTGCTCCTTACTACAGGTGCACTGAGACAAAAACATATAGCCCAAATGAAAGAACAGGTCAAAGCTCCAGAAAAAATACAACTAAGAGATGAAGAGATAGCCAACCTATCAGATGCACAGTTCAAAACACTGGTAATCAGGATGCTCGCAGAAATAGTTGAGTATGGCCACAAAATACAGGAAAATGAGAAGGCTATGCAAAGTGAAATAAAGGAAAATGTCCAGGGAACCAACAGTGAAAGGAAGGAGCTGGGACTCAAATCAACAATTTGGAACAAAAGGAAGAAATAAACATTCAACTAAACCAGAATAAAGAAACGAGAATTCAAAAAAAATGAGGATAGGCTTAGGAACCTCCAGGACATCTGTAAATGTCCCAACATCCAAATCATAGGGATGCCAGAAGGAGCGGAGGAAGAGAAAGAAATTGAAAACTTATTTGAACAAATAATAAAGGAAAACTTCCCCAATCTGGCAAAGGAAATAGACTTTCAGGAAGTCCAGGAAGCT
Organism: Trachops cirrhosus; assembly: GCA_028533065.1. Classification (NCBI taxonomy): domain Eukaryota; kingdom Metazoa; phylum Chordata; class Mammalia; order Chiroptera; family Phyllostomidae; genus Trachops; species Trachops cirrhosus. Next base: position 57,670,191 of record CM052548.1, on the reverse strand, counting down.
CAGAGAGTCCCAAAGAAGTTGGACCCAAGGAGGCACACACCAAGGCACATCATAATTACATTAGCCAAGATTAAAGATAAGGAGAGAATCTTAAAAGAAGCAAGAGAAAAGGAGACAGTTACCTACAAAGTAGTTCCCATAAGACTATCAGCTGACTTCTCAAAAGAAACCTTGCAGGCAAGAATGGGCTGGAAACACGTATTCCAAGTCATGAAAGGCAAGGAACTACATCCAAAATTACTCTATCCAGCAAAGCTATCTTTTAGAATGGAAGGGCAGATAAAGTGCCTCCCAGATAAGGTCAAGTTAAGGGAGTTCATCATCACCAAGCCCTTATTTTATGAAATGTTAAAGGGACTTATCTAAGAAAAAGAAGAAGATAAAAAATATGAACAATAAAATGACAACAAACTCACAACTATCAACAACCGAACCTAAAACGAAAACAAAATCAAACTAAGCAAACAACTAGAACAGGAAAATAATCACAGGAATGGAGATCACATGGCAGGTTATCAGCGGGGAGGGGGAGGAGAAGAATGGGGGAAAAGGTACAGGGAATAAGAAGCATAAATGGTAGGTACAAAATAGACAGGGGGAGGTTAAGAATAGTGTAGAAAATGGAGAAGCCAAAGAACTTATGTGTACGACCCATAGATATGAACTAAGGGCAGTGGGGTGCAGGGCGGAGGGGAATAAAGAAGGAAAAAATGGGACAATGGTAATAGCATAATCAAGAAAATTAAAAAAATAAATAAACAAGCTATATTTGTAGCAATGCCGTGTTATCATAGTACCTTACATTTAAGATTTTGTAGGGGAAGTATTTTTTTGGTATGTTTCCAATATTAAAACCTAAAAAAAAGAAAGAAAGAAAATGCTCTGGAGAATGGCAGTTTTGTAGTTCTTTGTATGCATTTACAATCAAAGGAGAAGTGTAAGGACGACTGCATGAAATTTATGGTGGTAGATTAAGGAGGTGGGACAAGGCAAAACTGGGAAATCTGTAGGACTGGATAAAGAAAATGGGGAGATATGTACTCTGTATGCTTGTGGGTGTAGGATAGTTAACATTTAACCTTTACAGTAAATAGGGATGGTATTCAGGCAACACAATAACAGAGTTTCATGGGCTTGTGCTCTGGGCTGTGCCTTCTGTGGAGAAAAGAAAAGGCTGTTCTGTATAGCAGAGCTGTTAGAAATAACTGGTGTATTTACTGAGCGGAGTACTTCAGAAAAGAGGCTACTTGAGATAACTTAATATTTCGAGAAACCCTTAAGAGACTTGAAGAGTTTTATTAATATGGTATTTGAAGTTCAGTCTTGATTTTAAAACAAGTTCAAACTTGCTTTGAACAATCTGAAATGGTTTTAGTTTCCTATTTTAATAAGTAGAGAATTCAGCATTTAATTGAATTTTTCTTTGATAATCTCATTCTGAAAATTAATTGTCATAGGACAACAGAGTATCTGTTGAAGGTAAAGGGGATTGGATTAAATATCCTGGTATGTGAGAGTTTTTTGTTTTTTAAAGCTAAATCTATTATATAAGTGTACTTTCTTTGGATTTGCCTCTTTTTCTTAATAATAGAGTGTTAACATCTCTTTGTTACTTGGTCTTGTTATTGAATTATTTTTAGTAAATTCAGGTCTGAGAAGAATAAAGTAATTTGAGAATTAAACTCTAGTTATCATTATAGACCCTTAGTAATTATTTCAGAAAGCTCAATCAGTGAGTCACAGGTAAGTGATTTATTTATGTGCAGTTAATTATTTGAGTGGTTCACGTGACTTGTTCTTTGGTTTTAGTTTAATCTTCAAATTATCGAACAGAAGTGACAGAAAGGACACTTGTGCTGATTTAGATAAAAATTCATTGTGTAAGTACTTCAGTGTGAAGATAAACCCATTTTTCCGAAACACTGTGCTGTCCTTTAGATGTTGCTATTCTATTAGTTGAAAATCATTTTGGGTTTGGGTTCCTTTATTTCTAAAATGAAAAAACTCCCATTTTAACAAGCTTGGGTTTGGATGACTGCAGGTAACTGCCTGCCCGCTGACCTGGTAGTTAGGGCCCTCAGGGCTGTTTTCGTTTTGTTCCTCAAGGGAGCCACGGCTTCCCAGAGGAAGAGCAGCCCTCCTCCTTTCTGTCAGGAAACACAGCTGTGTTTCTGAATGCCTTTTATTGGTCACGGACCATTAAGAACAAAATTAAAGGAACCATAAATATAAGCAACTAGGTTGGGTTATTGGATTTTAATTATTAGCTTATCTTTAAAATGTTATCTAATCACCTCCTTTGTGGCAGTAATTCATTATACATCTTTTCAGATCTTCCTTCTGGCAAGAAAAAAACACCCATTCATATTGTGGGCTAGGATTTTTGTCTTTTTAAACTCCTACTCTTTAATATCCAGCCGATGGCCGTTGGCTCAGAGTTTTTCCTTGCACCAAGTTTTGGGAGGTTTTTCCTGTGCGGTGGTGACAGGCACCATCGTGGGGCTGTCACCCAGCCAGTGCAGGGGGAGGTGGCTGGTCTCAGGGTCTTCGGTCAGGAGGTGGGTGGTTCGTGTCCCTGGACTGGTGAGGCCAAGGGGAGACTGTGTAGGTGAAGAGTGCTCCGTAGGCACCAGCTGCCTACTACACAGCGGTGCCACTGTGTGAGGATGACGAGTGGTTCACTCAGCCCTGTCCACACTGCCTCCTTGCTGGGAGGAAACGGCTGTCCCTGTGAGAGTTCATGCTACTTGGAGGACACGTGCTTTTCGACGTTCGTTTACTTTGCCCATTTTGGTTTGTTCAGTTTCTGATAGCAGAGGTATAACAGAATCATTCCATTGTTTTTCTTCTAGATTTTGAAATGCTGGCATTCTTTTCTGGAACCGAACCGCCTTCCCTCCTGCCCCATCTTAGAGTAGGACTTGAGGTTGAATGTAGCATTGCGCTTAGAAGTCGGGGCTCTGGACCCAGATCACTGGGGTTCAAGTCCTGCCTCGGCCCTTGTGCCTGTGTGCCTGTGGCCAGCCAGGTTTTCTCTGTCAGCGTTTTCATCGAGCCTGGGGTGAAAATGCCACAGCAGTCCCCCCAGCATAGGTGGGAATTAAATGCCGAACTATGCAAAGGGCTTGGTGCAGTGTCTAGAAGTAGTAAGTGCTGTAACAGATTTTGCTATTGGAAAAGCGATTAATCCCCAGTGTACTCACTTTAAGGGCCAGAATGGCATATATCCCAAATCTGCACCTGTACTGTCTGCTTGATAGGATGGACCTCCTTACATCGAGGTAACTAACCAGTCACCCTGAAGTTACCTGTCTGTTATGGGACACCTGTACTTTTCACAAGAGCTCTTGTGACAGAGCTTCCCCTCTCATTGTGCAGCCAAACTACTGCTTCTTTGAGTGGATAATTCAGCAGTTTCTCTTTGATTATTCTTTTTGGTGGTTGCCACCTCCTCCTTCTGGTATTTCTCAACAAATATGACGAGCTGGACTTGCACGACTCGCTTCTTCTTGTGAATCAGGTTAGAGGGTGAAGGTCATTCCTTATAGGCACCAGGTCGAACTAGAACCGGTAAAGCAGGTTTAGACATTTCCATGTGAACTTAGCTTTGCAATTTATGGCTTGCTTTGGGGAAGTAAGCAGATTTGCTGACTTTGGCTCAGGAGATGGCACATGACTCTTCATCTTTATTTAGAATGGGTATTTGAGTTCACTGTTATCTGAACTGTCTTTATCAGCTTCTCCAGTGTTGCTCATTGGAGTTCATAAGTATCTAGCTTTTTCTTCTGCTGGTAGAGGGCAAAGAAGGTGGTGAGGGGAGGGAAGCAGAAGTTTTTCCTGGCAGTCTGAGCCCCTCACATGGACATTGTTCTTGTTTGATTCATGACTTTCAGGATGTGTGAATGAACAGGCCATTGGCTTGCAGCCCAATTCATACCTTCGTGGAGTATGAGTCTTCCGGGACGTCCGTCATAACCAAGTTCCACACAGTGGGTGCTTAAACAACAGCAGTTGGTTCTCCTGCAGTTCTGAAGGAAGAATTCTGAAGTCAAGGTGTCAGCAGGGCCAAGTTCTCTCTGAAGGCTCTTGTAGGAAATCTGTCCCATGCCCTTTTCCTAGCTTCTGGTGGTTGCTGGTATTCTCTGGCTTGTAGAGGCATTACTGCAATCTCTGCCTGTCTTCATATCACCAGCCCTGTGTGTGTGTGTGTGTGTGTGTGTGTGTGTGTACCTCTGTGTCTGTCCTCTTATTGCACAGGTGGCAAACACAAGGCCTGCGGGCCGAATCCAGCCCTCCACCTTGTTTTATCTGGCCTGGCACCTTTTTTTTTTACCTGGCAGCAGCACTGAGTTCTCCCTTAACAGTTAAGGAGTAGTTACATTTATACAGTCCTAAAATTACATTTGGCCCTTTGAAGGCAACCTCGAGGCTGATGTGGCCCCTTGTGAAAGTGAGTTTGACACCCCTGTCTTATTGTAAAGACACCAGTTATGTTGGATTAGGCTGTACTCTGAAGACTTCAACTCAACTTGATCACACCTGCAGCAACCCTGTTTCCGAATAAGGTCCTGTTCACAGTTTCTGAGGATGAGGGCTCTGGGTGTATCTTTGGGCCACTACTCAGCCCACTGCAGATGGTAGGAGGCTTTAGAAATGCCCCCCCTTTTTTTCTATCACAAAATTTTAATCTGTAATGAAAGACTTTTTTCCTTTTTTTAAAAAAAGTTTTTATTTATTTACTTTCAGAGAGAGGGAAAGGGAAGGAGAAAGAGAGGGAGAGAAACATTGATTTGCAAGAGAAACATCGCTTGGTTGCCTCTTGTCTGGCTCCAGATGGGGACCTGGCCTGCAACCCAAGCATGTGCTCTGACTGGGAATCCAACCAGGGACCTTTCCATTTGCAGGATGATGTCCAATCCACTGAGCTACAGCAGTCAGGGCTTTTCCCTTTTTAATTAAATTTATTTTTAAAGGACAAAAAGCAAGACTGAAAGATGGAGAAAAAAGGAGATAACTTCAAATCCAAGAAAAAAATCTCAATGCATTCCTCATCCCATCCCCCATCTCCGTGTGCTGTGCCCACCCCACCCCAGTAAAAGATGTTCCTAGATATCTATTTTGAAAATCATATTATTCCTATGGTTACTGTTTAGCTGTTGAAAACCTGGCAGGAAAGGACTTGTGTACTTTTGTGGAGGTCACGCTTTATTTTGAAACCAGCTAGGAGGTGCCAGCAATTATGTGGCAGGAGATTTTCATTGTTGGATCTTTACTTAGAAAGAGAACTAACTGGTCAGGCTAGTGAGGAGGGCAGATAAGGAATCCATTGTGAAGAAGTAATCATTTTGGGTCAAAGTGATACTTGCTATTGCCCTGGCTGGTGTGGCTGAGTGGATTGAGTGCCAACCTGTAAACCAGAAGATCACAGGTTCGATTCTCAGTCACGGCACATGCCTGGATTGTGGGCCAGGTATCCAGTTGGGGGTCTGCAAGAGGCAAGTTTTTCTCCTTCTGTCTCTCCTTCCTTTCCCTTCTCTGTAAAAATAAATAAAATCTTTTCCAAAAAAAGTGATACTTGCAGTTGCTGAAAACCCCCTTTCAGCCCACTTCCCCTCTTTCCTATGGAGCTCATGGCCAGTTTGGCTGAGAGGTATGGCCTCGAAATTCCTGTGGTGCGGTGTGCTAGAGCTGGTGTCTGGGAGTGTGACCCAGTCGTGACGCACTGAAGAATGTGCACAGGATGTGTGGTGGGCTGCCGTGACCTGGGTTGCTTTGGGGAGGGGCTGATGAGGCATTATCTCTTTATGGAGGGAATTAGTACCTCCATGGAGACATCTGGAGATGGAGAAGCAAGAGGGGAGAAGGGCCCTGGCTGGTGTGGCTTAGTGGATTGAGCACTGGCCTGCAAACTGAGAGATCACCGGTTCTGTTTCTGGTCAGGGCACATGACTGGGTTGTGGGCCAGGTCCCTGGTTGGGGGCGTGTGAGAGGCAACTGTTTCACTCTCACACAGCAATGTTTCTCTTCCTCTCTTGCCTCCTTCCTTCCCCTCTCTCTAAAAATAAATAAATAAATAAGTGATCTACAAAGTTAAGTTTAAAAAAAAAAAAGAAGAGGGGAGAAGGGCTGCTGAGAGAGTCCCACCCTCTGGAGAGCCTGGCACTGCAGCCACATTCCCAGAGGGCTGCTTCCCAGAGAAACAAGTGAGAAGCTCCAAATGTGCTAGTCAGGCCTCCTCAGAGGCACAGAACCAATGGGATGTAGATGTAGATATAAAGAAGCAGAGAGGGAGGGAGAGATTGGCTGAGGGAGAGAGAGAGGAATTGGCTCATATGATTGTGGGTGCTGGCAAGTCTGAAATCTGTAGGCGGGCTGGCAGGCTGGAGACCCACAGAAGAGCCGATGTTGCAGTCTTGAGTCCAAACTCCATAGGGCAGCAAGCTGGAGACTCGGGCGTGATTTTTTATAACAGGTTGTAGTCTGGGCCAGAATTCTTTTTTCTCCAGGAACTCTCAGGCTCCTCCTAAAGTCTTCATCTGATTGGATGAGGCCTACCCACAGTATTGAGGATAATCGGCTTTAGTTAAAGTCAATTGATGCAGATTTTAATCACATCTAAAAAGTACCTTCATGGCAACATCTAGACTAGTTGGACCACACAACTGGGCACCACGGCCTGCCTGAGTTAACACTTAATGTTAACCATTTAGGCCCTGGTTGGGTAGCTCAGTTGGTTAGAACATAGTCCTGATACACCAAGGTTGGGGTTCCATCCTGGGTCAGGGCACACACGAGAATCAACCAATTCATGTGTAAATAAGTGGAACAACAAATTGATGTTTCTCTCTCTCAAATAAGCAAATTAAAATAAAAAAGGACCCTGGCCGGGTGGCTCAGTTAGTTGGAACATCATCCCATACACCAAAGGGTTGCTGGTGTGATTCCTGGTCAGGGTGCATACCTAGGTTGTGAGTTGGAGCCTGATCGGGACATGTTCAAGAGGCAACCGATTGATCTTTCTCTCTCTCTTCCTTCCTCTCTCTCTAAAATCAGTAAACATATCCTAAGGTGAGGATTTTAAAAAATTCTGAAAAAAAATTGAAGGTGAAAAATCATCAGGCACAGGTATCAGGGTGGTAGCAGGCGCATCCATTCATTTGCTGGCACCTCTGTGTGAACGGTGGTTTCTCAGGTGAGGCGTCCTCGCCCGGTGCCTCTTAGGTTTCCATGTGCTGGTGGAGTCTGCACACACCCAGTGGGGCCCCACACAGGCAGGCCTTTCATCATCCTGGGAAGACTCACAGTTCTTTCTCCTTACTGCACTACAAGAGCTTTAAATATCTGTTCTTTGTAAACATTTCTGGAGGGTAGTTGTTTCCATGAGCCATTATCTGTCCAGGTTCACTACGTTTAGAATCACATACAAGCAGATGGAATGTTCTAGACTTTGCCTGTGACTGTAGACTTTAGTCAAAACTCATCAAACTGTACAAAATAGAACTAAAGTAATTTTTATGGTAGTATTTGTAACACTGTGGGTGGAACTTGAAAACATTGGGAAAGAGATTTCATTTTATTTTTTAAAAATCTCTGGAGGGGATTATGTTACGGCTTGTTCTGGATGGATCTCCTGTTTCTGTGTGTGCCCTGGAGTTTCTATTTGTTACCATCCCTGGTTCTGTGAATCTGAGTTTTTTCTTTCCTCGTGTTGTGACACTGATACTTTTGTGGGCTCCTGTCCAGTGGGCATTCTGGATCTTGCAGGGTGTTTTAAAAGTTCCTCTTTCATTCAGCGTCTGCAGTTCCATTTCCTGGTAGACCTTACTTTTCAACTGAATTGAAATAGGAAGCAGTCTGATTTCTCCCACTGTAAAACTGCCTTTTTATCTCCTACTTTCACTGAGCAAATTGGTGATCTCCACCTCAGGCTGCACGTTATACTCACCAGAGGAGTTTTGGAAATGATTCTGGTACCCACGCTGTCATCAGATCCTGATTCATGTGCTCTGGGGTAGGGGGGCCGAGCACCAGTGTTTTTAAAAAGCAACTGCCCCCCTCACCACCCATGTTTACAGTGTGCAGCCAGCCTCGTAACATGATTTCTGAGGGCTGTACCGCCCATTCAGTTATTTTAAATCATTTCAACACAAGTGTTACAATGATGGGGGTGAAAGGCTGGTTGTCATTTGTCTTGAGGACAGTCAAAGAATGAAAGAGAAGGCAGGTGGTCACTATCTTCTGTCCAGCAGACTGGGGTTCTGTGGCTGCCCAATTCTGGCTTCCTGTGCCTGCCACTGGGTCATGTCTCAGTTCTCCTGACACAGCATATGGCGGCTACACAATAAAGTGCCCCCAGAAATGGGGAAAGAGCCATCTTCTGAAAGTAAACCTCATAAAAATAAGAAAAGTTGTAGGATGTTGGTCAGCTGTCAAAGGGACCCATAGGCCCTGGGAGACAGTCTGTAAATGTGCTGATGAAGAGACACACGATACGGAGGCTGTGGGATGGTTTGACGTCAGATTTGGACAGAATCTAATTCGAGATTGATTTAACAAACAGTATACAGGACATAACACCTGCCTGGCACAGTTCTAGGCAGTTTACCTGTATAAATTAGTTCTGTATAAATTAGCCATACTTTGGTGGGTACTACCTGTATTTTAATGGTGAGAAACTGAGGCACAGAGAGTTCAGTGACTTTCCCAAGGTCACACTGTGGGGATTTGAATGCAGGGGTCCCTCTCCAGGTCAGGCTCTTCATGGGTTGTCAGACCACAGACGACCTGGTACCAGGGGACAGTGTCCTGGCTCTGGGCTTCACCAGCCTGCTTCTGTGGGCCACTTCCTGTGCCTCACTTTCTCCTGGTGAATGGGTAGATAGCCAATTATATGATTTAAACAACAACTTTTACTTATTCTCTTCTCAGGTTAGCATATGGGATTCTTCAGCTCCTACGTCCTTTAGTTATGATTTCTCTTTTGGTTTTGTTCTTACTTACTTCTGTAGTTTTTCGAAGGCAAATCAGACATTTTTATCTGGAAAGGAAAACTATTTTAGGCATAGGCATGAACAACAGTTGCTTTTTTATCCTCAATGAACTATGTAACAGACTTGGAAAAAATTCTCCCGGGATAGCTGGAATGCCACTTCATTTTCCTCTGTGAAATCTAGCGGGAGGGAGCTGATAACATTTTTAGCTGTTGGAAAACCTCAAGATGCCTGGTTTGCTACATATGTGATTAGTGTCTTCTTGAGAGAAAAGTCCCGGCTCAGTGGTAATGACAGGGAAGCATTTCTTTTTTTTTTTAACTAACACTTGTTATCCGCAGTTGTGGAGATGTCTTCATCATCTGCTCCCATGGGGGTCCACAAAGAGAGATAGAAGACTGTTTAATTTCTGTCTGTTGGCATACAGTGTAATTTGACATGAAACTTATAATTAGATTATCAGGCTTAGTGCTGAGCTGCTATGGCTGTGCTAAAGGAGAGGAATTTTGTTTTGCGGGTGGTGAATTCCAGAGTATGTGCTGCTTGTCAGCAGGCTGGCCCTTCCTAGCACCCTGGGCGGGCAGGGGGCCTGGTCATTGTAAACAACGCACTTCACTTTCACCTTCAGGATCTGTGCAGGGCAGGATGAGCTCTCCAGTTCCTGCCTGATTCCATCTCATCCTCACCATCAGGTGGTTTGAGGAAGCACATGGGGCTTTTTTTTTTTTTTTTTAGAGGCATGGAGCCCGGGCTCTGAATCTGGCTCTGGGTGAGGGAAAAGACAGCTGTCAGGTGTAGGTCCATGCTGGGCCCTTCCCCCAGGACGTGGGTGTCATTCTCAGTAGGTGACTCTCTCCAGGGCTGGCCAGGGGGGCCACTGCTTTCCCCCCTAATGAGGCAGTGCCGCCTGGCCTGCATCAGAACGTGACCATTTCAGAATGATTGGAGTGGAACTTGTTTGTGTTTCTTGGCCATTTGGCCAAAAATAGTAGTTTATAAGGCAAAGGACACCATATTTTATGCAAATACAGGGTCTGGCAGAAGTAACGCCATTGAATGTGGTTGGTGGGGTACCCGACTGTCTTGCACGAAATGGACAGCATTTGAACATTTCACCTAAAATGTCATAAGGTGTGCTTGAGTGTGATACTGTCATGTTACAGAATCACATACCTATGACTTTGTAATAAAAGATTTTTATGTAATACAAGGGGCATTACTTGTGCTGGACTGTGTGTGTGTGTGTGTGTGTGTGTGTGTGTGTATCATGCCTTTAATCTGTGTTCCAAAGATCCAGGCCTTTGTTTCTCTTGTGTGAAGGATCCTTTTGCACCCAGGTTCTGTGAGCTCATGATCTTTCTCTGAATGCTAAATTTGAGTGTGTGCACTAAAATACAAAGTTTCATCAGGAAACCAGGCTTCCTTGCAAAGGGCAGGTCTAACAGCTGTTGTGATTTGTAAGTGGTGATGAACTTAAACACTTGATGATGCGGTGGACAACTATCATGTGGAACCGAAAGCCTCTGTTGTTTCCATAGGTGACAGAGCCACAGGTATCGCTCCTTGACATCATTCCTGGTTTGTTGTCAGTATGTGTAAGAGAAGGAAATGCTAAATTTCAGTTAGAGGATGTTGAGAATAAGGATTACACTGTTTCCCCTGTCAAGGCCATGGACCTCTGGGTTCTGTTCCCACTGTAGTCAACAGCTGGGCTCTGTAGCCTTAACTGAAAAACTGGAAGCAGCGTCACAGAATTTCATCAGAAACAGATTCCTATGCCAGTTAGGAGGAGAAGCTGTCAAAGATATTCTAGAAATATAGTTAACTCTCCAAGGGACCATGTGAGTGTCAGCCAGCCAGCCAGGAGGATTGTGAATTCAGAAGGCCTCCTGCCCCCGGCGCTCCTCCTGGGAGCATGGGTGTGCCTGGAGAGCTCGGGTCCTGGGTGGTTCTCCCTCCTGCCATCGAGGGCTGTGGAATCTGATGGCAGGAGGAGGGCCCAGTTTGCATTTATGAATTGTCCTTGTGGAGCTGGTGAACCATCTCCCCGCACAGTGAACAGAAGGGGAAATGAAGGGACCAGGTGTGAAAACTTAGGGACATAAACAATGGTCTGACTTGGCCTCTGGAGACCAACCCCAATGCATGAGGGCCCACTGGGCTTGCCGCTTTCCTGGGGTTATTTTTTCTTTCACTGAATTAACACACTGAATCTTCGCAACCCTGTGGGGTAATATTGTTATCTGTTCTCGTTCACAGGAGAGGAGACTCAGTCATGAGTGGTTAAGTACCTTGTGTAGGTTCACAGGCCCAGCTGTGTGGCTCCAGGACACAGGCGTGCCCTCAGCCTCTATTCTGTGCCTGCACCTGGGAACAACCAGCCTCGTGTGGCTTCTCCTTTAAATCCGTAGTTGTAGGACTTACAGTGAGCTAGATTTCAGGTGACCTGAGTGATGGCTGCTGTAGTTTAGCTGTAATTTTGATGTAGCTTTTCTAATGATTGAACATGGGGGAATAGAAGTATTCCGGTATGATGACATTCCAGTTCTTGGTAGGTTTAACACTCAAGGTGACTCCTCTCTCCCCTCTGCCTCCCGCTCCCCCTCAGTCTGCAGTTCAGTGTAAAGGCGGGGAGTTGGGATGCCGCAATGCTGGGCGCGGGGTCTAACTGAAGCTTCTGACTTCAATGAGGCTTCCACCATTTTGTAAATCACACCAAACTGTTAACAAAACACAAAAATTTTATGCAAGAGAAAAAATTGCGTGCGTGTTTTTTTTAATGGAGGGGATAATTTATGGCTTCACTTACTCAACACATTACATAGGGCACCAAATACGCAGGGGCAAGTAAAAGCACACAGTCCAGCCCTCCCTACTGGTAGGCAGACATGTATTAACTGCATAGCCGAGGCCTGGACTTGTTGCGATTGTGCCCGGTGTATGAGCCAGAGGGAGTGTGAGGGGCGGGAGGTGGGGGCGGCAATGGGACTGACAAAAGACTTAACGAATAATCTGGAAGGGGGTCAGGGGCCCCTTGGGAAGTGACAAGTGGTCAAGTGGATTGGCCAGGGGGTCCATACCCCAGGCAGCTGGACAGGAGCCAGGCAGTCCTGGAGCTGGAGCACTGGGCACTGGGGAGCGCCGTGCGCCTGTGTGAAGGCAGCTGTGCATGGTGCTGTGTCAGAAGGACTGCGGCGCCGAGATGTGGCACGGACTGTGCCATCAAGCATCGAAGCCCCTGGTGAGAGCATTCATTCAAATATTTTCTTTTAAAATGCAAAACTGGGAACAAGCCATACAATTTTTAATTAGAAGAAAAGCGGGGCATGGGGAGTCTTCTTGGTCTTGTATGTCAACTACTGCGTGTGACCAGGCTGTGCAGGAAAGGCCTGCGGTCCCCAGAGCAGCAGGGCACTGCGCTTAGATCCTGCGGGGCCTGGGCCGGTCGGCTCTTTCTGCACGCCTGTGTCTCAGTCCAGTCCATCTCCAGCCATGCCTACATTTGGGGTGACAATCCCATGGCCCCGCCGGGTGCTCCTGGGAAAAGAGATAACCTACATCTTTCTTCCTCTTTCCCCCACCAGGGCGGGAGCAGTTCCACGGCCTTGGCTCCATGTACTGCCGGGGGGCGGCCGCTATCATCCTCACCTATGATGTGAACCACCCACAGAGCCTGGTGGAGCTGGAGGACAGATTCCTGGGCTTGACAGACACAGCCAACACCGACTGCCTCTTCGCCATCGTGGGGAACAAGGTGGACCTCAGTGAGGAGGGGGCCTCGGAGAGCTGGGAGAAGGAAGGGCACAGCTCCGGGTCAGTGGGTGATGGCTGTGTGTTGCCCAAGGTGCCCAAGCAGGTGAAGCCAGAGGAAGCGATGGCACTTTATAAAAAGATCCTGAAGTACAAGATGCTGGATGAGAAGGACGTGCCGGCCGCTGAGCAGATGTGCTTCGAGACCAGTGCCAAAACCGGGCACAACGTGGACCTGTTGTTTGAAAGCTTGTTTGACATGGTGGTGCCCATGATCTTGCGGCAGAGAGCCCAGGGGCCGCCGCAGACTGTGGACATCTCCTGTTATAAGCCGCCCAGACAAACCAAATCTGGGTGCTGTGCCTGACTCTCAGAGACACCAGACCCCTGTTTACACACTAGGTGAGGAGTGTGACCAAGCGAGCTGTGGTCAGGGGGACAGAAAGTCGAGGAGTTCCTCTGTAGAACTGCACACGAAGGAGAAGACCCGAGAGGAAATGACAGCTAGCATGAGGCAAGGTCCACGTGAATCATCGCCTCTGTCTACGTCGCTGTGTTGGGGGGTGGGGAGCTGCAGGGTCAGGGTCCCTGCAGACTGCTGTCCCCTTGCTGATCCTTTCCTGGCAACCTGGCCTCTGACAGAAGGTTGCCCGGATGGGTGTGCACCCGTCTGAGCACCTGTATGGCTTTCATGTTTGTCGTTTGCAGACATATCTCTTCACTGTGATTTATCTTTGGTCCTATCATTTGGAACTTGTATCTCGATGCATCATGATGTTCTTGACATGTTAATTTATACAAAATCAGGAGTCACTTTTTTATATTGGTTGTAGTAGCATGAACTACACATATTATTAAAAGGAATCTTGAGTAGAACTTTGGTGTGGACCCTGTGTTGATTCAGATTTTATTTTGTGTCCCCAGTGGACTGCTTGCTGGGGGCTCTGGGGAGATGGCTGTGAACTTAAGTGCTTCTATCTTTAGAAGTTGCACTGAATCCTTACAAATTCCAGAATATTTGGATCAGCCCATCTGCTTAGTTGTCTTGATGACATGAATTCCAATAATAGAAGCAAAACTAAAAGCTCTGTTTCTGCTAAGTTCTGCTTGGGTCACCTGGGCTGTTACTGAGCTGAAACCCCTTTTTTGCTGGTTGGTGAGTGCATCACTTTGTTGTTAGAAGATGCTAAGGCAGGGAAGCTGTGAGACAATGGGTTTCGTTTTCTAAGAAATTTAATTGAGAGCACGTAGGCCAGACTTGGGGCTCTCTGATTGGGAAAGGGACGTCTCAGCCAGCTCAGGCTGTTGTAACAAAACAGACTGGGCAAAACAGACATTTACGTCTCACAGTTCTGGAGGCTGGAAGTCCAACGTCAGGGTGCCAGCCGATTCAGTTTCTGGTGAGGGCTCTCTTCCTGACTTGCACCTGGCCTCCTTGTCGATGTGCCCTTGTGTGGTGGAGGGAGAGAGAGCTCTGATCACCTTCTCTTGTAAGGGCACTGGTCTGATCATAGGGCCCTACCCTCATCCTGTCCCGAAGGCCCCGCCTCCAAACACCATCATAGTGGGGGGTAGGGCTTCAGCACATGGACTTTAGGGGGACACAAGCATTCAGCCTGTAATAGAAAGCAAAATGTGGCAGGCTAGTGAGAAACAACGTTTTGTGAGTAGGGCTTTTCTGTGGGGAAGTGTGCAGTAATGTTTCTGAGTGCCTGTGAGCTGTGTCCCAGGCCCCGCCAGGGCTGCCTCCTGCTGGGGCTCCTCCGCTGAGGTGCCCTGTGACTGCGGACAATCTCAAGTTCTCCCATTTCTTTTTAAAAGATTTTATTTATTTACTTTTAGAGAGAGGGGAAGGGAGGGAGAGAAACATCGATGTGTGAGAGCTACATGGATCAGTTGTCTCTTGCTTGCCCCCAGCCGGGGACCTGGCCCGCAAACCGGGCATGTCCCCTGACTGGGAACTGAACTGACCTTCCGGTTCGCGGGCCATCGCTCAATCCACTGAGTGACACCAGCCAGGGCTGGTCTCCAATCTCAGTTTCACAACGAACACATTGAAAAGTGAAAATGGATTAGTTTGATTACTTTTCACTGATTTGGTTTAATTTGCCATTGTATGGGCAAAAGTTGTATTAATTCTGTCAAATGCTGTTTTTTTAAGTGACATGGGAGGAAATGTGCTCCCCCGGGAGACCCGGGAGCTTGTCTTTAAACACACTGAGGGAAAGAGCGTCCCAGGAAATGACTTCATGCCTGAGGCAGGGCTGGCTGATGCGTTCCGAAGGCCCCTGTCTCCTGGGTATTCTTCGATTCTCTTGCCCACCTGCAGCTAGTGCCCCCGAGTGGGGGATTGCCCAGGAATGGGAGGTTCTCCATTGAAGACACTTAAGCATTTCACTCTTTATTGTTGCTCTAAAAATAAATAGGCTTCACTCCTGGCTCTGTTCCAAGTGGACTTTCAACAGCCAGCCGAGGCTCTCCCTTGATAGGGGGCCTGGTCCTCATGGGTTTCTGGCTGTGATCTCATGTGGGTTTCATTCCTGACCCGGGAACCAGGTCAGTTATGGGGGAGCTTCAAGTTGTTAAGCTGTGTGACCCAACCGGTGGAGGTGGAGGGGATTTTTCTGCTCTCTGTGGATTTGAGCTGGCACCCTTGAACATCCCTTCCATTGATGCCTTTGTATAATTGCAGCTGCCCCGGGAGGCCATGGACAGCCCTGGGTTAACCTGCTGTGCCTGAACTTGGAGCCATTGCTGCAGATTTTCACCTGGGGCCCCAAAGTGTCCTCATACAGATAAAAACTTTCTCAACATCTCCTAGCTAGAGATTTCCTGGTGACCTTGAGGCATCGTGCTTGGGGGAGGCGTCTGGGAAATTTTTGGTTGGGTATGTTGTAATCTGGGTGCTGCAAGCCATGGTTTCCCCTTTTCCCAGGCCGCTAGGCTGGTTTCTTAGAAGTATTGTACAACTTTGTCCTTTCTGCACCTGCCAGCCCGGGTAGAGCAGGGCTGCCTGCTGTGCCGGGAAGGCCCCCTCACACAAGTGTCTGGCAGCCACAGCACCTCCAGCACCTACTGTGTCTTGCCGTGTGTAATGTGCACTTTTTTACTTGAATTTTTGAGGGAAAAATAAGGATGCATATTATACATGGGCAGTACTAATTCTGTATCTATATAAATGTCTTTTTTTGTTTACTATTTTTTAAATATATTTTATTGATTATGCTATTACAGTCGTCCTATTATCCCCCTTCATTCCCCTCCACCCTGAACACCCTCTCCCACCCACATTCCCCCCTCTAGTTCATGTCCTTGTGTCATAAGTTCTTTAGCTTCTACATTTCCCCTACTATTCTTGCCTTCCCCCCGTCTATTTTCTACCTACCATCTATGCTACTTATTCTCTGTAACTTTCCCCACTCGCTCCTCCTCCCACTCCCCTGTTGCTAACCCTCCATGTGATCTCCATTTCTGTGGTTCCGTTCCTGTTCTAGTTGTTTGCTTAGTTTCTTCTTGTTTTTGTTTCAGGGGTGGTTGTTAATAATTCTGAGTTTGCTGTCATTTTACTACACATGTTTTTTATCTTCTTTTTCTTAGATAAGTCCCTTTAACATTTCATAAAATAAGGGCTTGGTGATGATGAACTCCTTTAACTTGACCTTATCTGAGAAGCACTTGATCTGCCCTTCCATT
>CM052548.1:57544987-57653258 GCA_028533065.1 Trachops cirrhosus | reverse complement strand
CTGGCACCCCTATAATTCGGATGTTGGAACGTTTAAAGATGTCCTGGAGGTTCCTAAGCCTCTCCTCATTGTTTTGAATTCTTATTTCTTCATTCTTTTCTGGTTGTTTTTTTTCTTCCTTCTGGTCCACTCCATTGATGTGAGACCCATCTTTCATTACATCACCATTGGTTCCCTGTGCATTTTTCTTCATTAAACTTATTGTAGCCTGCATTTTTTCATCTAATTTATGACCCAAATCAACCAATTCTGTGAGTATCCTGATCACCAATGCTTTGAACTGTGCATCTGATAGGTTGGCTATCTCTTGGTTGCTTAATAGGATGGGTTCTGGGGCTTTCAATTCTTCTTCTGTTTGAGCCATCTTTTTGCTGTTTTTTTTTTTTTTGTTTTGTTTGGTTTGGTTTTTTGGTCTTGTTGAGCTCCTGTAGTGAGGGGTAGGGCCTTAGGAGTTCACCAGGGCGGGGCACCCCAGTGGCTGGGTTGTGACGCTGTATGTGGTGGCAGGGTCCGAGAAGGAACAATGGCGCTTGGTCTGCTCTTTGTAGGACCCCAGACCCCTCCGCTGCTTTCCGCGAGCTAACTGGGCCCCTCTCGCACGAATTCCCGTGTGGGTGGGCACCTGCACCCCGCGGGACCTTCCTCCTCAGTCAGTGATCCAAAGCTCTATTTCCCGGCGCTGGGACCCTGAGTTGGGCGCAGTGCCTTGCTTCACAATGACCGCCTTGCTGGGTCTGCCGGTCGCCACCCCCTGGCCGGGGCCCACCAGCCACGGTCGCTTGTGAGCCCAGGCGCTGCCTGCTGTGGACTTGCGCGCCGCCCTGGTCGGTCAGCTCTCCTCTCCGAGTCCCTTGCCTGGCTGACTCCACCCCTCCTACCGGTCTGGATGAACGTGTCTATTTTTAAATCTTTGGGTGTCCGACTTCCATACAGTTCAATTTTCTGTCAGTTCTGGTTGTTATTTTGTTTCTATATTGTTGTTGTCCCTATCTTGGTTGTGCGAGGAGGCACAGTGCATCTACCTATGCCTCCATCTTGGCCGGAAGTCTATATAAATGTCTTTAATTCTTTTATTTAAGCGTATGTGTTGAAAGTAACCTAGAAAGTGATGATGTCCGTATGCAAGATAATACCTTGGAATATGATAATCAGTTTTATTTCAAAAAATAAATAATTGAATTAAAAAATTAAAATGAAAGATTTTTTTCTTGAATGTTTGGACCAAGAACGTGGGTGCGCATTATACACAGGAGTGTATTTTACGTGGTGAGACACCGTAGTTTCCCTACAAAAGGGGTGAGTCCAGTGCTCAAAGCCAGTGACGTGGATCAGAGAGATGGAGTTTGTCCTCCAGAGAGAAGGGGAAATGGAAGTGACTTCTGCCTCCGCCTCCACCTCCATGCTTTAGGGTGACCCTGATTATGTAGAGTGCCCACTATGGATGACAACTAGAGTTTGGCCCTTGAACAGCTCGGGGGTTAGGCACGCCGAGCCCCACAGAGTCAAAATCTGCATGTAACTTTTGACTCTCCCCAACTTAACTACTAATGGCCTTCTGCTGACCAGAAGTCTTACCAATAACAATTAACACATATTTTGTATGTTACATATATTATATACTCTATTCTTTCCATAGAGTAAGTTAGAAAAAAGAAAGTGTAATTCAGGAAGAGAAAATATGTTTCCAGTACTGCACATATTTATTGGAAAGAACCCGTGTATAAGTGGACATGCGTGGTTCAAACCTGTGTTGTTCACGGGTCAACTGTAAGGACTTTGAGGAAGGCAAGACCCTGGAACCCAAGACCTCGTGTCTGGGAGCCAATGTGTGGTTTGTCCAGGTGTTTGGCATGTTCAGGAGGCAAAATCTGCGCCACCTGTGGCTGGGGGAGTCCCAGATTGTACTTTCCTTTATGTCATTTGGTTCAGCGGGCCTCGTGCCTCCATGGCGCGCTCCTACCTGTCCTCACTACGTTATTTCACTTGGTGCCTGAGCACTCTCTCTCCATAGCCTGAAGTGCTCTCTGATCCTTTCCACTTCTCAAAGCTGGGCCCTTTGGATCTGCACAGTTGGAACTGGGTGGAGCTGCTGTGCCTGCAGTGTGAACCCTGAACACACGTGTGCAGCTGGCCTGGTCTTTCTGTGTGCCTGTTCTGAAAGCTGCTGGGCTGAGGATGCCCCTTTGCAGGAGGACCTTTGCAGCAAGCAACTGCTCAGCCTGCGAGTGTTTGTGTTGCTCCCTGTCCTCCCCTCCCTTGGATTGGCCTTGAACTCACTGGCCCATCTGCCAGAAGGAGAGTCTGGAAGGCAGCTGGTTTGAGGGTGTGAGGACCAAAGCCCAGAGCAATGAAAGGTGTGTCTAAAGCTAGAGTCCACCAGTGGCTGGAAAGGGACACACATCCAGGTTTCACCCAAGTCCAGGCCCTTCCCAGTTGGGGCTCCAGGGAACTTGACTCTGGGCTTTGTATGTGTCATTCCATTTGCTGCTGTTTGTTGTGTTTTTTGCCAAGGTTGGTTTGGTTGTTCAGGCCTCTGCCTAGCAGACACTCACTGCCCAAGACAAGTGGGGGAATGCTGGCCTGGGGAGGGCTGCTTGCAGGATGTAGTGTGTGTCTCCAAGGGAACTTCCCACTGTTCTTGGCCTCACCCACCCCTTTACTCCCTTGTATGGCAGAGGAGCTGGACCTCTGACCCCATGTGATGAAACAGCCTCTTTGGAAATGGCTGCAGTTTTACAGCCAGTTCATGCCATTGCATGGCCCACAGCTTCCAAGCTTGCCTCCACCCACCCCCCTTGCCCTTTGTTCTTGACCTTGGCCATGGAAGGGAGATAGGACTCTGTGAGTTAGCCCTGAGTTCTGCAAGTTGCTAAGAGTCCGTCTGCAGGTGGGGAGGGTATCAGGTGCTACCAGCATATATGTCTCCCTGGTGCCCTGTCCTCTGGCTTGGCCACCTGACTCAGAAGTCAGAACAAAGCATAGAACAAAGTGGAGCAGGAATCTTCAGAACAGTGACAAACTTTGTGTCTGCTCCCTGGATTGTGGTGAATGGAGTCTATAGAATAAATAGCTACCTCTGTAAGCTTTGTGTAGAGGCACGCTGCCCAACTTGTTGCTACAGTTGTTGCTATGGAAACCAGTTGTGTACAGGTGTACCTTGCATCAGCCTTACCTAGTTCTCTGCCTCTCCTTGGTATGTTGCAGAACCCCACTCAGCCATTAAGTGCTGACAGTCTTAGGCAATCCCTGATCACTGGGGACCAGAACTGGGAGATTGAAAATGTCCCTTTCCCATGCCTGAGTGGGGCAATCCGAGGTTTCTTCTGTGGCCATCCTTAGTGGGTCCCTAGCAGGATAAAGCCTGAAATTGCCAAGGTCAGTAGCCTCCTTAGTAAGGTGCCCTCCTTCCTGGGTTCACTCTGTCCAGGTCCCACTCCATTCACTGGAATTGTGTCCCCAAATAACCCTCCTGTGCAGAGTCCTTGTCTCAGTCAGCTTCTGGGGGAATGCAGGCCAAGACAGCTGCTGATCTATTTCAAATAACATTATCAAGTGGAATACTTATTTTGTTAGGTGGAAATTATTCTTAGAAAAAGTTTAATATGAGATTGGATTATAAAGAGTAAAAAGAAATTTTGTGAGTTGGGTTCCCAAGGGTCCGCCAGGTTCCAGAAAAAAAAACAAAAAACAAAGCCGGAAATGTGTCTTGGAGACTATTTCTTGGAAATATTGAGATTTGACTTGGGATGTTATGTTAGAATGAATTGCATGACTTTGGAAGTTCCTTTGTGAAGAACTGATCCCCCTAATTCCCATGAGTGATGGTTAGGGTGCTTTCTGTAAACATGAACGCATCATAAACACAAAGACAATTCCAAGAGTGGAATGACAATACCACAGACTTCGGTTGGAGTCTACCGAAACTCAACCTAGCTCCAGGGCCAGATGCAGTGCCTTGGGGTCACCGCAAATTCTGTGCTCTTCAGACTTGAGGAAATTTAGGCAGTCAACAACCGAGGGTATAAAGATGTTCAAAATCAACGTTTATTCCACAGTCATTATACAGGACATTAATATTTAGTCATGGGAACACAATTTACAACAAAAAATGGAGGGTAAATCTCAGGACAGCCTGGGGCCAATGGAAACATCACTTTTGACTGTACGGGTTTGCTGTCAAGTAGTCTGGTTGACAACAGACAGTTAGTAGGTCTTTGTTGCTACCAAAGTTTTGCCAAACCCAATGGTCTGTACGGGTGTGGTGGAAAGAATGACAGCTGGTATGTGGCTGCCAGCATCTTTCTGGCCTTGAGGGGCTGGGATAATTCACATCATGAGAATTTTGGAGAAGAGCATGTGGTCATCATGTCGGCTTGCGGGGCAGGATGGGGGCCAATCCCTAGGAGACCCTCATGGGGGAACAGTGGGAATGAGTTCAGGAGCCCTTGGGCTGCATGGCTTCATTTGTCTACACCACCCCAATAAGTGAGTTAAGTAAGCGGGTTGTCTGTGGGGTTTGAAAGTGCAGGGACTATATGAAGTGCAGGTACATATGAAGACGTTAGTTGCACCTAGCGTGTAAAAGTCTAGTATGGCCTGAGAGGGAGTGCTGGGGCTGTTAACTGTTTTCCCTTTCGGAGGGTCAGGGGGTCATAGGGAGGGCTTCATTCTGCAGAGTGAGTACAGTGGCTAGCACCTGTGGATGGATGACAAGTGGCTATTTGGTATAAGAGCTGGTGCTGAATCCTTTGGTGGACTTTCTGTTTGTTTGTTTTTAAAGAAAAAACATGAAGTCATTGTTTGGGTCAGCACCTGAGGTAATAAGTTAAGCACCAAAGTGGCCCCCCAGGCTGGAGGCGAACCTGCAGAGAAGTGCATCGGGTGGGGCAGCCCCGGGACTGCGCATCACAGGTTCTTCATGCACACCTGGCAGCGGCTGATGTGCGTCCGGATGAGCCCTGCCTTGAGCGTGTCGGGGGAGGGCGAGCTCTGGAAGTTCTGCTCGGGGATAGTGGTGAGCCAAAAGCTGTACTTGTTGGCAAAGTAGTGGCAGGTCCCCCGGCCCCCATTGCACTCGATGAACGGCGTGGCGCGGAAGTCCTCCAGACAGCTGCCTGGCGACATCAGCGACTGGCCACCACCTTCATCGCCTGCGGCAGTGTGCTGCAGAGGAGAGAGGGGCAGGGTTGTGAGCACACTAGCTGGGGACAGCCCGGGCAGGCTGTAATTGATGTGCTTTTCCCCTAACTGAAAACAACCTCGAACATTTATGTCAATGCAGACCACCACTTGCAGCATACTCTTTACTGCTAGGGGCTTGGCTGAATAAATCAGGGTAGACAGGCGAAGGCAGAGTGGGTGCCAGGCTGCTGCAGGGGAGGTGCATGGACATAAATGGATAGTCCTGATTTGTTATTAAGTGACAACTAGAACAAAAGCAAAAGCAGGTTATAATCATTAATACAGTTGACCACATTTGGGGGCAAAAATATTACCTCCCCAATCATCCACTCAAAAAATGCAGCATTTGCCTGGCAGGAGGGATACCAAAATGTTAACTTTTGTTTTAAAGGAAAGATAAAATTAGGATGTGGGTCACCATCGGAGGGTAAGTTAAAATAAGCAGTCCCTCCAAAAGTGACCCCTGCCCTCCACTCCTCTGCTGGACTATGAAGAGGAAGGAAGTATGTATGAGTGATTTTCGTTAGTTTTCTTTTTAGAGAATCTCTACTTGCTGACTTTTCCATAACAAACGTGTACTACTTGTGTAATTTATATTTTTTCAGAGGCTGTTAAGGCATTGGTCCCTTGAGATGATCCAGCAGGTACTGGCTGGGAGACTAGGACAAGGGTCGGGGGAATTTTCTTTGCCACTTCCCACTTCTATTTTTTTTGTTTGTTTGTCTCACAAACATTTTTAGCTCCATGAAGGTGCACAGTAGGCCCCTGGATCTCAAAGTTAATTATTAAAAAATGTTTGGCTTGGTTGAGCAAGCTTTGAGTGGTGAGTGGGTTGTCAGAACCTGTTGATTTAGAACAGGAATACCTCATCTGCAGTTTGCAGAGAACAAGAGGCTGTCCTTGGATGTATTTGGGCAGGGGCCGGCAAAAACCAAAAACCTTTGGGAAGTTTTCTGCTCACAAAATGCAGAAGCCTTTCTAACCCAGAGCCACCGTGTTCTTGTTTATGGTAAATGGGCTGGGAGAAGCAGACATATCTTCACGAGGCCCTACTTTGGTCTGTGAGAGCCAAGGCCATCCTGGGAGCTGCCCTGACTCTCCAAAGGAGCCCCCTGGGGCTGCTGGGACAGGGTCATGAGGAAGCACCAGGCTGGGAGCAGCCAGGCTGAGTAAGGGCTCTGAGTTCCTGTGAATCAATTTCTATGTTATGTTATTAATGTAATTTATGAAATATTCAACATGTTGGGCATGTAGTCACTATAGCTGGAGTTATGACAGTCATAATCAACATAAATGAGATAGAAGACCCACTACCCCCACTGGACTTTCCTTTCTCACTATGGTAGTGGAGAGAGCAGGACAATTGTAAGGGATGTTACCATGGTGCAGTCACTTCCCTAAATGTTAAACTAAATGTAAACTGGCCAAAACTGAGCGTCCTCTACTTTATACCCACAGGCAATCTGACTCTGGTATTTCAGGATTTTCCTCATCAGTATACATTTATCTGTCTTAAACCAAACAGCTAATGGATATTTCTTGAGGGCATTCTAGGTTCTAGACAGATTTTACATAAACTACTTAGGATTCTAGACAAAATTCTTCCCTATGTTTAGCTTTGGGATAAACCAGAAGAGTTTTACCTCTGCTGTTCTGCTTAGGAAGTTGGATAACAAACCAAATACATCCTGATTACAAAGGCTTGCTGGCAGGTGGATGGGTCCCCTCTGGGTGGGGCAGCCCCAGGCCTGGGCCCAGTAGCTGAGTTAACAAAGTCCAGGCAAAAGTGCAAGCTGCATTCTGCTCCCACTCGCCCCCGGGGGCCAGGTGCTCATGTACCGCACAACCTGAACACCTGCCCTGTCTGATGATTCTCACAAAGGCAGCTGTTCTTGCTGCTTCCCCAGCCAGGGTGTGGTTGAGGGGAGGAGCTAGATTTCTACCTGGTTCTACGTTCTGAGAGAGTGCTGGCAAGCACCACATACCATGAGGAAGGAATATCCGATCCACAGGCTCCGCCATCCAGCTGGACAGTGAGGGATGGAGACATCTTGACTGTGGACTGCTATGGCGACGGCTGGGGCCTCGCACACGGAGCAGCGGCTGATGTAGGGCTTGATTTCGTCGTCGGCCACAGGCATCATAGGCAGAGGGGCAGTGGTGGAGAGCCAGTAGGACTTGTCGTTCCGGCTGGCGTAGTAGCAGATGTCCCCAGGGTTGCAGTACAGGAAGGGCATGGTGCTGAACCGAGCCAGGCAGGAGCCCGCCAGCCCTGTGGAAGGAGGTGACAGCTGAGTGTGGCTGGCAAGCTGCTCCTCCAGGCCCAGCTAGGCTCGGGAGGCCCACGTCGGGGACCTGCCCCAGTGGCCATTTGGAGGGGCTCGGCTGAGCACTGGGGCCCAAGCCAATTATCATTTTGAGGGGTATAGACTACACTGACATTTCAGCCCGGCCCCTCTAGAAGTTCTTACACATACCTCTGCACTAAGCTGGGTCGACAGGGAGCAGCGTCTTTACGACTAGCACCCTGGGTAAGGCCCATGTTGGGGGGTCTTAAAGCACCAGCCCCAAGGAACCCCTGCTGGCATCCAAGATGAGGGCCTAGCTCATCACACCCCATGGCGCCCTCCCACAAGGAGCTCTGGCCACTTCTACCTGCAAATAACTCTAGTGCTTCTGGCTAAAAAAAATAAACTTTTTCTTATGGCCAGAGTGAAAGAGTTGAACAGGGTTAGCTTTTCTCGCTGGCTGCTCATGAGTTTACAGCCAAAGGTGTGCTCCACCTTCAAGCGCCGTGGCTGCCTTCTTGGCTCTGGTCCCAGCTTTCTAAGGCCTCTTCCCTTCTTTGCTCTGCCCCATTTTAAAGAAAACTTACTATGGAAGTAGAACATATAGACAGGAATGTGGACAAATCATCAGGGTTCAGCGTGACAGATTCCCCTAAGCATTGTCCCCACCACGGACACCACAGGCTAAGGCATCCTCCCCACTCAAGCCCCAGCTTTTAATGTACACTTGCGACATTTTCTGTGTGCTTTTAAGTCATTTTAATTTGTTTTGGCAACCAGGCTTACTTGAATAGATCGAGCACATCTATCCACATATCCCTTTCTCCTGGGGGTTCTATGTGACTCCCAGGCCCTCAGGGCCCTAGCCTGTTTATGGAAGTTGGGGCAAAAAGCTAGAAGGAGGCGAAACAGCTGGTGGCCTTCAGGCAGAGGAGCCAGCACAAGGCTGGCTCTTGTGGGAGCCTGTGGAAGGTGCCAGCCAGTTGAAGGCAGGTCTCTGTGGTCCTGACCTGAGGGCATCAAAGGCCAATTTAATCTTTTCTGAAACCCAGGGATATGAAGGGCCCAGTGCCTTTGACCAGGAGAAACATATCTGCCTTAGAGGATTCATGAACCTCACTTTGGCCACTCGATCTTTTTGTTTTAAATTATTTTATTGTTGTTCAATTACAGTTGTCTTCATCCCCCCCGCCCCCGCCTCACCATAGCCAAACCCACCTCCCGCCCTTGCTTCCACCCTCCCCCATGGTTTTGTTCATGTGGCCACTCGATCTTGACAATCTCCAGCTGAGCTGGCCTTGGGGGACCGGGGCTGGTACCTACCCAGGTCCTGGTTGTGGGCTTTCTCCTGGCCTTCAAAGTACAGCAGGCTGTATCCACTCCAGAGCTTGTTCATGCCCATGGGGCACATGGGCTCCTGGTCTGTCTGGCTGTGCTTCACCAGGAGGTAGCCAATGCTGACACTGCGGCCAGGCATGCCGGGCAGGCCGGGGGTCCCTGGGCGGCCTGGCTCCCCTAGGGTCCGAAAGAAAGCAGCCACCTCTTAGCTGCCACATAGATCTCAGCCCACAGCCTTTGGCTGCCATCACATGGTGACATTTATAGCTGTCACTTGGTTTTCTTCTAAGGCTGGGATGCTAGTAGTTCTGCCCTTGTAGACCGGGAGCTTCCTGGGGAGGACCTGATCCACATACTATGCTCAGTAAGCACGGGGTGATGACAGGGAGGGTGCTGAACAAGGGTACAGACTCAGTCAGCCTCGTGAGCTCTCCCCTCAGGGTGCACTGATGCTAAGCAAGAACTAAAACACCAGGAAGGGTCCCTGAATGTATTGAAGTCCAGGATACTTGGGCCACTCTTGGGGTTAGAAATATCCACTCAGGGGGCTGGGTTCTCTCCTCAGAGCACAGAAGAATGTCTACCTGTCTTCAATAGGACAATCCTTCAAGTGTGTGAAATTGGCTGCGCTGGCTGATCACACCTTCCCATTCCCTTTCTCTTGCAAGGACATTTTCACATCTCATTGCTTTCTCATAGGACATCCTCCACCCTGTGCTGTCTTGGTCTCCTAGCCTGGGTGGTTCCTATCTGTAAGTGTCTTCAGATGTGTATCCCCCATGTTACACAATCTGGCCATGGGCAAGTTCTTCTGGAGGTAGTACATTGTTACTTCCTGAGATCTGGGAGTTGACAGTGCAGCCTCATCCCATACTGAGCACAGGTGGATGACAAATCTCCAAATTTTTTTGCATGACTTGCTATCATTTCTGGCCTAGACCCTCCTGTACATGTACACATAATTTTAAGAAATCAATGATACAAGACTTTACAGTGACTCCTGTTAATATAATTAGTTTCTTTCAGCTCATTGTCTCAGGCCTTCAGATCTGTACGAATCTTGTCTCTCAAGCATGTCAGTTGCTTCCTTCTCTGGGGCACCTGCACGTGTCTCAGAGGAAGGAAGGAAGCCAGTCTGTCCTGGAGACTCTGTGCCAGGTATTCCGCTCAGGGGCTCTGCTAGGTGCAGGTGTTATTGGAGCACATCCAGGACCAAGGCTGCAGTGAGGGTCCTAGGAGCTGAGCTGGGGTTTTGGAGCAGAAGGGATGCAGCCTTTTGTCTCTGCTCATCTTAGCGCGTGTCTATTTGCTCCATGCATTCCACAGTCCATCTGCAGCACCACAGTGGGGACTGGAAGAACAGCCCTGCCCTCTGCCCCCTTTCATCGCCCATCACTTACCCTCCTGGCCAACTGGCCCCTGGTGCCCCACGGGTCCCAGCTCTCCTCGGAATCCGGGTATGGCAGACACACCGCCTCTTCCCTGAGGCCCAGCCTTCCCTGGTTGCCCGCGGAAACCTGTACAGTCACCAGAACAGGTGTCAGGGCCACGGAAAGAGTGACACTGGTGGTTAACAAATGCTTTTCAGCAAGAAAACAAAAGTGAAAACAAAGCAAATAAGAAAGGGAGCCTTTTCCTTGTGGTTGTACAGCAGGACTCCTACCTGGTTCTCCTGGGGGACCTTGGGGTCCCATCTCTCCCTGTGCACCTGGGGGGCCTCTCCTTCCCTGTGGACCCATTGGCCCGGGCTGGACAGTAATCTTCTGGGGAATTCCTGCAATCCCTGGGGATCCCAAAGGACCAGGGGCACCTAGAAAGGGAAAAGGAAGGCAGTTGACATAGGGGACCAATTGCTTTCTTTCTGTGATTTCTACGCTTTTTTTTTGACCTGTTGAAACCAACCTTAGAGCTTTCTAGAACAATCTTGCTTTTAGAGATGAGATGGGTTGATACTAACCCATCTGAGTGGCTGCTCAGTGCCTGCCCTTCTAAGAATTACTTTTGTTCACCTGTGCGAGTGCCTGCAGACCCTATCTGCTTTCCTCTTTGCACTTTAGGGTTTGGGCCACATAAGCAAGACTGACTTTAGAGGTGTCCCCATGTCCGGAAGGGCAGGAATAGTTCTGAAGTCCACTCCTGGTGGCAGGCGATCTAACTTGACAGCTTGGTAGGTGTGCTGATGGCCACTTACCCGGGAGTCCGCGGTCTCCTTTGGGTCCCTTTGGGCCTCGGTCGCCCACGCTTCCTGTGACACCTGTGTTTCCCATGAATCCTTGATCACCTCTGGGCCCTTTGAGACAAGGAGGACATTGAGGACACTTGCCTGGGTGAGGAGTCCAGTCATCTCTGACCACTGCTGCCAGCCTCCCAGAGGACATGACCCATTCGTGTGGGCATGGTTACCTCTATCTCCTGGGAGACCATACACGCCAGGCTGGCCCTGGGGCCCAGGGTCTCCAACCCATCCTTTGGTCCCTGGGTTTCCTGGAGCTCCTGGGTTCCCCTCGTCTCCTTTGCTTCCAGGAAGAGCAGCAGGCCCAGGTGGCCCTGGGAGGCCTGGGTAACCTATTGACAGGAGTCACAAGCACAGAGGGTTTAACCAGGAGGAAGGTGCAGCTGTGGCCACGGGCAGGGGGACTCATGGCTCCCAGGAAGCTCTCCAGAGGCCAGTTAGAAAGCCATCTGATTAGGGGACGGTCTTTGGCAAGTTTGTAACACTGGGAGACTTTTTTCTTTTTATTGTGGTAAAATATAAGTAACACTAATTTATCACTTTAGCCATTTGTAGTGCTCACTTCAGTGGCTTTAAGTACACTCACATTGTTGCGCAATCATCACCACCATGTATCTTGAACTTCGGCATCATCCCAAACTGAAACCCTGCCCCATTACCCACTGACTCCCCAGCCCCTCCCCTGGCCCTGGCAACACCCACTCTCTTTTCCATCTCTGTGAACTGGACTCTTCCAGGGACCTCGCATGGTTGGAAGTGTGTAGTGCGTGCCCTTTTGTGTGTGCCCCGAGAGATTCCGATGCACAGAAGTGTGAGCCCTGCTTACCTTTCAGGCCAAATATCCCTGCTGGCCCTTGGTCACCAGGTGACCCAGAAATGTTGGAAGGGGGTGTGATGCCTGGAAACCCCTGAAGTCCTGGACTTCCAATTGGGCCTCGTTGCCCTTTGGAGGGAAACAGAAGTTGTTTTTAGTATCAGCATCTGACTTTTTAATCTATTGTTTCCTCTACATGCTATCACCTGTCAGGACCACAGCAACCAAGGACAGGCAATGATGGAAGGTGCCCCGAGGCCAGGGAATGTCAAACACAGCTCTTGGGATGGGTACAGGGAGGCAGCGGCCTTGTGGCCCCCACTCCCACCAGCCTCATCTGCTGTCAAAGGGTCCGAGGGACCCAGCTCTGCTGGGATCTCGTTCTCACCGGAAGGCAAGTTGCTCAGAGCCTGCCTCACTGTGTCCCACAAGACGGCATCACCCAAGAGGTTAGGTTTGTTGGCTCCGCTGGCACTTGTGATGGGACAGGAGTTTCCAGGATTGGCAAGATGAGGCTCCTGAACTACGCTGATATTTTTAATTCTCCCTGTGGCTATTCATCAGTTTCCTGGGTCCCAGCCATGGGAAGAATCAATTCTCACCGCTCATGGAGTCTGTATTTGCCATTTGGCCTACTCACTAAGGTTGATGGGTGACTCCAGATCAATACTGGTGGCATTCCTGGATGAGCAGGAGAGACAGAATATTTGAGTCCCAGCTGGGGTCCCTGGTTCAACTCAGAGTGCAAACAAGGGTCCTTTAGGTGCCTATTTAGTGCCAGGTTTTTTACACTTTTGGGCTTCTCGTTGGCAGTTTCACTGTTTGAGCTGGCCCCCAGGCATCATGCTGAAGTGCGGTCTGGTGTTCCTAAGCTCGCAAAGGCCATGGGGTGCCTCAAGGAGAAAACATGTGTTTAGGTGAGCTTCCTTCAGGCATGAGCTCAATGTTAATGAATCAGCAGTTTATACTGAATCAGGTGTCTTTAAACAGAAACATATATAAAAGGAGAGTACGTATAGATCAGTTGATGAATATGTGACCTGGGGCTTACAGGAACCAAACCCTACATTTCCTCTAGAATTCCTTAATTCAGTGTTTGCAGCATATAACTATTGCAAGTAACAAGAATCGACTGTACTTGAGCCAAAGGCTGGGGCCCTTCAGCACAAATACAGGACAGACCCTGAAGGGCAACCCTTACAGATGGAAATCTGGGGGAATCCTATTCTCCCCTGTGCTGTAGCTGACACAACGTTTATGGGTGCCCGCCTGGCACAAGGGGGCGGGGGTGCTGCCTAGGCAGTGGCAGGAGAAATGGCCAGCAGGGAAGGAGACTCATTTCTCCCATAAGTACAATACTAGTATTTGTTTTCCCATAAGGTCTGGGGATTCAGAGATTAGTACTGGAACACTGCAAAAGATCAGTGTCACAGTATCCAGGGACCATCCTCTCTACTGCAGAGGGAAGAGGGAATTGGGACAGCACAGTGAAAATCTGTGAGAGAGTAGTCTCTGTGTCCCCCACATGGCTTTGTGAGTAATCGCTATCCATCAACAGCACGAAGAGACTTTCCCATCGGGAGGCTGTGGTTCCCAGCATGGGGGACAGGATCCTGTTTGTGTGACTTCCGAGTGGTACGAAGAAGCAGATACCGGGAGAAGCATTTCGAAAGGTGTCACCCTGGGCTCACTGACTGCAGGCAAAAGCAAGCGCATTTACTAGACTGGGGGGTTAACCAGCTGCTATCTGTAGTTTGACATAAAGTGATACCAAGTAGGCTGCTTCTAACTATTGTCACAAAGTAACTAAAACAGATGGTGAGTGGCTGTGACTAATGGCAAAAACTCTGGTGTTAGAAGGTCCCAACTGGCCAGATTCCCACAAAAACATAATGAACTTAATTAACAGCAGTGAGTAGGCCTCTGTTGATGAGGACGTGGAACGAGCAGGAGTTAGTTTGCTGCAATTAGGGTCAAAATAGCTCCGTTTCCTTGGTGGCCCCTGAATCTTCCTAAGTACTGAGATAAAAACCCTCGTTTAATGAAGTCTAATGCAAGGCCATCTTGCAAAACTCAGAGGCAAATCATGATCCAAAGCCTGAATGGAAATACTTGAGGCTGCAAATTCAAGCTTCTGGAACTCACGCAGGGGACAACAGATTGACATGATTTCCCTAGCTGTGGATAAGAGTACGAGTTCTGACCAGCCATCTGCAAACGTCACTAGTGAAAGTCACCTTTCCTTAACCCCAGTGGCCTGGTGGGCACAATGAAGGGTCTCTTCTGGCCTTCAGGACCACTCAGAAGCCACCAGGTCACTGGGCTATTGTGACTTTCATGCAGGATGAGGGCCTCATAAGGGGTAAGAGCTTAACAAAGAGACGCTATGCTTCAGGACTGTTTGAGAGCCGGAGAGATGTCCCATGTCCCCTTGACGGAGAGCGGGGAGCTACACCATATGTTCAGAGTTCTGAGAAACTCATGCTGCGCAGGTGAACGTGGAATAGGATCACATCAGGTAATTTAGGGATATCATGGAGCACACATAGCTTTTTCAATGGAGGTCAGAGAGTTACCCTACAGTTTCATAGTATTAACCTTGAACAAATATCAAGGACTTACACTATGCCAGGCATTTAGCTGGTGTACACACAAAGGAATGAAAGAGAGCTAGTTGCTGCTCTTGTGGAAACTGTATCTCATCAGCTGCAGAGTCTGAACAGCACGCTGTGTGAATCGGATATGAATACATGCAGTGTGATATTGATCACGATGTTGTGAGCGCTGCCTGTGGGTCAGGACTGCATGCACTGTGTGGAATCTGCTTCCCTCTGTTCCCACCACAGTGGGTCTCATCTCCATCCTCCAGGCCCTCTCAGGGCAGACAGGTGAACTGACAAGCACGACTCCTCCTCTCTCCCACTCTGGCACCCAACAACATACTGGGTTCTGGTTATGCAGAAGGTAATGCTGGAAATGCCTAGCGTTACCTGGAGCTCCTCGCTCCCCTTTTTGTCCTGGGATTCCAGCAGGACCTGGAAGAATGTTGGGCTCTCCTGGCTCACCCCTGTCCCCAGCAGGACCTGGGAAACCTGGGTCTCCATGCATGTCTTCACCTGTGGCAGGGTTAAACGGAGATGACATCACTATCTTCAACCACGCACAGTGAAAGAACAGGAATGCTCTCCAATGGGATGCAAAAATAGAAGACCAGAAGGCAGCTGTGGTGATTTCAGCTTGCTGTGTGGCCTCCATGTCCCACAGCCTGAGACTGGTACACCATTGCTTTGAACTGAATTGTCTCCCCGAAATGCATTTGTTGAAGGCTTAATTTCCCATGTGATGGTTTTTGGAGGTGGAGTGTTTGGGAGGTGACTGGGTTTAGATGAGGACATGAGGATGGGCCCCATGACGGGATAGTGTTCATATAAGAGACCCCAGAGAGCTTATTCTCTCTCTCCACCATGTGGGGACACAGCAAGATGCTGGCTGACTACAAGCCAGGGAGAGGGCCCTCACCAGAACCAGACCATATCAATGCCTAGATCTCGGACTTCCAGTCTGCAGAATGGTGAGGATAAATGTCTGCTCTGTAAGCCCCCAGTCTGTGTTACAGCAGCCCACGCTGGCTAAGACAGCATTATCTGTTTCAGAGTATAAGCACAGCCTCAGGACAGGCTGGGCACCCACTGCCTTCCCTGTGCCAATGAAATGCAAGATTACAGATGCTGCTGAAAACCCAAAACATTGTTTCTTTCTCCCTCCAAAAGCCAGATGGGCCTGTTTGACACAACTTCTGACTTAGGGGGATAGGTTCTTAGGGATCACATCTCTGTGGTCTGCAGAACCCCAGGGACCCCAAGTCCACATGGCCTCAGGGATGATCAAACAGTCCTCATGGGGCAGTCCTGCTCTCTGAACTGCCCCTACCACATCCTGCATCCTAGTGGCCCTCCTCATCTCCCACCCACCCAAACCTGCTGGGCATGGCTGCGTGGCCACATGGCCCTGTGCCTGCAACTGCCATGGGTACCTGGGGATCCTGGAGAGCCTTTGGTGCCTGGCAAGCCGTGTAATCCACCGATGCCTTGGATGCCCGGTAAACCTGTGTGGGTTTCACTCACAGTTATTTCATGCATGGGAGAGCAAAGAGAGCAACCCGTACAATGATTCAGACATGTTTTCATTTGCTATGATACGGTCACTCATCCCATTTACTCAAAGAGGAAGCAGTTCAGCATCTAGTCTGATGTGTAAATGAATCACTTGTATATCACCTGAGAGAACCAGTTAACTTAAAGATGGATTTCCTAAAATCTTTACACACTCATTAGAGTGCCAGGAGGGACCTGAGAAGTGGTATATTCTGTTTCTCTTCTTAGAGCTTGAGTCACTGGACATATTTGGTTTCTAAAAATTGCCTGGAACCAGTAGCCTGGCATTAGGTCCATTCCATCTGGATTCTCGAGGACAAACATTTCTAAACATTTCTAAAGTAGGACAAAGGACACAGACAGCAGTTCTTTCTGGGATGTGGAGCGACAGAGCAGCTGAAGACTTGTCCATGACCACAGGCCTGGCCAGCCTTGATTAGGGGCCTGTCAGGGCACCCAGGACCTATTCCCTGAGCAGTAGCCTATCCAGGTCAGGTGTATAACTCTCCAAATCCCACTAAGGGCTCCACCAGACCTCTAACAGTGGGAAGCCGGGAAGCCTGTGGTGGAACAACTTTGTGTCTGTCCCTCTGGTCCCTCCTTTGCACTGCCCATGTGTTGACCAAGGAGTGGGCCCTACAACTTCCCGGGCAGTTTTCACGCATTGTTCCGGGGAAGGACACACCTCTGCAGATTGAGAGATCTATCTTTCTCCCAGTGGGCCTGAGCAACTGCAAACCCGGTTCTAGGTATGCTTTGTGTGGACAGTAAAGCACGCACACCCCTGCCTTTGACCTCACACAGTCTTACAGAAAGCAGTGTGGTGAGAGGCCACCCTGGCTAATGGTGCCTCTCTGCAACTGGCAAGTCTTTCTAAAACACTTCGCACTTGTATCTGTGAGGAGAGAATGGTCGTACCTGGTAAGCCTGGAATACCTGGCCAGCCATAATCTCCTTTCTCGCCAGGCACTCCAACCCGGCCAGGGTCTCCTCGCTGCCCTCTCAGGCCTGCCTGTCCTGGAAAGCCTGGGGCAAGAAGGATACATCCATAAGTCAAACACAGGAACCCTGAAGCCCTTGGGAGAGGCCTACCTGCCCGGCCTCCAGGTCCCGTCTGGATGGGACAGGAGGGGGTACTTTTTGGGAGAGGACCACCTTTCCACCTTTCCTAAGCAGAGAATGCATGTGGCTTTGGACTCCACATTCAAGTTTAGTGGGTTTAGCTCAGCCTTGCCAAAGAGAGAACAGCTGTGTTTTCTTAGTCTTATCCTATCATCCAAATAGAAGTTTGGAGAGAACCCATGAAACAAGCCCTTCAGGATTAGTCTGTCAGAATCACAGGTCCTGGGTGAAAAGTAAACAAAGCAAAAGCAGCAATAAACCAAAAAAGCATGAAACTAGTTCACTGTTTGCTTTTTGTCATTAACTTGGGATCCCCAAAGGAATTTCTACTTTTCCAAATTCATGAAAAAGACTCTACCAACAAGAACTCAGTCCGTGTTTATGGAGAGACAGACACTAGGCCACACAGATGCCCCTCACGGCCAGGTTGGCTGTTTCCACGTGTTTGGTCGTAAGGCACAGCAAGGGAGACGGCGACGTACAAGAGTGAGCTTCCTAGTGTGAGGGGTGATCGTAGCGGACAAGTCCTTGGGGAAGTTGGCTGCCTTCGTGCTGAGGCATCGGATATTGGGTGGCTCCGCTGTACTCTGCCCCACTGGCTGCTGCACTGTTAAGCCATGCCCTGGGGAGTGTGGGAGCTGGAGGAAGACTGTGTGACTGCAGGAGATTTTACCTGTTTGCCCTGTAAGTCCGGGAGGGCCTTGGGCTCCTGCTATGCCTGTTATCCCAGGGAAGCCGATGTCACCTTCTGCTCCTTTCTGTCCAAAGAATCCCTTTAGACCTGTAACCACAGATTTACTGCTCAGAACAAACCCCAGACAGTGCATCAAACTGGGGCTCGGTGCTCGCAGGGTTCAAGGGGATGCAAGGTAAAGGATGCCACCATGCCACATGTGGTGTTTTTGTGTGAATAGGGCTCAGCACCTAAACATGTTCCTTCATCAACAAATTTTTTTACCTAATTCTTCCCTCTGAGCCTGCGATCAGCAGCCTCCGAGCTGGCACGTCCT
Organism: Trachops cirrhosus; assembly: GCA_028533065.1. Lineage (NCBI taxonomy): Eukaryota > Metazoa > Chordata > Mammalia > Chiroptera > Phyllostomidae > Trachops > Trachops cirrhosus. The sequence goes on along the minus strand of CM052548.1, from coordinate 57,635,118 downwards.
GGTATTCACACCCTCCTGCAGCCCCTCCCGCACCAACAGGGCTGAACTGTGTCACCACCAGGATACCGTGGAAGTCACGGTGTGCCACTTCAAGCCCAGGACACAAAATTCATCCCTGCTTTCCCTGGTCATCTCTCTTGGGTCGCTTGCTCTGGAGGAAGCCCCTGCCATGTTGCGAGGACACTCAAGCAGCCTTGAGAGAGGCCCTGGGGTCGAGGAACAGAGGCCTCCCACCTAGGGCTGTGTGAGAGCACGATCTGAGGTGGATTCTCCAGCCCCACTCCAGCCTTCAGGCGATGCAGCCCTGCCGACCTCAGAGCTGGGATCTCATGAAGGAACCAGTCAGAACCAGCTGTTCCCGAATTCCTACCCTCAGAAAACGTATAATACTTGTTGATGTTCTAAGCCACTGAACTTTGGTACCTTATTAAGCATCAATAGATAACTAATCAAAGCCCTTATCAGAGTGTTTTTTTTAAAACCCTCATCTAAGGATATGTATATATTGATTTTAGAGAGAGAGGAAGGGAGAGAGCGAGGAGTAGAGAGAGAGAGAGAGAGAGAGAGAGAGAGAGAGAGAGAAACACTGATGTGCAAGAAATACCAATCAGTTGCCTCTTGTATGCACCCCAACTGGGGATCAGACCTGCAACCTAGGTATGTGCCCTGTGTGTGAATAAAACCTGCAGCCTTTTGGTATATGGGATGACACTCCAACTGAGCCACGTGGCCAGGGCCAGACTGGTTTTCAATGTGTTATGTGCCATGGAATTCTGGGGGACTTGATAAATATGCAGATGTTTGAGCTTCTCCCAGAGGTGACGTAGCAGGTCTAGGGTAAGGCCTGGAATCTGCATTTTTAACAGGCACTTGATGTGGTCATTGGGCAGACATAAAGAAGTGTTGCCTTCATGTTAGAGACAACATTCTGTCAAATGTTTTTGTGATTTCTGGTATGCTGGAAGGTTTTAAAAAATTCAGACCAACCTGAATTCCATAGTCACTTTTGCCCAGTGTCTTTTTAAATCCACGAGGCTATTGTGTAGATAAAATACTGTTAACATTTTTGTGGGCTTGAAGAAAAACTACCTAAGAAGTTCTGCTTATTTTCTATTGACTCTTTTGAAAATCTGCTCAAACCTCTATTTATCCAGTACATCTCCTTTCATAACCACTGCTGTCATCTCCACTCAAACTGAGTGAGTCCAAAGTAGCTTGTCACTTCATCCTCTGAGAGACTGGGCCTAATCACCGGCTCCCCCAGACCCCTCCTGTTTGGGAGCTGATCTGACCCAGGACCCCACACCCACTTCCTCTGCTGCACAGGCTCTGTGGCTGACCTCACTCAGCACACTCATTTTTCTTAGGGTGAATGGGACACCTCCAGGGATGGTTGATCAACTGCCACTGCCCCTCCGCCCCTATGATACAGTCCCCAGGCGATGCACAGAGTGAGAGGTTCTATTTCCTGGGCCCACAGTTGAACTACAATCTAAACATCCAGGGGTAACAACCATAATTCTTCGGGAAAAGTAACTTTTCTTCCCTGACATTTTCAGTTGCACAAATGACATATGGAAAGATGGCTTCACACTTCTGCTATTATAAACCAAACTGCTGAAACACCGTATTTTTAGGACCATAAGATGCACTTAGGTTTTAGAGGAGGAAAATAAGAAAAAAAATTTTCGAAGCAAAAAAATGTGGTAAAACATTTAATAACATAAATAACATAACATTTCACCAATGTAAATAGAACTCAACAGCAGCATTAACAACCATTATTCCTCCCAAATTTGGAGGTGGGGGGAGTGCGTCTTATAGTCTGAAAAGTACGGTAATTATTCAGGACAGGAGATCCAGTCAGCCAAGAGCCACAAGGCTCAGCAGCCTGGGCTACCCTGTGACTGTGAGGAGAGCCATCGGGAGACCAAATCTAGATCCACATAAGTCCAGAGAGGCTAAGTAGTTGAGGCTGCCTATTCCTGAGTGGTAGTCCTCTGATCCCATGCTAGCCTGAATATCCCTTTCCATTCTGGAGCTCTTTCTAGATAAAGAACCAGGATAGCATCCTCCCCATTGGCCAATTGAGTGAACAGACTCTCCTTGCCCCTCACTAGAGCTATCCCTAGAAAGACTTGGGGCTCCAGGCAACTTAAGCAGTGTGGGATCCCCTCAAAACAAGATGCCCAGAAGAAGGCATCATCCTATCATTTGGTGAAAGGATATTTCAAGTCCCTTGAGATATGACTATAGGCAGGAATTTTGACCTAGAACTTCAGGGATGCTCAGAGAGAAGGAATGAGCTCCTGTGCCACACGAGGCCCCTGACTGCACACAAGGCTGGGGAGCTTCTCCTTCTTGTCTCACTCAAGAGATGGGCCGGACTCCCACCAACCTTTCTTCTCGACCCTTTGCTGTTTATAAGGAGCTCCAGTTGCCGCACTTCTGCTTTGTGCCCTATAATGTGTCCCAGGAGTCTAGGCTCTGCTTTTTCCCATGAGTTTCATTTTACAGGCTGCATAAAATGTTGAATTTTATAAATGTTGATTCTGGCTATTTTCTCTTTCAGGGAGAGCCAGAGAGAGGTTTCCTGACTTTGTCTTCAGTTTTAATTTAATTAAAAACTTCAGACCCCCCTTGCACACTGGGCTTGAAGACCTCAAACTATTCCCTATAATGTGATCCATAGTGCTTACTGAAGAGTGACAGATTTGGCAAGCCAGTTCATAAGTGACGACACAGAGAAGGGGTCAGGGCTGTGCTGAGAGGAAGAGTTGGAAAATGACTTACGTACCTGGTGCTCCAGTGATACCTCGTTCCCCCTTCAGGCCTGGGCTTCCTGGTAAATTTATAGTGTCTCCAATATCACCTGTTGGGTACAAAAGAAAGATGGTTGAGAACAGATCTTCCTATTGGGATGTGGTTAGTTTTGCAACTTCTGTTGTGCTATATTCTTAATAAAAATAATTTGCTTCAAAATAACTAGTAGCATCTGCAGATCGGATATCAGCACAACTTCCCAGAATGCTTGGGGTTGTGGGGGCCATATTTTCCTTGTCCAAGCAAAACTTACCAATGTCACCTGTGGGGCCAGCCTCGCCATAAAGACCTGTTCTCCCCGGAGAACCCTTGTCACCCTAGAGTCAAACATAAAACCATCTTAAAAGGCTATTCATAAAATAAGTGTAATTTTGAAGGTTAGTGTATATGACTATTTGATAGGCTAAAAACACCACCCAATCCCTGGCTGGCATGGCTTAGTTGGTTGGAGCATCATCCCTGAAACCAAAAGGTCATGGGTTGGATTCCCACCAGGACACATGACTAGGCTGTGGCTTTGGTCTCCAGTTGGAGTGCATGTGAGAGGCAACCAGTTGATGTTTCTCTCTCATGTTCATGTTTCACTTTCTCTCTCTCCTTCCCTTTCTGTATAAAAAAAAAATAAAAAAGGAAAACAAACCCCAAGATTTTGATGTCCTCATTTTGTAGAACACTCCTTAAGTTTTTTCAATGCCATATAGTAGGTGGTTTGCTTATACCTCATTACATTGTAAAGTAGTAAAAATGAAACAAACTTGGCAGCTTTATTGAAACGAATGACATCACTGATGCAGACCATGGCCATAATGGCGGTGATAATAACCATGGCTGATTGCTTCCTCACCCTCTGCCAGGCTTTCCATGGGTGAATGTGTTGGGTCCCATCTCAAGAGCTTTTTAAGTGTCACAAGAACCCCATGAAGTAGGTGTTATTATTTCGCAGGTGAGGAAATTGAGGCACTAAGCTAATTAAGCCACAGAACTGGGATACTGATTTGGGCTGCCAGATTCCCCAACTTGCTCCATATCACATAGTTGTGCACTTCCATCTGTGGAGAGACTGAGACTTCTAAACAATGTTCATTGTTGATAATGAGATCGGGAGGTCACTCTGTGACTCCAAAGAAACCATGGTTTTACACCCTAGAGTCAAACATAAAACCATCTTCTAAAGTGCCTCTGCCTCACAGGGAGGGTGGGATTTCTGGTCTACCTTGCTCCCTCTGATCTCTACTTTAGCATCAACCTGGGACTTCAGAACTATCCTTTCCTAGCATGGCTTAACTTGTGTCTCTAAATGATTAATGAAGCCCTATTTTGTGGGAGGAGTGGGGAGGATGTGCCAGAGGAGGTACCTTTGCTTAACTCTCTATTTTTCTTTCTTAAAGCCTGCTTTATTAAAGCATAACTTACAGTGCAGTGCACTCATCTTAGATGCTCAATCAGTTCTTACTCATGTGACACCGATATAGACACAGAGCAATCAGCACTCTAGAGAGTTCCTCTGTGCCCTTTCCTACTCAATAATCCTGCCTCTCTTCTGACTTGCCTCTATCAAACAGTCTTGTCATAAAGATGGAATCTTATCAAATGTACTTCCTGTTTCTGGTTAATTTTGTTCGATATAGTCTGTGAGATTCATTTGTGTTTTTGCATTTATTAATAATTCTAACTTTACTCTTATGCACTAGTCCACTGTCTGAACACACCATGTTTATTTATTCTTCGTCCTGCTGATGTTTCCCAGTGTTTGACTGTCATGGATAAAGCTGCTGGGAACACTGGCACATGGGTTCTTCAGTAGACATAGGCATCTCTTCGAAGCTGACCTGACTAACTGCACACAAGGTGGTATAAGGTCCTCTCAGCTATAGATTTTGGGGTGATGGAAGGAAGACACCTGAAGAATTCGGAGGACTTCATGTATACCACGGTAGGCTGGGCAAAAGGCCAAGCCACAGCCTGTTGCTAAAGGTTCACTACAGGGTAGCTAGACCTTCTGATCTGCCCCAAATACGCTGATCTCACTATGAATGCTATAAATGGGTCAGTTGTATCCTGAGGACTGTGAGTGTGTAATAGCTTTTAAATGAAAGGGGATAAAAAGAGAATTCCATGGCATACAACCTGTGGAGAGCCAATCCATGTCATGTTACATATACTATTTATACTGCACTCGACAAAATGGCAAGGAAGCTACTACCTGCATTTTATAGATGAGGACACAGGTGTGCAGAGGTGAGAACCCTCCTCAGGTCGGGATCCACCACTGTTAGCATGAAAACATGGTGCCTGGAGCATAGCAAGTGCTCAAAAGACATGAACTGAATGAAGAAATGAAGAAATGGCAGGCCGGTTGTCCTCCCCTGCTATGATTCAGTACTGGGTTTTCAGTGCTGATGTCGCATATGTGCTGGAGTTGAGAGCTCAAATCTCTAGAAATTCAAGTTTTATTCTCTAGGTTCCCATGAACAAACGCAGACACCATGCTTCATCCAACGGAAGTGCACAAAAGGGCAGCAGTGGAGGGGGTGGCACCCCAGTCGCCGCTGGTGTTGGCAGCACAGTGTCTCCTTACGCTGACCCAGGGACCCCACCTGCCTGGGGCTCCCACTCTGAACCTGTGCCTTGACCACTCACACACTGTAAATGCTGGGCCGCGGCACTCGGTCAACAAGCAAGGGGAGAGGAGTTGACAAGAAGACATGGGGTGAGAGGCACCCACTTACCCTACTTCCTGTGACGCCTGGAAACCCTAGAATTCCGGGGGAACCAGGCACACCGGGGAACCCTGGCAACCCAGGGATGCCGGGAGCTCCGATGTCTCCTTTGACTCCTTTGATGAAGCTGGGTTGCCCAGGCAACCCAGGGATGCCCGACAGCCCGGGGATCCCTGGCATTCCTGGAAGGCCTGCAGGTAGACACCAAGTGTAATGCCCTGGTGAGGACATGGCACCTGCCCTCCCCAAGCTTTTGACTTTGTTGTCCCAAGTGCTGCAAATCTTAAAATGGGAAGGCAAGGCTCATCAGGCCTCAAAGAAGCACCTGCGAGCCCACGTGTTGCGATGTCAGGGGGTCAGGCATAGGGGCGTCCTGCAGCAGCTTCTCCTTTAGACTCAGAGAGGCAGGGGTGGGCACGGGGCTGGGCGGGGAGGGACGGGGCCCCTCACGGGTCTGACAGTTCAGAGGTCAGACTGGGCCTTTCGATGACACCTCACCTTTTAGGCCCAGGTAGCCCTTCAAACCCATAGGTCCTTCATCTCCTTTCTCCCCTTTAATGAGTTCCATTTCTGGCTGGATGATGGGAGGTGGTCCTGGGGGGCCTGGCTCCCCTCGGTTTCCTGGAAGGGAACATAATGCAGTTGTTTCATTTGACCTCTAGGCCAGGTGTAAAAACACAGGCGGAGAAGGCCTCTCAGCTGCTGCTGTCCTTCAAAACCTGAGCCCCAAGAGGCTCTAAGTAGAGGGGCGGCATGTGTCCCCTGACCTAGAAGCCAGCGAGCTGGGGATGAGGGGCTCTGAGACACACAGTGCCTATTGTCTTGCCCTCCCCCACCCTTTCTCCACAGTGGAGGTGTGGGCGCAGAGCACACCGGGGTGGAAGGACCTGCTCCCCACAGTAGTGCTGCCTGCACAATGCAGGGATGAGTGTGATGGGGTAACATAGAACGTGAGGGTTTTTTATTTGCCTTCTGAAGAGACAGCAGTCAAACTTGATCACAAGCTGGAAAGATCAGATGAGGAAGGAGGCCAGCTCAATCCCCTTCCTGTAGGCGCTGGTTGAGCCTCAGAATTCACAACGGGTCAGCCAGAGCTGGGTGCTCACAGTAAAAGTGGGTCACGTGTTGCAAGGGAACTTGTAAGGAGGTAATAAACTGGTCAGGGGCCTGGGAGGCAGTAGCAAGCCAGAGAATTGTGCCATAAGGTTCAGGCTGAGAATGTTCCAGGATCTGTGTTCACTGCATGAGAGGGCAGCTGGTGAGATTCAGACTCAGCTGAATGGAAAGAATTTAGTTTCATACACTGAACATTTATTCAGCATGTAGTTCTGGGCTAGATATGGAGGGGACAAAGGTATCAATTGTTCCTGTCCTTGGAGAGCCTGCTGCCCAGCAAAGGTTCAGGTGGCCCATGGTTTATTTACTTCATTCCAAGGAGGCTGGAGGAAAATGCAAGATGGAGTCAGGAAAAAAAGTGGGGTACAATCCAAGGGTAACTTCATTTTAAATTTAATTTTAAAATATTGGTTTTTGCTCAGTGGCCTATAAACTCTAAATTAACATAAAGATTATTTGAAAATTTAAGTGTGAGTAGACAGCTTGGAAAAACTAGTGCCCTAGACTGTAACTTCTATTTTTCTAAGACTTTGTAAAAGTTTTAACTCTTTAAAGAGTAATTAAATTTCAAAAAACCCCAGCTTGACTGAGATGTAATTTACAAACCATGCAATTTACTCATTTAAAGAGAACAATTCAATGGTTTTCAGTGTACTCAGAGTTGGGCATCTGTCAGCACAATCAAATTTGGGACATTTTTGTCACTCCAAGAGGAAGTCTGGTGCCCATGGACAGCGGTTCCCCAACTATTCTCTGGACGTTTCACATACATGGAATCGGACAATACGTAAAGTTTTCAAGCTTTATCCATGTTGTAGCATGTATCAGTCCTTCACTTGCTTTTTATTGCTGAATAATATTCTGTTATATGGATACGTCACATTTTGTTTATCCGTGATGGAGGTTTCTACTCTTGGCTATTGTAGATAATGCTGCTGTGAACATTCGTGTACAACTTTTTGGTGGACATACGTTTTCGGTTCTCCTGGGTGCACAGTGAGGAGATTTGCTGGGGCACTCTGTGTTTAACTTGTTAGGAAACTGCCAGACGGTCTTCCACACTGGCTTGACCACTTTCTACTCCTGCAAGCCACGTAAGAGGGTTCCCATTTCTCCACAGCCTCTCCATACTTGTTATTAGGAATTAAGTTTTTAGAAATAATCGTGATACTTTCAGAACAAAGGTGTTTGAACAAAAGTCATGAAAATGTGGCTTGCTGGTAACACATCCTCAATGAGAAGCCTCACACTTGGGGTTTGGAGAGCCCGGCCCACAGCAGGCCTTGAACCAGCCTCATTTCTGTGGGTCACAACCTCTTTGGCACAGCATTGCATCCCTCGCCCTGCAATACTGTGTCCCTCCTTTGCCAACAGCATTCCCCTCCTTTACAATTTATTCCTTGTGCTTTTCCCCTCATCTCACATGGCTTACATGGAAGAATTGTGGTGGGATGTGTTTCTTTGTAGTTGGTTCTTAGTGCTGCTGTCACTTAGTTCTCAGAAGTTCCCTTTGATTGGAAGTATTCCCTTATTTCACTGTCAGTGTGTGGAGGCAGGGATAAGGACTACTGGTCTTTATTAGTTTGTTTGTGTCTTTTTAAAAAGTGTCTAACTTTTTGGGTTCCTAGGAGACCCATGAAAGTGAGTCTCAACTCTGTGCAAAAGACATTAAGAGAAGCAGGCATACCTTTCACACCTGGCCAGCCAACCATCCCCTTTAGCCCTGGAACTCCAAACAATCCGGGTTCTCCTTTGTTTCCTGGAAGCCCGGGTCTTCCTTGGGGCCCAAGCATGCCTTGGAAACCATCCATCCCAGGTGAACCCCTCTCCCCTGCAGAGGGAGCAAGAAAAATCCTGGGTTAGGCATGGATATATGCGCGGATATTTCAGTCTCACTTGTCTATGGCATTTCCACAGAGTGATTCACAAGAGAAGATGCTAGGATTCTTTTTGTTTGTTTGTTTGCTAAGATTCTTAACTTAAAATAGGGACTTGCCTGCTGACCTATGTACAGAGAGGGGTATAGAATCAGCCCACCGGCCATCCGGCCACTGGGGAGAAGACATCAGGCAAATGCACAGTGGTCAGGCAGAAAGACACGAGGAAAACTGGGAGGTGGCCTAGGTCGGTGGCTCACTGAGAAGAGCTGAGAAGGGGCACCAGAAGTTAACAAGTTTTAACACCACACCCAGCATGGAGACCTGGCAAAGAACCACTGAGAAATTAGATCACTGTGTCTCCTGCAACAGTTGAAGGCCAGAGGGCTCTACTTCAAGATGAACTGGCCTCCATTTTTGTGCAAATAGCCCTACGCTGGTGACCAAGCATTTTCCTGTTATGGTTCCTGTTCACCAGTCAGCCTCTGGATGTGAATCCCGTCTCCTGAGCGGACTTGCCCACAAACTTTCCCTGGATAATATATAACAAGTCTTGTTCCTCAGACAGTTGCTCTCTTAGTAAACTGAGAAATCAGCTTTTTGGGCACATCTGTCGCACCCCTCCTAAGCGGCATTAGCCACTTTTCCCAGGGTCTGATGCCTGGGAAAGGAGTCCCTGGACTTTGGTCTGCAGGTGTGTGGGGCAATCCTCTCCTGGCAGAGCTGTCCCAAGCCCAAGTTGAAAATGTCCAAACCCTGTGAGGTAATTCCTTGTTATGTTATGCAGTTACCTTTCAGTCCAGGGGCACCAGGCATTCCAGCCATTCCTACAAGGCCAGGCTGTCCCGGCGGGCCTCTCTCACCCAAGAAACCAATATCTCCTCTATCACCGGGGACACCTTTCATGCCCAAGGGGCCAGGGACACCTGTGTCACCTGGGTCCCCTCTTTCTCCAGGCAGACCTGTCCAAGAGAGGGGTAAGAAAAATAAAACAGAATGAACATACTGCACACAGAGAAAATGCCTCTTACAATACTTTTAAGGCATTAATTACAAAAACCTTTTTGATAAAAAAAACTTCTTAGAAGGAAAATACAAAACTATAACTACAAAGGTGAATTTTAAAGGTGTGACCACAGCATGCAGAAAACTTGCCAGGATGGCCTTTCTAAAGAGGTCTTTTTTTGAAAGCTGGAGGCCAACCTGTGGGAATCAAGCTAAATGTGACTTGTAGAAAAATCTGACTTTCTCCACTCAAGCCCTCTTGCCAAAGGAACGAAGTGATAGCGGTAGAATGGTCAGGCGGGTATAGGGGGCTCTGCCAACTCTAAGCCAGGATGTGATCCCAGAGGGTAGCCCTGGGCTGCCTGCCCCTCTTGGCCATCGCTGGCTGCAGCCTGGGGATTTAGTTCTGGGGGAGGACCTGCACCTGCCCACTTGGCTGCTCTCTCCCTTCCCTTCCCCCATTCCCACCTCATTATGTCACTGGGGCTTCCCCTGCTGCCCAGCTCACCACTTTCCCTTAGTCTCCCACCACACAGCTGCCAGCTTCCTTAATGTAACCTTTGCTAAAACCCCCCAACAGCTCCCTCACCTAGGGGATCTAACTCCTTTTCTCAGCATTCAATGCCTTCTAATCTTTGGCCCAATCTCCCCCTCCAGACCACCAGTCCCTTCCTCAGATTAAGCTTTCCCCTCTGGCCAGTTTGGGGGATCACAGGGCCAAAGCTTTCCTTGGGCATTGCTGCCTCTGCCTCCCTATGCCTCCTGGGAAGGACCCTGTTCCAGTCCTGTACACCTTCCAAGCCTGGCTTGTCTCATCTCCTCCCAGCATTGCTCCAGCCTGCCTAGCTCCCCTGCCCCCTGGGAGACGAGGAGCCTCAGGGTCTGGTCACTCCTTCGACTGGCTCTGGCCCAACACAAGCCTTTTATGTGCGTAATTCTCTCCCCAGCTAAACTGTAGGCTCCTTTAGGGCAGGGCTTTTGCATAGATTTTTACAAGCCATGCAATGCTATTTAGCTGGTGTTCCACATTTGAGAACTGGCAAAGCCTGTGAACACTGACACAGAAGGCCCCAAACCTCCTGCCCAGGATTTCAAGCACCATAACACCAGTGGGTAGCATGGTGTCTGGGGCATCCGTCCCACCTGAGTGGAGCCCTGGTTTTTGGACACACATGGGGCTACACATGGGGGAAGCCCTGGGCCTGTGTGTAGGGGAGTGTCTGGCTTACATGGGGTCTTTGTGTGACACAATGTTTCCCTGGTGTGGACCAGTTATGGTCCTGGACGGAGATGTCACCTGACTATGGCAAATGAGAAAACTAGGGTCAACCCTGGATGGTGCCTGATCAACATACGGGCCCTTGACTTCCTTCAATACTGAGTTGAATGCCTCCCAGCCTCTCTGCAGGGGGAAGGCAGCCAATGGGAGAGGCCCCAGGAAGCACCAGCCCGGCTGACACCTTGATGATGGACTTCTAGGTTCAGGACTGTGAGAGAATAAATTTCTGTTGGTTAAGCCATGCAGTGTAGGGTACTTTTGGAACCTCTGTAGCTCTGGGTGGGGGGTGATCCTTGGAGCACAGTTTAAGAACTCCCCAGGAGGAGGTGGTGCTTGTTTAGTTGTCAATATGAGCGAGGCTCAGACCCCTTCATGGGAGGGTGGGGTCCTTACCTTCGTGGCCTATGGTGCCTGGCAGCCCCAAGGGCCCCTCCTGGCCGGGAGCTCCGGGGAAGCCATGCAGCCCTGGTGGCCCAGGCAGTCCTGGTTGGCCGAGAGGTCCTGGGAAGCCTGGGATACCCTTCAGGCCTGGCATTCCTGGCATCCCTTGGCTTCCTGGAACAATCGAGACAAGAGCCTTGAGGTTGACCCTCTACGGTTCATTGCAAGCAATGGCTACATCCTCAGAATTGTTCTATAATAGGATTTAATTTTTTAATGAATTGGGCCTCTGGAAAATGCAAAGAAGTACAAAAGGTAAGATCAAAATAACTCATGCCATCATCCTGAGATAATTACTAACATCTTGGTATATTTCCTTTTAGCTTTTTTCTATTCACATAAATATACCTAAAAATAGATATTCTACAGAAGCTACATGAAAGTATAAGTAATATTTTAATCTAGGTTTTTTTTCACTTGACAGTATATTTTGAGCATTTTGCCGCATTTAAAATACTCTTTGCAAGACTGGGAAATGGCTATATGAATAATGTCCCATCACATGGACACGTTTAGTTCCCTCCCCATTTTTTTTGCTCTTACAAACAGGGTTATGAGGGACAGGTTTATATATACACACGCTCATGTTGTCAGTCATTTTGTTAGGAAAGTGTCCTGGAAATCGACTTAGTGGGTCAAAGCAAACATGATCTTAATGCTTTTGAGCACACTTATCTCAGACACCGGCTCCAGCGTATTTTCCTCCCACTGTTTTCCCAGCATTGAGATCCGGCATTGAAGCCCAGCCAGAAACCCGGCGGGCAGGTATCGGGAAGAAGAGGGAGGATCAGCTGCATTACTTGGCATGTTTTTGATGATGAGTCACATTTCTTTCTCCAAGTTTTTACTTTTTGGTGAAAATTTTGTTCTTCACTGATATTTTTCTTTGGGGATTCTAGTATTTTTCTTATAGATTTTAGTATCCCTTATGTACATTAACTTGTATTCCTTCTTATCTATTTTAAAGTTTATCTACTGCCCAAATTTTCATTTTGTTTTTGACATGCAGAATATTAAGATTTGTACAAACTGGTGTGCGTGTGTTTTCTTTCCTTGATTTTATGTCTAGAATACCCTGCCCGACCCAGGGGTCAGACAACTGTGAGCATGTATTTTCTTCTACCTTTTCTGTTTAAACACTAACTCTCTGGACCTCCTTATATTTAGTCATTTTCTCCTTTCTTCTGGGAACTTAAACTTTGTTACATTCATCCAATTAATATCAGTAGAAGGTCAATGTCTGCCTTTTGCATGTTTCTCCAATGCCTCTTAGAGTCACTTGTTCTTTTATCTCGACCATCCTACCAAGGATGCAAGGCTGACTGAGAAGAGGAGGTAGACGAGTGGGGTGAACACTAACAAAGGGATCAAGTTAGTCTTGGACCAACCCAGACCCTCAAGCCTGTGGTCCAGTTATCTGATTTCTTAAACCATATCGAGGAGAAAGGTACACAGTAAGCAGGATGCATATAGTGTTCTCACATACTCCTGTTTTACTGTGGGAATTGAGGACACTTATTTTTGGGTTCTATCTTTAGAGTTCACAGCTCCAGGGAAAGTGTGATTGCTAGTGGCTGCTGGTAGTCCCAGGAGAATAGGCAGGCAGTGTTACAGGAGGTGGAGATTTACAGAGAAAGCCCTGGCTGGTGTGGCTCAGCAGACTAAGTGCTGGCCTGTGAACCGAGGGGCTGCTGGTTCGATTCCCAGTCAGGGCACATGCTTGGGTTGTGGGCCAGGTCCCCAGTGGGGGTGCACACTGATGTTTCTCTCCCTTTCTCCTTCCCTTCCTCTCTCTAAAAAATAAATAAATAAAATCTTAAAAAAAATTTACAGAGAAGTCAGGCTCCTGCCACAATACTCTGTTCCTGTACAAGGACAGACAACCTAAATTCATCACCAAGAGCCCTTAAGGCTGCACGAACTGAGTGCACTGAGCATGTGAGGCCATGGGAACCGTGTCCAACAGGGTCAAAGCTGGTCTGAGCACCCCATGTTTCTGGGGTGCCTCTCTCATGGAAGTGGGCAGGACAGGCCACAAATAAATGGTTGAGATGACCTCTGCTAGTTAGGTGGTTGCCTTGAAAATATCAGGTTGAGGTATTTCATTTCTTCAGTTGTTGATGAAGCTCAATATTTTAAGTGAATCTCTATTTATAGAACATCTCTTAAAAAAAGTAACAACTACCAAAAAGTCAGCTGCTCTCAGCTAAATAAAACTTGTGGGGCTAGTTACTCAAAGGTCTGCTTGGGCACCCAGGCTGCATTGGGTGCCTTCGTAACCGCCCACCATCCAGCCCTCTGGAAGCCAGCCCATCCAGCCAAGCAAGCCAGACGTGGTGTCATCTGCCCATGGCTCCTGTCACAGGGGAGGATGCAAGTGACATGGAAGCAGTTTCTTAAAACTCTGATGCTTCAGAAGTTAAAACTTTTACCCAATGAAATATTCTGCCTAAACTAGCTAGTCATCCAGATGACAATGTGGGAAAAGGTCACAGGTGTGGAAGAAAACCTGTTGCCATTTTTCTAGTCGTTGTTGTTAAGCTCAAACATTTTGAAACCTGTAGGAAACAGTTACATTTTAAGAAATCTACCGGAAGTACCCTTCTGCAAAGGAGCTCAGGGCATAGTTGTTACAGGATTGCAGAGCAGAATGGCGGGCACACGCTGACACTCATGAGCATCAGCGCTGAAAGGCTTTTTAAATAACCATGTGTGGGGCACTGCCCTCCAGTGCCACCAACTCCTCAGTCTCTACAGAGAGGTGCTGAGTTATACCTTACGCTCCATCACTGACCGAGATGTACTGCAGCCGGCAAGGCAGACCCCAGACTTCCTGGCATCGGGTCCCCACTGTGTAGTGGTGGTATTGGCCCACATACCTGCCAGGACTTAGACAAAGTGGTATGGTTCAGGGGTGTGTGTAGATATGTGTGTGAATGTATGAAGAGTGTAAATATAAAAGGGTGAGTGTGACTGTGTGTGTGTGTGTGTGTAAGTGTGAGTTGTACATATAAGCACATGTAAGGGTGTGAGTGTGGGCACACATGTGTAGATTGGTGCATGTACATGTACGATTGTGTACACGAGCGGGCATGTGTGCATGTGTGTATAAATGTGTGGGGGCATGTGTGTATAAGCATGTGTGGGAGATGTGCACATGAGCCTGTGTATATAAGCATATGTACGAATGTGTGGGTGTATGAGCATGCAAGAGCACATATGCATACATGAGTGTGTCCGTGTGTGTACATGCCAGCCATACATGCTTTTCCTTCTGTTCTTGGGCCTCACCCTGATGAGTCTCTCAGCAAACCCAGGCTCCATGCTGGGGATTCTCCTAGTCAGTCGACAGTAGAGGCGCTGATCAGCATCACTGTGGAAACCCATCTGCCCTCCGTCCCACTTCCCAGGCCTGCTGGGAACTGACAGGCTCATCTGCAAACCAATTCACACTCCTGAATTTGATGAGTTCAGTGGCCCTTCGAGAAATGGGCCTCATACCCTTCGTGTCTTCATGTAATGGACGCCCTGCAGGTCTGATGGCGTTTGCTTCCTGTACAACATAGGAAGAAGCCTTCTTTTGCCTGGGTGTGGGGCAGGACTGATGACATGCCAACAACATACAAACAGTCGATATGTAAAGTTACAGTGAATGCATGCTGTGTCTCCATATTTGATTGGGAACACCATTTATCAGATTTGAAGGGTCTGGCAGTCTCCAGCATGTGGTGCACCAAATGTAAATACTTGCTTTTTGGTGACATGAACTTTCATTAAAGTGAGGTGTCTGGGGTTCCCAAAGCCAGTTTTGCATAAATTGGATACGTAAAGCATCTAATGCCTTGTTTATTCATGAAATAATGGGTGGTCTTTCTACTTTGCTAGACATACATAGATGATATTGTAAACAATATTAATGAATTTTAAAGTGATCAATTTTACACCAACCCATGAAATTGCATTCTAGGTAATTTCTATCTTCTGCTTCAACCTCTCACTAAGCATGGCCTGGTTCCTCTTTTTCACACCTACTGCACACACTCTGCAGAACGCACCAGCGAGCCCTCATGCTGATTCACACCCAACATGGGAACAGTGTCCATCAGTTAATCCATACTTGTGAAAGGTCTTAAATGACCATCCTTTCCCGGCTACAGGAGGTAAATACAGGATGATGATGATTGTCCTAAAAACATTCTAGAAGAACGCTGGAACTAAGTGGGGAAGAGAAAAGGCAAGACTTGTGCCATCAAGTTCTGCTGCTTCTAACCAAATCCTCCCTAGCAGGGATTTCAGAGCTATCCTGGGAGCCACAGTGACTTACCCCTGAATCCAGGTGCGCCTCTTTCTCCGGGAAGCCCTTTCAGCCCAGGGTGTCCAGGCAGTCCAGCATCTCCCCGGGATCCAGGCTGGGCTCCCAGGACTTCACCAGGAAGGCCCCTGTCCCCTGGGAGTCCAACTGGTCCTGGTAGGCCGCTGGGACCTGGGAGTCCATCAGGGCCAGGGAGGCCCATCGAGCCTTTGGATCCTCGGGGCCCCACGAACCCTAAAAGGAAACATGGGTCATCCCCAAAACTGCAGGTCAGCATTGTGATGTTCTAAGAGAGACATCAGAGATTGGCTGGAGACCCCAGGGGTTTGCAGTCAGGGTCCTCAACTCGAGCCTGGACCCTGTCGCCCACCTTGGAGCCACAGCACTCACAAGGCCACCCTGCCTCCCTCTGCTATCTGGCCCTTAGCCCTACAATTTAGCTGCAGTGGATGAGGCCTAGAGAAACAACCTCCCTGGACATAAATCATCATGATTCATGGCATCTCATGTTGTGCAAATAATCCCAAGAGACAGCTTTTGTGGGACCTTCCAGGATGTGTTTGCAAGTGAGGGACAGAGCAGTGTGACGGAAAATCCCTCAGAGCCCAAACTGTGGCCCCTGTAACTCCCTCCTTTGTCAAGAGTCAATTTGGAAATGCTTTAAGGGGAATCGATAGCCCTTTGTCATTGTGAGTATCAATCTCCCATATTTGGATGGAAGAAGGGTGGCTATCATGTGCTTGGGCAACTGTGTCTTTCCTGAACGCTGCTGGGTCAAATGGTCTCATCACTACTTCCCCTGTCAGTGTCCTCACCCCTGATGTGACCTCAGATTGAACTGCGGGAATAGGAAGTCATGTGCTTGTTCAGAAGGAGAGCTTTATGAGGTTGTTCTTGCCCGGTTTCAGTGTGCAGGGCGTGGGAGGGAGGGCACTGTCTGCCCCTTCTGTGTGGTACACCAGACAAAAAGACCCCTCGCACAGGGCGCTGGGCCTTTCCTAGGACGGGAACGCTCAGCGTGCCTAGAGCTGGGAGATGGGCTGAACGGTGTGGCTGTGTTTGGGGCCCAGAATGAAGGATCTGGACATGACCTGAGAATTAACTACCTGAGTTTTAATGCTGTGATTTATCCACATAAAGAAGAGCTGTGGTTTTAATGGAAATGTTAACAAACTATGGATGGGAACTGTGCACTTAAATTTGTGGGAGTGAGTGCGGATGTGGATCTTATTTCTGGGACAGACTCTTGGTGTGTTCTGCAGTCTTTGAAGTGGGGCATTTTCTTCTGTACATGGTGACAGAAGCACAGTATACTCCATTACCACAAAGACATGCTTTCCAAAACTGAATAGATCAGTTCCTCCTTTACCCCTTCCCTCTTGTCTACGCAGTCCCTGGGCACTTAAAGGCTTACATTTCAACATAGAACAGGCTCTCCACCTGCTGTCAGCTTCCCAAATACCCTGATAACGGGTGTGTCCCACTTGTTCTCCACACCAGGAGGACGCTATGTGGTTCATGCCCACTTGTCTGGGCACATAAACTATGATTACTAGGTGCCCTTCATATTCAAGGCATTAATGAATTGTTTTCCTTCTCTCAAAAACAATTCACTTCACTTTTGTGTATGTGGGGTCAACTAAGGGGCAAAGCTGTAACTGCCAAACATTTAGATTCTCCCAGCAGGGCAATAAAACGATATAATCTGATACTCTGGTGGGGTGGCAGAAAACTTTCTTTGTTTCTCTCCAAGGCAGGTTTTTACCAATGCCTCCATGAAAGACACATGGAGTACGCATCCCAGTTTTCAAAACAAAGCGAGATGCATAATATGAAAGGCAACAGGATAAAGGTTTGCAACCGTCTTTATGAATCCAGGAAGGAAATCTGTCTGAGATTGAGGCGAAGTTCGACATTTAGGATTAAACCACTCGTCTGAGTGTAGGCCAGGGAAGAGGCGAAATTTAATGCATCTTTGCTGAAAATATTTACTAAGGACCTAAATCTAAGGACACACAGATCCATTGCTCTGTGTGATATTCCAGACATGTGGAACATTTATTCAGTTTCTGGATCCCAGTTTGAAGTGAATGTTGACATGCTGGAGGCCAGTGATGAAAGCAAGTTCGGAATTCTGAGGGCATGGAAATTATGTCGTGAAAAGAACGTCTGGCCCTGGCCCATGTAGCTCAGTGAAATGAGTGCTGGCCTGAGAACCAAAGGGTCGCTGGTTCGATTCCCAGTCAGGGCACAGGCCTGGGTTGTGGGTCAAGTCCCCAGTGGGGAGGGAGGGGCTGTGAGAAGCAACCACACATTGGTGTTTCTCTCCCTCTTTTTTTCCCTCCCTTCCCCTCTCTAAAGATAAATGAATAAAATCTTTAAAAAAAAAGAAAAAAAATCTGCAATCCCAGGTCAGGGTGTCTGTCTTTGAGATGATGTGGAGACATGACTGCCATCCCCCAGGGTGTGAGGGGTGGCTATGCACTAGAACCACTGGTTCAAGGAAACACCAATGGAGAACCTACTCAAGGCAGATTTCATTTCAACTGGGGAAGAACTTTCTAGCAATAAAAGAGTTTCAACGTTTCACAGGTGCTGGGTGACAAGAGGCTAGAAGAATACCTGACCAGAATCCTGAGGGAGGATGTTTAGCCTTGGGTAGCCTTAGTGACTTCTACAGTTTCATTTATTTAAATAATACAATTCTAAAATGCATGGGCCTCCGCATACCAAGTAACACAGTCATACTCACACCGTATCAGCCCTAACCACACAGGGCACCTGGGTGTAGGGACACTGAATCGTATTAAAGAGAATGTTGACACCCAAGCAGGTACTCCTACTTCTCACCACCACTCATTTGTTACCAGAGACACATTTGCTTCCCTCCATACACAGATAAGTAAGTGCCTTCAGCTCCTTTGGCCACTTAATGACTTAAATAATTCCTTGCTGTGTCATGTGTAGATGGGATGGTTCAAATTGGTTACTCAGACAAGCTACAGGCTGAAGAGTGAGCAGATAATGCTGTGAAAAGCAAAAACATACACATTTCTTAGCTGGTGAGTGATCAGCAGATTGGGAATCAATGGTGAGAGGACTGTGTGTGCCTTTAATGATACTTGCAGAAGAGGATAACACTATGTGCCCTTAGAATGTTCACTATTAACCAGAGAGAAATCTTTATGCACACTTGTCTCTCTTTTTTTCCCCAAAATCTGTATTATCCTCTGCAAAACTCCAGTACAACATTAATGATAAAAAGTTCAAGAACTCTAACCTCCTAAGGACAAGAACAACAGTCATCAAGCATGCATTGACCCAGTTTCTACACGTTACAGACAGCAGAGCCGGGGCGCCCTGATCATCCGCTCACAGCCATGTCCTAATCTAAGGGCCTGAGGAGGTCTGACCTGACTTACCTGGGGGTCCTGGGAACCCTTCACGCCCTGGATCTCCTGCGAGACCCTTGGGTCCTGGTGGTCCATCTGTTCCTGGGAATCCTGGTATCCCTCTGAGGCCTTTGGCACCTAAACAACCCAAAGAAATCACAACACATATCAGAGCCCTGTGAAGAAACCCCAGCAGTAGGTGAACAGGAAGTGACCAAGTATGGCACTGGAGTTAATGTGGAGATGGTGAGGTGGACCTCAACCCTCAAACAGCACCTCTGACAGCCAGCCACACTTAATTGTGGACCCCACAGACCCTGGCAGCGGGCCCCATCCACCAGTGAATGCCATCAGCAGGCCTGCCTAGGGTGCCAGGCTGGGCTGACTGGTGGAGAGCTTTCTTGTTGAAGCCAGTAAAGATGGGAAGAGTGGACTGCTTCAACAAATGGCCACACATCAACACAAGGACACAAGGGTCACTAAGAACAGGGAACCATGACACCAATGAAGAAAAGTAACAAAGCTCAAGTAACCAACTCTAAAGAATTGGCGATCGGAAAGTACCTGACAAAGAATTCAAATGAACTGTCCTAGAGAAGCTCAGTTCATATAAGAGAACACACATGGACAGTAAACAAAATCAGGAAAATAATATACACATATCATGAGAAGTTTTACGAAGAAATAGAAGCCATAAGAAAACAAACAAATCCTGCAGCTGAAGATTATAATGACTGAACTAAAATAGCATCTCTGGGCTTACAGAATGATTTCCAGTGTTTAAAATTCATGCTTAAGGACTCAAACTATAAGAATAATGTTCAATATTAAGGTTCCACAGGGCTCGGAATGCCTGGCTGTGAATCGTGGCTCTTCTATGTGTGTGATTTAGGACACATTTCTAAACCTCTCTGGACCTCAGTTTCTTCATCTGCAAAATGGGGAAATAACACCCACTTCATGGGGCATCATGAGGACAATGAGATGACTCCCGCCAAATATCTGAGCAGTGCTTGCACAGAGGTGAGCTCCACAAATGTTCTAATGAAAAGAAAGCTGGAGTTCCTCACCAATGTCACAGAGCTGGACTTCATGCTTTCTACCCATATTCATAGCTTCTCCTCAGAACGTGGATGCTGTGTGACACCCACCCACACCTCCCTCCTCAGGAGTGGGTATGTGATGGCGGAAGTGAGTGAGAAGAGTCAGACTGGAAACAAGCCAGGGGCTGTTGGCCATGGGAGCCCTGGTCAGGAAGTGAAACTAACAGCCACAGCAGGACAATGGCCCAGGGCCTCAGACACCCAGGCTCTGACTTCTGAGCCCTTTGCAGGGACCAGGCCTCAGATTATGTCTCTGGTCTGGGTGTATGTCATATATATGGCACTCTGGTCCTCTCTGACCACACGGACTTTATCTGTGTAAGAGGTTCTTACACGAACGAAGCAAGGTTCTCAAACTGACAGTAATCACATGTTCCTAAACACAGGGGGTTCTCGTGAAAAATTCATCATATTTGTCTCTGTTTCCATCAGGTCCAGTGTCAATGTCAAGATACAAGAATAAAAGCTCCACAGACTTGCTTGAGCTGAGCAGATGCTGTATCATGACTCCCAGGCCTGGGAGGGTCTCTCTCTGAGAGTCAGGAAATGGAGAGAAGAACTCAGAGCTACAGAAACCTGACACCCCACATTCACTGAAGCCTGGACTACAGGGGCACAAAAAGGGGCCAGACAGACCTGCATCTGCAGGGCACAACCCTCCGCCCAGGTAAGCTGGGAGGAGCCGTCTGGTCACCCCCCAGGCAGTGAGTACAGGCCTGCTCCTGGACTCTGAGGTTTGGTCAGCTTCCTGAGTGACAGAGTGGCTCTCCGCCTCTTGCCTATGGCCCCTCTGACCCTCTCCACTCTAGACTGCCCTGGAACTCTGGAACGAACACTGAAGTCTGGGAGGTGGATTACACTGGCACTTCTCTGGGGGCCACATTTTGAGTAGCAAGGTGCTTGAAGTTTGCCTAAGTTTCCTTCAGTTACAATGGCCTACACCTTATTGCAATTCATTCAACTTTCTCCACTGCACTCTGCAAACATTTACAATACCTTAAACATTTTTAATAAATATGAGAAACTTGAAAGTTTTCCACATCCTTCACCGAGAGCCAATATACCCAGATTAGAAAAATGTTGACTGATATTACTTATAATGAATGACTCAGACTAAAAAGAAAGTAAAACTTCCTACCAGCTAAATGAAGTAACTCCTAATCTGTTGGATATCTTTGATCTGAACATTTTCATATGGGAAGCAAACTTGAGGCATTTTTCCAGGTGTCTCTGTGCCTGCCTGGTCTCAGGCTCAAGAATTCCCTTCATCTCAAGCTCTCAGATATCACAGCCAGCACTGGCACCAGGTGCTTTGAGACACATCGTATTTTTCTGTAAGTATTGAGAACAGCAGCCTCCTCTCTGCAGCACTTGAGGTAGGTGGGAAGGGTGGTGAGCAGGAAGTGGAGAGGCGTATTGGTTCAGTAGGAATTCCAGCCTCTCCATGCTACTGTCTCTTTAGAAATGCCCCTGCAGGCCATTAGGTCGGACCGCTGCTCTGCCATCGTGTAGAAGGGAACAGTCCAGTATTCTGGCATTTTCAATATTTTTCTATGAGGGCAGAAAGGTGTCAAGAGAGACTCATGGAAGCACTTCCCTTGGGCTGGGGAGGAGTGCTGTGTATGGCACCCTCAAGTTCCCACTGTGGAACCCTAGTCCTTGAGGGTCTTGTCAGCAAGGTTGGCCTTGGCAAAACACATGGTATAGCAACCCAGGCTTAACCCCTACTCATACTCCAAATAAATGCATAGATAGATTACCCAAAATTTCCCACTGATAGCATGATCCTCATAGACTATTATATCCCAGTGTAATTCTGAAAGAGAAGGAGAGAGGGAGGGAGAGAGAAAGAGAGAGAGAGAGAGACATCAATCGGTTGCCTCCTGTACACATCCTGACTGGAGATTGAACCTGTAACCTTTTGGTATGTGGGAGGGAAGATGCTCAAACCAACTGAGCCACCGGCCAGGGCAACAGACTCTTATTCTTGACTGGGGGGGGGGATGAGGAAGGAGCAGTCAGTACTAGTCAGAGCCAAACGATGTTCCCTCTCACACAGGACCGCTGTAGTCTGAGAACTCGCCTGTCCAGGCTGACTGACACAGGCATCTGGGCATCCCCAAGCAGCTGTGGTGGCTGCCCAGGCCCCATCTGTTATTTCTGTACTGCCATGCCACCAGTGGGCACGTGGACGGCTGTAGACACTGGGCTCTGTCACGGAGAACCCTTATTTATTTCATGTGGGCTCTTTAAATAGGGTGATTGCTCTGTGCCAGCGGACAAAAGCCCAGTTCCTCCTAGACTGTAGACACAAATTCCCAGCCCTGTTTATTTCTGCTTTCATTTTAGTTAAAACCCCAAAGAAACAGCCCCTTCCCATAGGTTCTTCCCATATATCCTGAGACACAAAGGGACAAAACAAAACAAAACAAAACAAAACAAAAAACCCCCACAACAACCTAGAAATAAAATTTCCTCCCAGGCTTAAAGAGGCACTTCAGTCTCATCAAGGTTTGTGCTATAGCTGAGGCTGAGCCCTGTGTAGCAGAATCTTCTCCTTTAGACTGGGGTTCCACTAGGTGTCGATTACCATACACATTTCTTATACCAACAAGTAAAAGTTTGCTTCCTAGAAGCTACCAGTTTGTAGAAGAGGGCCAGGATGGCAGAACACGGTGACATCCAGGGGCAGAAAGGAATGTGCGGGCAGAGGAAAGATGTACAAAGAGAGGCAAGAAAAATGAAGAGTCAAACAGGAAGCTGAAAGTGCCCTCCAGTTTACTGGAGCACATTACCTGTGGGGCCTGGGGGACCTGGCTGGCCTGGCAATCCCTTGGGCCCTCCAATACAACCTGGGAAGAGAGAGGAAAAAAAGATGAGAGGAAGCATCTTTAATGCCAAGTCTCATGGCTTTGTAATATTGCTAAGATCAAGAGCACCAGGCCTGAAAACTGGCTACCAGTTTTATAATCAGAATAATTGAATGAGTTAATTAATATTGATCTGATGTAAATAAAGGTTTAATTTAATCACATAATGAAACTAGAATATTAATATAAAATGCAAATAATGTAAGGCCAATCAAATAAAAACTGGCGCTCTGCTGGCAACGATCCATCCCCTCCCTTAGGGTAATACCTCAGCACTGCTGAGTTAATCTAGCTCCTCCCCAGTGAGTCGACGCCAATGCCTTTTTTGTCTGGAAATGTCCACTAGTGGATGAAGGCCACTTGTGATTTCAAAAGTAATTCTTTGATTCCTCCTTTGTGACTTTGAAGAGTTTCAGAATTAGCCACAGCAATAACTGCTTTGAGCCATGTAAAATGAGAACTGAGTGGTAGCCACTTCTGGCCTGTGTGGCCAGGGCAGCGACATGACACAGGGGTATTTTGTCATTTGGCCTTTGTCTTCGAAGTGTCCTTCATCCATGTGCCTGGAATCTGGCCAGGCTCCTAACTTGACAGAGGCTTCAGCCTCCTCTGCTACACTGGGGACAAAGGGTGTACAACCTGGCCAGCCCAGGTCAAAAAAAGAAAGGGACCCTCTGTCTTTGGGGGGCCTGGCCTCCAGCCTGCAGAGCCTCACACCCAGGGGTCTTCTCACATCTGTATCATTGGCCAGTTCTCTGAAAGCTTTGGGGTCTGCCATTCCTGCTCTGCCCTTTTGCTTGGGGTGTTGGGTCCATTCCCATACCTCAGCCAGACCTCAACCTCAAC
Source organism: Trachops cirrhosus (assembly GCA_028533065.1). Taxonomy (NCBI): domain Eukaryota; kingdom Metazoa; phylum Chordata; class Mammalia; order Chiroptera; family Phyllostomidae; genus Trachops; species Trachops cirrhosus. The sequence continues at coordinate 57,611,334 of CM052548.1, read as the reverse complement.
CTCAACCTCATACAGGAGATCCACGGATTCTGATGCTAATTCTCCAACCCTGACATTCGTGGAGACTTTGCTGTCCAATGCTGGCCAGGCCAACCTCTGGATGGTCTCCCTCTCTTCTCTCCCACTGCTACCCTCTGACTCAGAGTCATTTCTATATCCTGTCCCTATCTGTCAGCCCTTCTTCTTTCTAGCATTCATTTATCGCCAGTCCAAATTGTGCTCTCCTGACATCTACCTGGATTGGCTCTTCACCCTATATAACAAGCAAAAAATTCACAGTTGGCTTTTACACATGTATAGACAGAAAACTGAATATGTATATGCATGCATTTTAGGTGTAGAAACATATCTGTTGAATTCTTACCAATGCTGTAAATTGATGCTTCACATTGGTGGGAAGATGTGGTAACACTACATGCTATTATACTTGCCTATCCTTTGATTCTAAGCTGAATTAGACAGCGTGCCAGCTCCAAGTTTTGCATGTATTTATATTTCTTGCTGCAGCTCCATGCTCGCTGCAGGAGCCACATGTTTTATAAACCCAAAGTTTTAAGGGGCTCTAAAGCCGGCTGATCTTCATGACAGTACCTGGCTGGATGACATCCTGTCCATCACCTCCGATGGGTCTTTTCACACCTGTATCACAATCTGGGAGCAAGACATGATGACAGAGTGAGGCACTTTTGGAACAACCAACAGTGACTAACTTATCTATGAGTGTGTGTGTTGGTGGAGGTGGGAAGGCTGGGGGATGCGCAGGGACTCCGAAGGCCACGGCTTCGGCACTAGAGGGAGAGGCCCTGTATTTCCAGCTGGTGAGAGGAGGCTCTTGGTGGGTCTGAAAAACCCTGGTGATACAATACAGCATTCTTATAGGACACCACTGGGAAACTTACACATTGCCAAAAAATGAATAGGGAATATGCGTTGAAGCACTTACGCAGTGCCTCATGACTCTGAAAGACAGAAGAAAGGATCCCCCATACCTATTTGTCCTGGGAGACCTGGGGGGCCCGGAGGTCCGGGGAGGCCTGGCACTCCAGGGAATCCAACATCTCCAGGGAAACCACGCTGGCCTTTGGGACCTGGGAGGCCCAGTCCTGGGGGACCCCTTTCTCCTGGAATGCCCTTGGTGCCGGGTGCTCCTGGGTAGCCTGCGTCCCCTGGGGGTCCTTTGATGCCATCACCCTGGGAGAATATTCAGTTTATTTCTTAAAAGATATGTAAACCTCAAAGACAGTCATATTCCCAGTTCCTTTTCTGCATTTCCCCGAGCCCAATGCTACAGGTGGAGAGCAGAAAGACAGTGGAGATTAATGAGAACCTACAGTCATGATCTAACTAAGTCACAGAAATAAAGGGCAGATTTTATAATAATCATGAGCAATGCAACAGAAGATAGTTCTGGGAGGCAAACAAATCTATTTGAATATTAATTTTTCTCTTTCCAAACTATTAGCACCCCTGCATTGATTGGGACCTTCATTCACAGGAAGAATTCTGCATAAGAAGTTAGGCATAGGTTTGGATAAATGAGAGTAGTAATACAATATTTTTATTGTTATAATTTAGCATTTGTGGCATATCTGCTCTTCACAAGGGCTAATGTGTTGTTAAAGGGAAGGAAGTCTGGGGAAGTATTTGGTAATGCCAGGCCCTATTAATGAAACTACGAAGCAGGTATGGAAAACCAGGGTACGCAGTGGACTGATCAAAGGGGCGGGGGCTGTGAGAACTGGGGAGTTAGAAGGAATGATGTCTGCAGGGTCACAGGCAAACCATGGGCCCAGCTTCACACTCAGTGTGTATGAATCAGTGTGTCTGAACGAGCTGGTACAACAGCTGTGTAAATAAGTCCTACCCATCTGCCTGAGCTGTGAATGAGACAGGGACATGCAGACAGCAAGGGGGCAGTGGCTTCCAGAAAATGAAATGCTGCTGTCCACTGAGGTTACCTTTCTCCTTCATTTACAAAGGCATGAGGAGTAGTGGGACAATCACTGATGGAGGGTCAAGCCCTCTCTACTTGCATGGTTCTGATTAAACCACACTACCTCCTGTGTTTTGGCTCCTTTAAGACGTGCTTAACAATAAGGGGAGGACTTTCCATTTTCCAAGGCTCTTGCAGAGGTCAAATGGTAGACTGACCAAACTTAGTTAGTGCATAATGATAACAACCACTGGGGTGTGCTCACAGAGGTTCTCAAGGCGGATGTTTATGTTCTTAGTTTAGAAATGCTGGCAATCAAAGAGTGACAAAAGCCACCAACTGGGAACCAGAAGCGGTGGGTTTGATAGCAGAAAGAAAACAACAGGCCCCGATAGCCAGGAGCCGAGCCGAGGGCCATTGGCCAGCCCTAGAACGTGTTGCTGGAGCTGGCTGACCTCACAGCCGTGGCGAGTGTGCTACTGAACACCAGTAATTCACACACCATATCACGTCAGCCACTGTGACGAATCAAGACACACCTCCTCCATACATGTGCACACCACACACAGGGAGACCATATACACATGCACACACATGCCACACACACAAAGACCACTCCATAATCATATCTGAACAGGCAAAACATGAACACTGTTCAAACCACCAACATGATCCACTGTCCTCTTCATTGATCATAGTTCTGGCCTCTCTGTTTTTCCCTCTTGACTCTCAGATAAGGCTTATTAAGATACGTGATCATAGCATTATCTGTGGTTTTGGAAGCTTCCCAGTCAGAGCAGAGCCCCTTCTCCAACCCTCCCTGAGGCCACCAACACAGCTGAAGTCCTGTGATCACGGACTCGGACTCAGACCCAGTGCTGATGAGCCACGTCACTTCTCGTCATTTCCTCATTCGCTGAGTGGGCTCCACACTTTCGACTCAGAGAGCGACACAGCAGTGCAACTGGGCTACACAAATTCTCTTCAAAAAATAATTTTCGAAATGATAATTAAAACAGCAATAATAGATTATTAATAATGCAGGTGTTTTCAAAGAGCCCAAGGAAACTACACTGAAAACATTACCAGTATTATAAAAGGAATGACCCACGTTAGGAAGGAGGAGGCCTTGGTTTTGGAATGAGGCAAGTGAGCCAGCAAAGAGAATGTATGAGGCTCTGAGGAGAAGGAAGAGAGTTGTAGGTTGAATTGTGTCCCCTGCAGATGCTTTTGTCATATAAGCTGCCCAGTCTGTGGTGCTTTGTTGTGGCAGCCCCACGAGGTGAATTCAAGGATCTTAGGGGTGGGGGGTGTAGGCTTGGTAGCCATAGGAAAGAAACTGGAATCTAGAAAAAAAGAACTGAGAAATCACACTGCACAATCAGGAGAAAACTCCAGAACTGTCCATGGGCAGGGCAAGACAGCAGGGCTTAGGTGGGGATGGGAGGATGGTGAGCAGAGGTGGAGTCCTCTCTCCCGGGTTCATCTCTACCCTTCTCCATCTCCGTCTCCAGCCGGCCCCCCAACCCCTGAGAAAGGCAGCTGGAACTCTGCACTTTGTGAGACATCCTATCCTCTCTTTCATTGCTGGTATGTTTGTTGCCAAAGCAAATTGTATATTTTATAACTTATTCTAGAAAAATAGTGTTCCACCACCTACTTAAGAACATTTGATTTGGGGAGGGTGGTATTTCATTCTGTTACACCAGGAAGAATATTTGTTATCTCTTTGACTTTTAAATATTCACTCTGGGCTTGGCTTCCCACCTAACTCACTACGTCCTAAAAAACACAATTTCTGCTCATTAAAATAGTATGGATTGCATGGGGTGGATTTAGTGGGGTGCCAGCACCATTTGACCTCGAGGTGTTTAAGAACGTGACTGACGGGGTGAGGGCTGAGCTGGTCCCACCCTCGTGGCTACTCACAGGAGGGCCCGGAAAGCCTGGGAATCCATCGAGTCCGTCACGCCCCGGCAGGCCGTCGCCACCTTTTATCCCAGGCACACCTGGGATACCTGGCTGTCCCTTCTCACCTGGGAAAGAATTTGCAGTGTGACTTTACTCATATAGGGTGCCACAGAAGGATAAATAGTTCAAGCAATGCCTGACCACAGAAGACTGACCTTTGGTGGTAATTGTTCTAGAATCTCCCTTTATTCCTTTGGGTCCAGGAGGTCCGAAGTCACCAGGGGCTCCCTGTGGAAACAGACACAAAATATCTTCCTCCTTCATACTGTTTAAGCAGGTCTGTGAAGATGATGGTTTTCTGTTCATACAGCGTGAGGGCCATTGCCTGTCATCAAGCCCAGCACTGTCCAAGAGAACTTTCTGCCACGTTAGATGTGCTCTATACCTGGCTGTCCGGTACTGTGGCCTCCAGTCACAAATGGCTATTGAACACTTGAAAGTGGCCAGTGGGACTGAAGAACTGAATGTTTAAGTTTAAATAATTACCAATTAATGGCAGCAGCCACACAAAGTGGCCAGTGCAAATCAGGACCTTGCTACTCAGAGTTTGGTCCGTGGACCAGCAGCAGGAGCCTCCCCTGGGAGCTTCTTAGAAAATGTAGAACCTCAGAACCCACGGGGGCAACTGAAGCAGGATCTGTATTTCAAGAAAGTCCCAGGGATTCGCACAGTTGTGAACTGGTACGAAGCAATGATCCACAACACAAGGGGGCTCGCTCTTAACTACAATTATTTAGAATTTGAGCAGATAATAAGCCTCCCAGTACAAAGGATGAAAATGTGTGATCATTAATATTGAGAACAACAAAGAATATTGGAAATGGAAACTAAGGTTGAAAGAAAACATAGTCAGAGACGGTTTATTGCGGGATCACTCATGTTCCAGGCTGTAAAACCTAGATTTCCCAGTGAGCTGCTTTATGGTTCAGGATGCAGTTTAATATGTGCGATATGCTAGTTTTTGGCAAATCTTGGTTGATCTTATTTGCAAGATTATGGGAGTTTTAGTGTTGTTTAACTATGTGAAATGTTACAAGTGATTAATGAGTTCCTTTCTCCTAAAAAAAATTCCACCGATATTTGGTTATTGATTGAATTCTGTGCAGAAAAGGGTGCTGGGCCATCAGGGCCCAGACGGCGTCTCACACGCAGACGCTGCTCTCTAAGTACTGGTAGGTGTCAGGCACATGCCTAGAAGGATGAATTCATTTGTTGACCTATACTTCCCATTCATTCCTATACTTCCAACACTCTGCTAGACTGTATCAGTGCAAATATTTAGTAACAAAAAACCACCTTAGCCCCCCACTGCTGTGGGGTTGACAGACATCTAAACATATAATTAAATTCCCAGAGGTGTCGGAACACAAGCATTGTGGGCACGTATGCAACACAGTTGGGCAAAGCCTGCCCTGGGAAGAGCTCAGACATTCCAAGTGCACAAAGTGGGACCCATTGGGCGTCTAGAAAATACTCAATCATTTTAGAAACAATCCAAGATTCTACCAGTTTTGTCATTAAGTTCGCAATTCTCACAACACACCCTTTTTTAAAGGAATAGATAGCCATGGTTTGGGGATGGCATTATTTTTAAATTAGGATAAAGCACAGCATCTGTTAAGTATATTTGGATATAACCGTTTGTTTTCTGAGAAGCTCAGGGCCTGGAGCAGACAGGTGCTGTGGGTCTCATTTCCCCCACGACACGGCACTGGCGACCTCCTGCCGCAGCAGCTCTGGGGGGCTGCGGGCCTCGCACCGCGGTGTGCAGCCGGGCCCTGCTCATCGTCCGTGGCCAACTGGCCTCAGCGAGCTTTCCTCTATTGCTAAGTATATAGCATGATGGACTTGTCACTTTATAAATCTCCCCCAGTTCTCTTAAGTACAAAAAGTATCATTTCTTTGCCTTCATCTATAGTTTGGTTTGAAATTGTTAGTTAAAGCCTGCCACAGAAGAAAGAGCTGCTCCAGGTGATCGCTTTCACTAGGTGGGAAATACAGTCCACGTGGCCCATGTACACAGGGAGTCTGTGGGCAGGACACTTCACACACTACGAAGTGAACCGTCCACGCTTCACCTGCAGGTCTCGGTTTCACTGCGTTTTGGAGCCTTCATGAAAGGCTAAACCGGCTCTCTACCACATCTGAAGAGGGAAATGCTTAACAAATAAGATGCTTTACATTCAAAATGCTAGAAACTTTTCTTTGAGGGTTATAATTCTTACACCATAAAATTCGCCACGTTAAAGCTTACAATTCAGTGGTCTTTAGTGTTTTTACAAGGTTGTGTAACCATCATTATTATCTAATTTGAGAACATTTTCATTATCCCCAGAAGAATCCCCCTGTACCTTACACAGCCAGTCCCACTCTCTGCTCTACCCCTGCCCTCTTTGGCAATGATCGATCTTCTTATTTTCAGATTTGCTTGTTCTGAATACCTCACATGGATAGAAGCACAGTATCTGTTCTTTTGTGTCTATTTTATTTCACTAAGCATAAAGTTTTCGGGGCTTGTCCACACTGTGACATGTGTCAACACTTCACTCCTTTGGGTGGCTGAGGAATATCCCATTGTATGGGTATACTCTGTCTTGTTTATCTACTCATTGGCTGATGGACATTGGAGTTGCTTTCACTTTTGGCTATTATTATTAATACTGCTATGAGTACTTATATACAAGTGTTTATGTGGGGGTTCTGGCCAAGATGGAGGCATAGGTAGAAACCCTTCACTTCCTCGCACAACAAGTGTTTATGTGGACATGTGTTTCAGTCTCTTGGGTCTATATCTGGGAGTGAAATTTCTGGGTCCTAGGGTAATTCTATGATTGACTTTTTGAGGAATTTTGCACAGTGGCTGAACCATTTCATATTCCTACCAAGTAGTTTCTTTTGGAGTACACAGCCTTTTTGGATGAAGTGTTGGGTGCCTGAAGTGTTGCTGGTCTAAAGCTGTGTTAATTCAATGAATAAAAGCTGGGAGAACAGAGGTAGGTATTAAGGATGTCTCATCCACTCTGTGATAGAATTTGTCTCTCACCTTGAGCCCTGGGAACCCAGGGGTGCCATGGTGGCCAGGGTCTCCTTGGAATCCTTTCCTTCCTGGCTCCCCATGGATGCCTGGGAAGCCCCTGGGTCCAGGTGGTCCTGGAAGACCCCTGATGAACTGATCATCAGCACATTTACAGTCTCCATAATCACCTGCAAAGTGAGGGAGAGGAAGGACTAGTTATTTACTCACAAAGCGTGGGTTAAACCTCTTCTTGGTTTTGCAGGGACAGGAGCATAAACGTGGTGGGTGGTGGGGCTGGGGGTGAGGGGAGGATTGACGGCAACGCCACAGTCTATGGTCATCAACTACTGTGCTCTTCACACTATGTGTGTGGTGGGAATGCTTAGACCCATTTCCTAGATGAGGAGTGTGAGTTACTTAAGTGTACAGTCGTGGTCTCCTCCTGATGCAGAGTTCCAATGCAATGTTTACTAAGGATACTTAACCAATGGGACCATTTACAGAGGTGTGTGCAGAGTAGAGAAATCAGTGATGGGGCCTCGGGGGTGAGGGGAAGAGACAGTGTTCCAGGGTCCGGGTGAAGGGAAAGCCATGGCAAGAGCCATGGGCTTAGAGGCCAAGGTTATGGGTAGGCAGAGAAAAAATGTGCCTCTTCTCCACTGCTGTCTTGTCATGGCTGGACTCAGGGAGCCTGGTGCTGGTGGCAGGGTTGGCTTCGCAGGGGAGAGGGGGCCAGTGGGAAAATGATGACAACAGACAATGGCTCAGTGGGGCTGAGTCGCACAGCTCATCCACAGATGTTGGATCCCTGCAGTCAGCCCTATCCACGGGGGGGCACGCACCCGTACACCCCACATGTACCACAAAGGTCCAGATGTGGTTAAAGTGCAAACATGTGACCCACACCCAGGAATGGGAGAGCTGAGCAGGCATCACTGTGGTCTCTGACAGCCTCACAGGGAAGGGCCGCCTGGGCCAGCCCTTTCTTGGACAGGGCACTGAGCTAGGGGCAATGTCCCTGGGATGCTGGGCAGGTCTCATCATTCCTCTGAGCTTTGGACTCCTCACCCGTTAGCTAATCCCTAACTCAGGGAATCACCCTTTGGATCCAACCAGATGATTTTGCTACAAGCACTCTGCAGTGGGTAGGTGCTTTGCAAATACTTGTTACATTGCCTTGGAGCTGAGCACTGAGATCTGAAGCCAGCCTAAGAAATCAATGCTCATCTTTTTTGCCCAGTGCTAGGCTCTGCACTCCCTGAAAATTCAGAGATGAAGTTGGCAGATAGAGAACAGAGAAGGGTGAGTAAATGATTGCTGGGTGTGCCAAAAACATGGCAGACATCACCTTCATTGCAGTGAAGTTTCTATGAAAGAAAGGACGCCCAGGGGGAAAATAGGGGGTCGTGTTCATTTCAGAGCAAGTGAAAAGGGTGAAGTGTACTCAGATGGGCCAAGTCATCTCCCCGCCCCTTCTCTCTTGTTCCCATATACTCCTTACCTTTCCATCCTTTCTGTCCGCGAGCCCCAGGGAAACCTGGAGCCCCAGGAGAGCCCGCCTGTCCTGGTGTTCCTTTAAGGCCAAAAAGGAAACCTAAGGAGAAATCCACAGGGGCAGCACATTAGCAGAGCCCAGGGGCCCCCACCTGTTGCCAAACCCTGTACCGGGAGTCTTTCCATCATGTCTCCCAACAGAAACTAACGAAGTCCCACACACTCTAATTCCCCTCCCAAACTCCTCATTGGAAAGAGATGAATACTGTTTTGTGGTCATTGTTTTCAGGGATGGATAGAGATGTGAGAGCCTATGAATTTATTTTTTCTATTAAAGCCTAAAGATAAAAAACTTTTGTTTTGAGAAGTGAGTCCAAAGCAAGGTTTTGATTTTTCGACTATGTATTGGGTTGGCCAAAAAGTTTGTTTGGTTTGGTTTTTTCCATAAGATGACTCAAAGTCGTGCTTAGAAGTTTTTAACTTCATTTAAAACAATTTTGTTAGATTGTATTGTGACAGCTGTCATATAAGCATGCATTAAAAAAACATAAAAATTGGTGAATTTTTGTGTAGCCATTTTAATATTGAAGATGGAAGAAAATAAGTGAATTTTCAGCATATTATGCTTTATTATATTGAGAAAGGTAAAAACAACTGAAATGCAAAAAGAAGATTTGTGCAGTGTATGGAGAAAGTGCTGTGACTCATTAAATGTATCAAACATGGTTTGTGAAATTTTGTGCTGGAAATTTCTCGCTGGGCAATGCTCCAAGGTCAGGTGGACCAGCTGAAGTTCATAGTGATCAAATTGAGACATTAATTGAGAACAATCAAAGTTATACTACGCAGGAGAGAGCTGACATACTCAAAATATCCAAATCAATAAAGTTATTGGTGAAAATGAAAAGTGTGTCTTTTACTTTATTAAAAAAAAACATATGGAGTTTTTGGCCAGCCCAATATTTTGCAATTCTAAGACTACCAAAAGACTTCTGGTTTTCCAAAAGACAACAAATATCAAAATTAATTTGGTGTCCTGGCTAGTGTGGCTCAGTGCATAGAGCACCAGCCTGTGAACCGAAAGGTCTCTGGTTCGGTTCCCTGTCAGGGCACATGCCTGTGTGGGGGGCCAGGTCCCCTGTTGGGGGCATACGAGAGGCAGCTGATCAATGTTTCTCTCCCTCTTTCTTCCTCCCTTCTCCTATCTCTAAAATAAATAAATAACATCTTTAGAAAGTAAGTAAAAAAATAAAAAATCAAGCATTTATTAAAAAAATCAATTCGGTTCCCTATTCTGTCCTCTCCTGGGAACAGATTCTCACTTGAACATACTTCTCTCCCCACACACACCACACACACACACTCCTTCCTCTTTTACTCTTTTGGGTGCACACAAGTACACACACGCACATGTGGAGTTTGTGTAATTAATGTAGATAACTTGTGAACCATCTGGATTCAGTGTGGTAACTGGGATCAGGGTATTTCCGATCTGCTGTCCGCAGGGCTCCAATAATTCCAAGCAGGGATATCTGGGCAAAGGTGTAAGAAATACAAGCTAATAGCCAATAAGATTCCTCAAGTAACATTTGGGAGGAGCGCCATCGTGTGGTGGGCCTGGGGCTGCACATGCCCAGGAAACCGCTGAGTATGGAATCGGAGTCTCCCTGACTCCTGTTCTCTTCATCGCTAAACCCTAAAGTGCTCGTAGCTCCAAAGATCCAATAAAACTCCAACAAATTAAAATACATGCTGCCATATCCACCTTTTGGTAACTGAGAGGAGAGAATGAGGCGATTATGGAAACAGAAAGGAAAGGAAAAGTGCAATTTTAAAAACTTCTGCTATGTGTTTGGAAAAATGATACCAGAATTTCAATATCAGAAAGCTCCAAGGCAACTAAATGTTTATGGAAAGGTGGCAATGACTATTGTTCCATGTAATCTGACCTCACTACACATTTAATATAATCTCTCTCATCCATCTATCTATCCATTCATTCGTTAAACATTTCTCCAGTGCCTACACTGTGCCCAGCAGTGTGGTAGAAGCTGTGTATATAGTTGGAACAAAACTGACAGGACCTCATGGAACTTCCTGTTTAGACGTGGAGGTACACATCAGACACACCTTAGTCAATAGAACAACACGGAATTTCAAATTATGGCCACTGCTGTGAGAAGCTCAGAGAAAGTAATAGGGAGAGTGGGCAACAGGAAAGCCACTTCTGAGAACTTGACACTTAAGACCTAAAGAATAAAAGCCAGCCAGCCAAGAGGGGGTGGGAGGGAATGCTCCCAGGAGAGCATAAGCTTCTCTAAAAGCCCCTGAGGTGGAAGGCAAACAGTTACTGGAGGGTGATGCGTGAGGAGCGGAATTATAGAAGGGGAGGTGAGGAGATCATGCCAGCCTAGTGGGCTAAGAAATGGGGTTTGGATTTTATCCTAAGGGCAATAGGAAGTCATTAAAGGGTTTTCAAGAGGAAAAGTTATACAACCTAATTTCCATGTATAAGGGACATACTGGCCGTGTAGTCAGTTACAGAGAGAGGAGGAATGGAAGCTGGTCATGAGTGGGATGGTTATTCTGGCTGACTAAGCATGATAGTGAGGTGGCTTCGATAGTGGAGATAGTGATATGATGGGCTGATTCCAGATCTGAGAGGCAGAATCACTAGGACTTGGCGATGGATTTGTAGTGTGGGTGAGCGAGATGCTACAGCGACCCCCAGGGCTCTGTAGTATGGCCTGAGCTCCTGGGTCTGCAGAGATGGGTGAGGCCCAGGACAGGGGTGTGTGGGTGGAGGAGATGGGGAGCAGGAGATCCACAGTTCTGTTCTGGGCACACAAAGTTGGAGATGTCTGTGATACATACATTGGTGACTATGTGATGAGTTACTGGTTTGTACGAATTTGGAGCTCAGAACATGGGACTGGGCTAGAGACACGATGAGGGAGTGGGGGCAAAGAACTTGTACTTTGGTTCATGTGAATGGGTAATTTACTTATGTACAGAGTGCAGAGAGAAAAAGGGATCCAAGAATGAACTTCAAGGAACTCCATCATCTACTGGATGGATGGGTAGAAGGGGAAATAGAAGAAAGAGCCAGCAAATTATCCTCCAAAAAAAAAAAAACAAAGGTCCTTGAGATAATGGTGGGAAGACAGCGGGGCAGCATCGTGGAAGGCCAGAGAAGGCAGTGTGTGACATGGGGGATGTCATCCTTCTTGTCGTCAACCCTTGCCACCTGTTCAGTTGTAGCTTTGGTTCTGCATGGGCTGGGAAGACAGATTATCGAGTCTGCTTAAAACTGTTGATTAAATAGCAGAGAAAGGCTGCAAGTCAAGACATGAGGCCTCCGCCCTGGAAGGTGTCTGGAACTCATCGCTCAACAGCTCTCTGCCCTCCTCTGCTTCCAGACTGCACCTCTCCAGGGTTCCACTGAAGGACGGACTGTGCTGGGGCCACCGTCAGGCAACCCTTACTGTGTAATAGCCATGGGACTATTGCTACTCAACAGGTTGAGAAGGTTTTGCCCTTCTTCCACCAGCTTCTTCCATTCACACCACAGAGCACCTGCTATGCCCTCGTCTGCTGCCTACTGCATGGGTTCACGACATCATTTAGCAGAAATCCCAGGAGAAAATATGGCTGCGGCCATGCAGCCTCCTTTGAGTTTCTGTCCACTTACCATCTGGTCCCCGTGGTCCAGCAGGCCCTTGGACTCCTGGGGGCCCTGCCTTCCCTTCAACTCCTGGAGAACCGGGGTAGAGTGCAGGGATGCCTGGTTCTCCTATGAAGCCTTTGGGTCCCATTTCACCCGGGGCACCTCTCCGTCCACCTGAAAATCCAACAGCAATCAGCAGCAGTGTGAAACGTGTGCTATTTAACAGCTGTGCTGGCATTCCCGCCCACGGGAGCCCTCCAGCAGGACTAGGAAATTTATAGTCTGTTCAGTAACTTAAGGGGTAGGTGCCAGTGGTATATTTCATTTCCATTTTTCAACCTGAAAAAAGCCCCTCTTCTTGCCTCCAAACAGTGGCCTGAGGGTTGCTACCAACATGTGGCAGCAATGATTGCTGACTGCCTGTGCTCCCCCAGCCTGCTGACAGAATCCTGCTAGTTACCCTTCAGCGGCACAGTGTAACCTAGTGGGAGAGTTACTGTCACAGGGCCAATTGCTCTGTGACAACAACCAAACGTGGCTGTGAGACCCATTACAGCTGCTGAACCCAGTCTACGAGGAAGAGCACCACCACCAACAAAGCTGTGCAGCTGGTAAGGGTCTTGAGGGGACGCACTTTTGATGCCATAGAACCACATTACCTTCACTTATGCTGGATGTGCCGGGCAAGCCTGTCGGGCCAGGGTCCCCTGGCAGACCCCGTGTTCCTGGCTCGCCATGGGCCCCTGGAAATCCTGGGTCACCTCTGCCACCTGGAACAGAGACAGACCCCATAGTAAGAACAGGACTGTTGTCTGGGACTCACGACAGATGTTCACCTTTTCATTGAATGCCTATTTACTAATACCCTGCACATTGTGTGAGGCACAATGGGGGTCCAAGTGTTTAATACATGATAGTCCCTGTTTTCAAGGAGCTCATTCCCAATCAAAGAGGGGGAGACAAGGTTCCTATAAATATCATAAAACAGAGAGGCACGTAATGCCAAAAAGGTACAGAGTGGTTTCAAAGCAGGGGAAGATTGTTTTGGGGGAAAATCTGATATTGAGGGACCATGGAGAATAAAAACAATAGAAGTAGATTTTTGAGCTATTGCTATGTGCACTAGGCTCAGCACAAAATGCTTTACATACATTTGATTCCCATAAAACCATGTGGCATGGAGAGTACCACAGTCCAGATTTTGCAGAGAGGGAAAGCACTGTGCTCAGGGGCATTCACGTTTCCTAGAGCAGGTAACCTGACAGCTGAGTTTTGAACAGGGATGAAGTTTGAGGAGATGGGGAACAAGGGAGGGAGCGGGCAGTGAATGGTTGAGGGAAGGGCATCCAGAGGGGAGGTGAGTCCAGACTGAAAGCACAGAGCTAGTGGAACATCAGGTTGGATGAGGAGCTGAGGCTAATGTGAGACCAGTGAAAGAACTGATGTGATTAGGAATCCTCCCAGGCACGAGGCAATGTGCTTCTCTCCCCCTGAGCCCCAGCTCCTGCCTGGATTGGCTTTTCGTAACTCTTTGCTGGATGAATAACGTAAGAATGCTTTTACAAGCCTTGTCCATAAATAAACATAAAGTGGCATCGCTAAGTTCTTTGGCATGTTGGATAAAGACACACAAAAGTAGTCATTAAACTGACACATGGGTCACACCTAAGCAGGACAGTGAGTCCTTGACCCCTGGGCATATATGATAGGGGTGAGCCAGATGATCTACTGGGTATAGGAAAGAAGCATCACGGCATTTTTATTTAAAAAATCCCATCCTTTAAAATCCATATGTGATGTGTAAGCTTTAGCATGCATGTCATTCAGTCATTCAGATAAGTATTTACTGAGCACCTACTAGTTGCCTGGGTCTGTTCTAGAAACTGGGGATACAGTAGTGAACCACACAGGCTAGTCTCTGCCTTCATGAAAACTCCTATAACATGAGCAAGTCATCCATAAATATATGTACGATTATTTGGAGGAATGCTCAAAACATTTTTCAAAAACATTATTTAGAAGGATGCACATTCAAACCTGTTGCTCTTACTATAGAATTTGTGTCATATTTCAGTACGATTTTACCAACTTGGAGGCTGAGCTAAGATAACAAGATGAGCATGAGCCACAACACATGCAAAATCCTTCATTTACACACACAGGTCAACTGGGACAGTGGAGTGTCTGCCCAGGTAGTTGTTCACACGCACATATCTGGGGAGTTAGCTCCCTGAAGTCTAAAAGGATGAGACTGTCTCCAAGATTAGAGCTTGTGATCAGTACTGGGTTTCAGACCGTCTAGCAGAAGGGTGTGTGCACCTTGGTAGCTTTGGAGTAGAGACTTGGGAAGGTGGTTGGGCCAGCCACCATGGAGGCCTGAGGTGCAGAAGGACTGGATGTCGTTAGGGAGACCACAGATGGCGAAGCCAGAGCCTGCACAAGGTGTGTGGCACTGGAAGAATTTCCAACAGAGGGGTCTCACCTGAAAAGTGGGGGGCACTCTCTCAGGTCACAGGCAAAGTGAGGCTTCCCTGGGATACCACACTGAAGCCATGAGGGAAGGTGCACACAAAACAGATTCTACAAAGCGTGGTCTGAACATCTTTTGTTCTACTTAGATAAATCTTTCTTGAAAGTTCATGACTCTGCGTCCCTAACAGAACAGAATGTACACTCTCATGAAAGAGAAGTTGCATACAAACCTTTAGCTAGGGGGAAGGGGCCAGGTGGGCCTGGGAGGCCTCGGTCACCCACTTCTCCCTGGAGAAAAAAAAGAGGAAAACAGAAGAATGTGAGACCAACCTTTTGGACTTTTGGAACTAGCATACTCTTCTGAGTAATCGAACCACAGACTCTTCCTGGGGCTCCATCTCCATTATACCGAGGCACTAAGTCCAGGCATCCCAGACACACCGACAGACAACCAAGTGGGCTGTGCCAATGTCACTTTGAAATCCTTGTCCGATACTAGACCCAGTCAGGAGGCTGCTTTCTGCAGGGTGGGCTGTTTCGTTCAGATTGAGAATGGTATCCAAGTCACCCTGCAGGGTGAGCTGGGGGTGACTCAACAGCACCCTGATACAATGCCATCTGGGTTGTAAGAGCTAACGACTTTGAGCCTCACTGGGTCCCACAGGTATACGAGTCCCTGTCCTAACCAGACATGACCCCCATTGAGCAGCAGAGGCTCACTCTTTGGCTAGTGTCTCCATCAGTTGGTGTAGCTGGACCTCACCTGGTTCTCAGTGGACTGGGTTTCACTGCCCTGCCAGCCCATATAAGACCTAAACACATCAGTCATATCCTTCCTTGGGAACCAGAGGTGCCCCACCCTTTTGCTACTACAAAGCCCCTCCTACAGTCCTGCTGGTTCACTCTGCCCCAGGTGCAGCCTCTGCCTGTGTGGCATGTAGCATCCTATGGCTGGGATGTACGTGACTAAAAATGAACGTCCATCTCATCTCCCCACTGCTGGGTGTTGTGTGTCCGGGTATCTATGGTTAGATAGGACAGACTCCACCTCCCTGTCCAATATGGGGAGTAGGAGGCCATTAGAACACCACCCAAAGACAGGAACTGAAAACCCAGCTTACCTTGAGTCCTCGGGGCCCATCGGGGCCTGGGTAGCCATCCAGTCCTCTGCTTCCCTGCAGGAAAGATGTTTGGTGCTTATTCTTATCTCTATAATTTAATGAACTGACCAAAAGACCTTTATTATGTCTAATGAAATGAACAATAATTCATTAAAATCACGTCCTACTCAGTCTCTGTTTAATTTTTTCTGATTTTGGTTACAAAAATGGTTTCTTAAAGTGGCTTTATTTGAATCAGGACCCAAAGTCAAAACATGACATTTGGCTGATGTGTCTCTTAATTTTCTCATAATTCATTATAGTTTCTTCTTTCTTCCTACTTTTTTAGTAACTTTTTGTTGTTGTTATTGGAGAAACCGGGTTATTGGCACTGCAAATAGCCAATGTGGTGGACTGGACCCACCTCACCCTTACAGGGTGTAAAATGTGCTCCTCTTTCCCTTCTATTTCCTCTAAACCGGTTGTTAGATCTAGAGGCCTCTTTAGGTTCAGGGTCACCTTTTGAGCAAGAAGTTTCTGTGGAGGCTGCTGTGTCCTTCCTTTCTACTGCAGCCCTTCAGGGGGTGCAGAGGCAGAGGCTGAGATTATATAATCGATCAGTGGGGTCAGGTGCTGACAACCTGATGCATCTGTTAAAACCTTCCTCCCAGACAGATTCTGAGAAATTTCCGTTAACACCAAATAGGAGCATTAAAGCCTCTCTGTTTAGATTTTTCTTCTTTATTAAAGAAAATGTCTAGCGCTAACTGTTGCTTTCTAATTCCCTCAGCTATGCGTCAGAAAAAGCCCTATCATATTTGGGTAGATATGTAAAGTTTCAAAAATAATCTAGAAACTTATTCCATCTTACTAAAGAATACCTACAGTTGGCTCCCCAAATTTGAATGCCAGCTGCCAGTGGTAAAAAAAAAAAAAGGACATTACATGATTATTTTACAAGATATTTTAAAATCTAGGAGCATGTAGGCTGAAAGTCATGTTGTTTAGAATGAACTAAGACTGGCTTCCTTTTGTGTTTTTCATGGTGGGTCCATAACAGACTGACTTTCTTTTACACTAAGTAAACCTGGAGATTCAAAAGTGAAGGTACCTTTTTCTGATAGGAAAGATGATCTCCTATTTAGAGGCCACCTCATGAGATATGTTAGGGATCACTAAAGAGCCTGCCAATGATGGGGGAGTTGGCAACTAGGCATCCAGTTGAAGCTGTGTCCAGGGCTGACACAACAATCCAGCCCAAACAGTACACTGGACTTTGTCACATCTACACACCATTCCATGCCACCCAACACTGCTCAGCCATGCTGTGACATCATCAGCAGGCAGTAACAAGCATCCCCAGAACTAATTAAAGTTCTATCAATCCCTGGAGAAATGAGGGAGGAGTAGCTGATTCTTTGCTCCAGTAGAGAAAGGAAAATCTTTCCCAGAATCTTCTCTTTTTTGGTTTACCCTATTGCGATACACTGTTTATGTTGGTGTTCACAGTTGCTCCTTGGAGATGCCTTTGATTACTGGTTCCATCTTACAGCCTAAAACTAAAGCCTATGAGTATAACTGAGATGTTAGTTGGGGAGTCATGGCAACTTGGTGAGTAAGATAACACAGGGTAGACATGTCTATGGTGCAGTGTGGTCGTAACACGCAGGACGACTCAGCCATATGTGTGTGCCCTGGGCATTTCCTATGTTTAGAGTTGAGGAAACGATTTCCTCACAGCATCGGAGATGCCCCATCTAATTGGAAGCATCTGCATCTCCCCAGTTGTTGCAAGTGCAGAAAGCAAGCTGGAAAACGTGAGCCCTGGATCCCAACATCTGGGCCACAGCAGTCAGATGCCCCAGGGGGTCAGCGCCTGGTGAACATCCTGTCCTTCAATAACTTTTGAGTTCTAGGGGGTGGCTATGTTGAACTGCACTTTAAAAACACTGTAATTCCTTAGTGTTGGGTGTAGAAAAACAAATCATAATTATGATTTCACTAGCACATGGCAGGCAATCAAAGTATTAACAGTTGTACTTTAATTACATGAAGTGGGTTGAAACAAATTACTTTTAAATGTTAATGTTTGCTTTACTCCTCTGTCACTTTACAGCACTTGTATACTGTAATCCTTAAACCAGAAACTGGCCTGTTGGCCTTTAGTTGGGGCTGCTGCAGGGACAGCAGCTGGCTCCAGGCACACAACCTTTGGGGGTGCTCCTGTCAATTACTAATGTTGAGAGGACGGGTGTAACTAGGGGCTGTCCCTGGTTGGGTTTAAGATAAAAGGATGGGAATAGGAAAAATAAGGTCATCTGGGGCTGCAGGAAGGAATCAAGGTTGGTACTCACTGTGAGTGGCCAAAACTGGAGTATGGGAGCAGGACGCCCGAGTCTAGGGCTGTTGGGGGTCAGAAACCAATTCTGAGAGGTCAAGTCCCCTTGGTAGTCGCAGGGGTGCTGACAAGACCCATTGCTCACTAGCAGGGTCCTTAAGGCTCTCCAGTCACTCAGTGGAGCCGTGAGCAGCAGTCTGATTTGGAGGCCGAACCAATTATCTATCTATCTATCTATCTATCTATCTATCTATCTATCTATCTATCTATTGTTTTTGAAGTGGGTGGGGTCGGAGGGATAGGGTGGGGAGAGAGAGAGAAATATCAATTTGTTGTTCCATTTATTTATGCACTCATTGGTGGATTCTTGTATGTGCTCTGACTGGGGATTAAGTCTGCAGCTGCGGTGTATCGGGACGATGCTCTAACCATCTGGCCAGGTCTGAATCAGTTTTGAAAAAACATCTATTCCTATGT
Source organism: Trachops cirrhosus (assembly GCA_028533065.1). NCBI lineage: Eukaryota > Metazoa > Chordata > Mammalia > Chiroptera > Phyllostomidae > Trachops > Trachops cirrhosus. Next base: position 57,592,866 of record CM052548.1, on the reverse strand, counting down.
CCCTATGGGCACTGAATTATGCAAATACTAGCCCAGGGGCACCAAGATGTGTGTGCCATAATGTTGACTGCATGATTGTTGAACAGAGCAAGCAGCTGGAAACCACTGTGAGGGGTTTGTTAAGCAAACATCGTACATCCATTTACTGCACTTCTGCAGCTTATTAGCAGAACTATGTATGTGTGAACACACTAATGTGGAATAATCTCCAAGGCACACTAGGTGAAAAAACAAGTGGCAGAATGATATGAATATTTTTACTTTCTGTCGTTAAATTATATGCATGTAAAAATACATGTCCTTTTATGCCAGCACTTATCTGAAATGGCACCCACAGAGCTATTACCAGTAGCTGCCTCTGGGCAGAATGCTGGGGGCCTGTGACAGGAAGAAGATGTGCTATATATTCTATGATCGAATTAGTGAAAATAATGAATAGTGAAGATAACAAGTAATTAATTAAAATATCTATTTCTCTGTATACTCTCTTACATGACCTAGCATTCAGACAATTCTAAGCCTGATCCAGATTCACAGTACATTTCTCACATAGTGTTTTCTTCTAAAAAAATTGCCAAAAATCTGCCTACAGAACACATGGTAAAAATAACTAAGTGGGTCATCATTAAAGATAAACGAAGTGTGAAAATGTGTGAGGTCAATATGTAAAACATGTGGGCGAACCCCTGGTCACCACGTTGATAACCCTCCTGAGCATGACACAGGATGACACAGAGGACGAGTGTGCAACTGGAAGGCACGGAGGCCGAGGCTGGTAGGGGCTGGGTGAGGGGGAGCCTGGAGGGAGAGAACTGAAGGGCTGGTTTGCAAATATGAGGGAAATCCGACTCAAGCATTTCAAAGGCTTTGGGATCAAGCATTACTTATGCTGTGGTAAATGCAGGAAAAAGTAAATTTTTTTTTTTCTGGGGCATTGTTCCTGGAGTTCCATAGTCTTTACGTTTGACCTCAGTAAGAGGTTTCAGTCCTGGAGAGATGGCGTTTATGCATCACACTTACTTTCTGTCCTTGTGCACCTTGTTCACCATCTATGCCAGGGTAACCCTGCGGAGAAAAGAAAACAGAAGCAGTAACAGCGCAGAACACACAGCAACGTTTCCCAGAGGGCATTACTATGGCAGCTGACATGGACTAAAACATAACACTTCACCATGAAAGTACTGAAACCATCCGAAACTCCTTTTCTTTTCTAAGGGAGATGGCTGATTTCAGTGACACTTTCATATCATACCTCATATCTACCACTTAAAGAACTATGGAGAAATTCGTAAAGAAGGTATGAGTGGTAAAGATAACAAAAGGCCTGCACTCCAAAGTTCTCATGAGTCTCTGTTCCTATTTTGGAGCTTGTAATATTTCTTTTTGTGGTAGTGGCTGCCACAAGGCCACTTTCTCTTGGTTTTGGCCACATTTCCCAGCTCGCTGTGGCTGGGTTTGGCCAGGTGGCTGAGTTCTGGCTGATGGAGAGAGGGCCCAAGTGGCAGGTACCATTTCAGGCCACCATCTGAGAAGGAGGTCTGCCCTGGGGCATGGGAGCCACAGGTGGCTGGACTTCCTTGGGAGGAGACACTCCTCTGTGCCATCCCCAACCCACCAGGGATATTTTTGTTGGATTCTTAGGGTAGCAAGAAATCAACTTCCTGTGTGCTGTAATCAGTCTACATTTTTGTTACCACAGATTAACGTAGCCTAAAAATAAGCAGAAATGTGTTTGTTGTGTTCTGCTTCCACCTTTCTCCAAAAGCACGTACACAGTTTTAAAAACCACAGTTATTGGGTGATAATGACATGTCAGTCTCATCTACTGTAGCCAGCGGCCTACTCTGGTTTGGGATCAGTGGAGGGGAATGGGGGTATGAGGCAAATAACTGCACTTTTGGCTTAACTTTGCTGTGAACCAAAACCTGCTCCAAAAAACTAACACTGATTTAAAAATCAAGTCAAAACAAAAGAAGCCACAATTATGCAACACAGGTTTTACCCGGATTCCTGGAAAGCCCATGATTCCTTCTTCTCCCTTCAACGAAATGCCCTAGGAGAGAACACAGAGAAACACAGAGACCTGAGGGGGAGGCCGGCACCTCACACTTCACCTGCTCGGGAGCTCCACTTCTCAGCAGCCTGACTGTGGCCAGCCTGCCTCTGGGGTCCCTATTCCAGCTCGGTGAGATGGCAGACTCACAGGTCCCTGTGAGTCCGTCTGGGTCACCACGCACCCAGGTGTCATCTGCCATCGCCACACAGTGAGTGGCGATGCGGGAGGACAGGGAGTAGAGACCGGGGCAGGCGTGATGGAGTGAAAGAGGGGGCAGAGCCGCCTCCAGTTTAGGCCCCCAGAACAGAGGTAGGGCCTGCCCGGCCCCTCCACCCACACATCTGCTCTTTTAAAACATTTAGGTTCATTTTATGAACTTCACAAAATGCTGATTAGCCGGTGTTTATTATGCAAAAAGGAAGACATTCTCAAACTATTTTCTGGAAATAAAACCTCATAAAAATCAATGATAATACTTTCTTGCTGTAAACAAATGGGCTGGAAACCGCAAGTCCATGAGCCCTGATGACCCCTGCGCATTCCATCACAGCAACAGGGTCACCAGGGATCTGGGAACCACCAGTGAGCCGAAACATCTTTGCTGCTTGACTTACCACTCTCCCTTGTTCCCCCATGCTTCCTTTTTCACCCTGTGAAGAAAATGAAAAATAGGAAACACTCATTAATTCGAGAATAGTAATATATAAGATTAATCAGGGTTTATGATATGAAAAGTATTTAATAAAACTCTAAACAATCTTTATAAATGGAAGAAAGCTCTGTTTTGCAGCTTCAAAATTTGAGGAAAAAATGTGCACTATTTCTTCTGGATATTCATAATGTAAATTAAAGTGCATTATTTCTGACGAGACTTCACGGCACTCTCCGTCTGTGTGATTTCCCTTATTACTCCACAGCTGCAAGCATACATGCCGTGCTGTGCTGGAACATGCCCAGAGAAGAGCCCTGAATTATAATATTCATTTAAATAAAATATTATTACAAGGATTCTCTGAGGAAAAGGCACATTTGGAATATATTAAGGCCCCAAGCAAAAGTGGCTTTGGAAAGAAATGCCAACTCTGTATGATCTAGTTTTTCATTTCTCTTGGTCTAAAATGGTGAAAGAAATGTAGTGACTGGCTCATCCTTGCTCTCCATCACTGCTACGATAGCACCCAGATCCCTGCAGACCAAGACTGCCCCCTGTAGGCTGGCCAGGCCCCAGGCCTGGACCACCTCTGTTGGTGGCAGAAAACTAAGGAAATGTGTGCTGGAAGCTTGATCGTCTCAGCGTGGATTGAACCTGCTCTGATCTTGCTCCGTCCTCAACTTCTAGACAGAGGCCCTACCTGGCTGATGGCCAGGTTATCTCTAGGAGCCAGAAGCCCGCTTGGAATCCATCCTGATGACTCGGTGGAGCTCCTGTTCCTGCCCAGTTGTCCAGGGACATCTATCTCACTTTGTCAGCTGCACACAACCACCTGCTTCTGACAATTTCCTTTGGCACTTCTGCCTTGAATCAGCCACCTGCCAGGCCACTTTTGTCAATGGTTAAGTCACCTATCACTCAGCCCAGCTCCTGAAGCCCAGCCTGGATTCAGTTCCCCACGGAGGCAGTGGTCATGCTTACCTCTCCCATCATGACCAAGCACCCAATCCCCATCTTGACAGATACTTGAGTGCTGGAAATTATATTCTATGTTTGGGGTTTTTATTTTGGTTGATTGTGCCTGACTTTATACTGGGTGTTTCACCTGTGGCTCCCTGTAATCCGCTCCATAGCTCTACAAGGTCAGGCTTACTATCTTCACTTGGTACAAGAGAACACCAAAGCTTAGGGAGGTTAAGTGGCGCATCTGAATGAGTTGGTGGTAGAGCAGGATGATTTTTATTTGACTCCAAAAGTATGATTTTAATCAAATGAAACATTAATAGACATTATAAGGGCCACAAAGTCAACTTGGATAACCACCCCCACCCCGGAATTATTCTTTATGTCAGCAAAGAGTAAAAATAGGCTTATTTTGCAGACTACAGCATTTTGTCAGGTAGTTCCATATCCTGGGTTTGAACTGTGCTCTGACCATAACCTTTGTCTGTACCAGAGACTCACATACTTAAGGCTATATTTGAGATTTTTTGGAATGGATCCTCATGTTCTTTCAAATTCATCACAATTGTTTAAGATGATGGGCTGATGCAGTTATTTGACTGAAAGAATAGTTGTGCTTTCATGCACCATTTGACGATGAGGCCTTTTCCTCTTCAAGTGCAACTGTTTGAATAAAATTGAAGAAATGTATCTTTTCCCCTTGTCTCTCTCTTAAGTTCAACTGGGAATATATCCATTTCAGTGAAGCCCCTTTACCTTATACAGATCTGGATGGTACACTTCCTTCGTGGGCCCTATGCTCTCACGGTTGGTGTCTGATGGAATCCCATTGGGTCCTGGCTGTCCCATGTCACCCTGTGAATAGTTTAGCAAAGCAGTAGTCTTTATACATTGAGAAGACACTACCAACATTTAATAAAAGCAAGATCTCACCACAAACTTCATTTTCGCTCTTTGCATATTACTTACCCCATGCACATTAATTATGTAGTGTTATATTCGTAATATACAACAAAAACCATAATTTAAAATGAAATAATCATAATGTAAAATTATTTGTATTCCACTTGCGTTAATAATTGTGTTTGCATAAAAGCTGGTTAGGTTGTTCATAATTCTGGGCCGCATTTGCTTCTGTGGAATTACTTCCTTATGTTTCCAAACAAGGAAATTATTAGGTCTGAGGGCTAAATGTTTTTATAGTTCTTAATAGGTATCACTCTATTGCTTTCTAGGATTGGTACCAAGATACAAGAAATGTCCAAGGAATGAATGATTCTCCAGTTTCAGCACTACTTCACTCTTAAGGGTATTGTTATATAATAAAAAGTAGCATCTTCAATCAGTATAACATCTAAAGATTGTTTCAGTTTGTGTTTTTAGCATTAGCAAGAATCATTCTTCTCTGTGGTACATAGAGGTGAAATCCATAGATCTGCAACTTTACTGGACAACTATCCTAACAAAATATGCTCGCCTGACCTCCTGGGAACTACGTGATATAAGAATAAAGTTACTGTGGTTTTTTTAGCTCTTTCCATGTGTAACTTATATAATATCAGTTTGGACCCAGGCCTCACATAATATGAACAGGAGGAAATTGAGATGATGTGTTAGCTGCAGAAGTGGTACTCCACAGTGCATCCTGAGTATCTGCTAATATCACACCTAAAAAAATACCCAAACTGTTTATTCATCTCCTCTTTACCTATGGTTTTTTAATTAACAATTTAAATAAACTTTTTGGAGATTACAGACATTAACTTCATTTCCATTTTATATAATGTGACTATTCTTCTCTTTACCCAATTATTTCTCCCTAGGTTTATCCTCTTTTTATGTTATTTTACTATTTTGTTATATTTCATTGTACAAGAATTTAAACTTTTATGTATTTAGATCTTTCAATGTTTTTCTTTTATAGTTTCTTGTATGGTATTAACACAAAGAACAAAGTCCTTTCAACACCTGAGTAGTGAAAGTTTAATGTGCTATTCAATCAAAAAGTAAAACAAAATGACAATGCTTAACACCAGATGAGCCAATCTGTTTTACAGGTTTTGGGGTGAATGCGATGGGATTGTGTGTTGCTGGGTTTAGCTCACTGGGTGTGGGTGCTGTGTGGGGCTTTTCATGTATGTGATCTCAAGTGATCTGTTCGAAGGCTATGTGGTCTTTGAATCCTGGCACTGTGGGCAAGCATAAAAGTCCACATGATCCTCCTTCCTGCTTTTGAGCCCAACCAGAGCTGGTCGCATCACCTGGTCCCCGCACTGGCTCCACATTAGTCTGAGGCTCGGGCTTCTGTCTCCTCAGTCACTCCCAGTTTCCCCAAGTCAGAACATGGCTGAAGTTATGTCTAAGGCAGAAGTCTGGGGCCACCCTAGAGGGTGCACTTTTACTGTCTTCTTGCTCCATAACTATTACTGAAGTGTGTTTGATGACTTGGCACTTTATTATGATAATTATTTCCTATGCAAATGGTCTATTTGCAGATCACCTCAAGAGGATGATATAAAACACAGTCATTAAATTTTTTTCCTAATTATTAAACACTGCATGCATCTGCTCTAATCTATATTTCCTTTACCTTTTCACCCTTTTCTCCGTAAAAACCAAGTCCTCTGTTGCCCTGAAAGATAAATAAGTTTCCGTAAGTTTTTAAAAGTCAATAATCACATTAAAATAGGTTTTTATTTTTTAAAATGACACCTAAAATTTATTTGCAACCTAACTGGACAACTTTCCTTGCATAATGTCCTGGCTTTACCTCCCAGAAACTAATCACAAAAAGAAAGTTACTCAAACAAATAGAAACAGATTCACAGATACAGAGATCAAACTGATGGTTGCCAGAGAGGAGGAGAATTGGGCAGATGGGTGAAAAAAGTGAAGGGATTAAGAAGTACAAACTGGCAGTTACAAAACAGTCGCAGGGATGTAAAGTGCAGCATGGGGAATACAGTATGTAATATTGTAATAACTATGTAGGGTGTTAGAAGGTACTAGATTTATCGGGGAGGGGGAATCACTTCATAAATCATATAAATGTCTACCCACTATAATGTACACCTGAAACTAATACAAAATAATATTGAATGTGAACTGTAATTGAAAACTAAAGTTAAAAAAAGAAAGTTACTGTCTTTTGTTTTGCTATTTCCATATGTAAACGTGTAACAAAAGTCTGAGCCAGGAACAGGAGCAAACCGAGATGATGTATCAGCAGCAGAAGGTGGCACTTAGTAGTGTATTCTGAGCATTCACTAAGATGAAACCTAAGTGATGGAACTCTGGGGTTCATAAAAATGATACGCTATTCATTTACTATACATAGGCTTTTAAGACATTTTTAATTCTATACTCTAAGCAAAACCTCAGAAATAGTGGACTAAAAGCTGCTATTTTGTTGCTTTTTGGAATAGTTTATCATTTGCCCTTTGAAATGTATTCTGCTCTACAAACATCCTGATGGTCAGCAAATGGACTGTATCATTGACTCTACACCGGCTGCATGGACTAGAACAGTCCAGGGTCCATACACTAAATGCTCCACTCTCTCTTTAGTTCTCTGCACCACAGCATGAGTCTGGGTGTCACAGATGGTCAAACAGTCATTTCCTTCGACCAAGGCCTCATAGCTAATGAGTGGCAGTGCTAGGTTTGATCTCAGGTCTTTTTGACTCTTAATCACTCCTGTAGCATCTCTATAGGTTAGTGACTCGGAGCATTTGCTGGACCCTTCAGATTTAGAAAGTAGCCAACCCACCCCCGCACTGTGGGCCCCATATTTGAAGATCATGATTCATTCTCTCTTCTGTCTCAGCTATTTCTCATTTGTGGTAAGATAACTCTAATTTCACATAAACATTTCCTATCCTCTAATGATTTTAGGGGATGGTGATTTTGGGGGTTTTATACAACATCTTCATCTTCCTTTTTGCCCAAGAGGCAAAGCAAGGCCAAGTGCCTTAGCAAGTATTTCATAGTTTCATGAGTGGAGTTGCCATGTATGGGAGAACTGACTTGACTTTGGTGTCTAAAATAGGCACAGATGAAAACTACACAGGTAGACCTGGGAGCTATTGCAGGTTCAGTTCCAGACCACTACAATAAAGTAAGTGCCGCAATAAAGCGAGTCACACAATTTGTTTTGGTTTCATTGTGCATGTAGAAGTTATGTTTATACTCTACTATAGTCCATTAGGTGTGCAATAACATTGTCTAAAATAACTATGTATGTATCATAATTAAAAATACTTTATAGCTAAATAAATGCTAACCACCACCTGAGCCTGCTGGAAAAATGGTGCCAACAGATTTGCTTCACTCAGGGTTGCCACAAACCTTCGATTTGTAAAAAACCACAATATCTTTGAAGAGCAATAAAGCAAAGTGCAATACAACAAGGTATGCCTGTACTACATTATAGAAGTAATACTGTTTTTTGACCTTGAAACAATTGCTTCTTTCTTGGGGTGTCTACATTCCCATCTTGATGAAAGATCATGTAGGACCTTATCCGATCTCTCTCTGCAGTATACCTCCCACCCCCTCAATGCCTCTGAAAATAAAAACAAAGCATTTAATTAATTTCTGCATTTTTGCTTCTTTCCCACCTGGCTGGGAGCTGAAATCAAAGTGCAGAAAAGCAGCCAGGCTAGATCAGAATGAGATCTGCTTGGGCCCCTATGGTCCCTTAGCCTCATGAGCTGGTTGTCTAAGTCACCAGGAAGTGACCTGGTGGGGGGCGAGGGCCTTTTGTGTTGCAGCCAAATGGGGACCGGAGGTGACCTTGGGGCTAGCCACCCCATCCTACATCTGCTTCTCTTGGCTGCTTCTCTTGGCTGTGGGCCGTTCCCACCCTGCTCAGGGCTGCCAGACAGTGGGGGGCCCAGTGGTGGAGGCAGCAGCTTTAACGAGCTCCAGCCCTAGCTGGAAGCCCTGTCAGAGGTGACGGGACCTGCAGGCCTGGAGGTGGTGGCAGTTGAGGTCTCCAGGAGGTCAGAGAGATTTCTGTGGTGCAGGCATGGGAATGTACAGGCTGAGAGATGGCCTTAGCCACATGCAGGCCATGGAATGGTCCTTAAATGTTGGTAATGGTGGCCCAGTAGCTGACTCATATCAATTTTTAAAAATTTTTTTAAAATTACAGTTTACATTCAATATTGTTTTGTATTAGGTGTACAGCGTAGTCTCATGTCAAGTTTTGATCAAACACTTCCCTCACTAACTTCCTACTGTTTGTCTTGGACATTCACCTAACTTTCACAAACCGCAATGAACTCGAGCTCTGTCTCCAAGTTCTAAAAAGCCACCTACTTTGTTGTGCTCCAACTAACTTAATAATCGTTCTCTGGTACAAGCAGTACAGCTTTGGGCACTAGCTGAAGTTGAAAATCATTGACTATATATATCCCTAGAGGCTGACACGACAGTCTTGTAGAACCTAACTGCATCCAGGTAGGAAAGTCACTGGTTCCCACTCCCCCCACACGGCTACATTTTGCCATTCTCATAAATTTACACATACAGATAAAAACGAGCTGTCCCTAAATCTTGATTCCTAATCAAACAGTTACCAGTTTGATTCATACAACAGGAATGTTATGTGATTTGCAAACAAATCATTCAACACATGCACTGATGTAATTTGCCAGCTACTCCAGAGGTACCGCTGAATTTATCTTTGGAGTTTATAACATTAAGTCTCACAAACCTACAAAATGGTTCTCATCATGAAATAAGCAATTTATAGTTGCCCATTAAGTAGCTGTATGGTCCAGAAAGATATACACAGATGTGTAAGCCCCCCAATTCCCTCTCCCTCACCCCCAACAATCAACTTACTTGCTGTCCTTTTGGTCCAGGGGGTCCAGGCGGTCCCTGCACAAATACAAAGAAATCTGTAAACTGTTTATTTATCCCAGGACCCAGATAACATCTGCTAGAAGGTCTGGGAAAGCCATTCACTGTATATTTAGAACATCATGTTGTATGTATAGAGGTTTCTGATACATCTGTCTCAGCAGGCAGGAACGGCTGGGGGGTGGAGGGCTGGGGTCAGGCCCAGTTCCCAGAACTGGCCGGCTGTCCACCACACACAGCTGTTTTGGGTTAGCTTTCCTGGGTTTAGAGTTTTGACTTCACCCATGTCTTAGCTCTGCTCCCTCTCCAAGGCCCCAGGCCCTGCCACTGCCGAGACCATTTCTCCGGACTCCCTCTGGAGTTGCCTGTTGGCCACTGTCTAGCACTTTCTGCTGGTCAGCTAATGTTCACAGGCAGAATTAATCTACAGGCCCATACTGGAAAGTCCACTCACAAACATCACCATGTGTCTATCTGCAAAGAATTCAGTGTCAACACCCCACTTACAATGAAGTTTCGAAAGTGCATGAAGAGAAAAATTTGTGTCTAAGTACACAGAAGTGGACAGGTGGGGGTCTGTAGGTGATTTTAATGGCCATACGAAGAACTTAGAGTTGTCAAATCAGCCAACGACCCAGCAGGTACAATCTGTTGTTTCATATTTCCCTGAACTGTGTATTTAAAGTATAACCCCCACTCCCAACCATGAGGCGTGTTTGCTTTGAGTCAACAACCATACACAATAGGAGAGAAAAGAACCTCTCATCATATAATCCCTGTTTCACTCCACTTGGTCAAATTTTCATAGCAGTGGGCTACTTGCAAAAAGGACTTTTACAACACTAGGGAAACTTGATTTGTAAAAACAAAATCAATTAAGTCAATTATTATTATCTATAGTCTGAAGAAAATTATGAACACTCTTTCCAAGCACACGTGTCCCCACTGTTTCTCAATATTTGCCAAGAACCTGATACCACAAACTCCCTTGAGAATGTCCCACAGTCTTGAGCAATTGTTTTTTGTGAGAAGGTCTCTCTCACCTGTAGCCAAAATCTCTCCTTCTTAAATTTAAGGTTTATTTGTCTTACTACTAAAAAATGTGTGGAATGAGAGTCAAAAACCTTCCTGAACTCGCCAGTTTATCTCCTGGGTCCCTTATGCAGTGGTGGGAGTGGCCTCAGGGCTGCTCTCCTTTCTCCTCCTCTCCCCTCCTAGCATCAAGCCCTCCTTCATCCAAGTATTTGTCTTGTTGCACCTTATTCTTACCATTTAAATTGTGGGAGGAGTACACACCTGTAGACTCCCATTCAGGTGGGGCACTAGGGCCATTTTATTAATCAGTGTCCAATATTTCACTTGTTATAATGGCCGTGACCAGGTCAATGCACCTGCTGTGATGGACATACCCTGGTGTAGAATAATTTTGCTATACTGGCCATGCCCAGGTGTGATACACCTGCCATAACGATCACGCCCAGACATGACACACCAGCTGTGGTGGCCAAGTCTAGGCAGAGCCCGCTTTCTTCTTATCACCCAGTTTGACTTTGGTTTACTTTGCCCAGGGATGATAGCCCCCTGGTCAGCTTGCGGGTGTGGGGCAGAGAGACCTTGTGCATGACTGGAATAGCACCCACCCAACAGCAAGTTTAAATTTGACATAGTTGGCAGTGATCTGGTGACCACAAATTTGGGTCCTCATTCTTCAAACTTAATAGCAGCAAAATATAGGCAAGGGATGACCTGTTTTGTTTTTGTAGTGATCACAAGCATTATAGTTGTACCGTGGAACTTTCACCTGTATCACCAGTTGAAGGAGCTGCATCTCTAGAGGATGCCTTGGCAATGGTCCAAGAGTGAGCACATATGTGTGGTACTTACTGGTCTTCCTGGAACTCCGACTGGACCCATTGGTCCCATAGGCCCGGGGCGGCCGGGAGGCCCCTAAAGATAGGCAACAAAAGAAGGCCATTAAGAGAGGTTGACTGGTATTTGGAGTCCTGAATTCTTAAGTTTTCTAGGAACATCTTCCGATAAAGTGAAAACTTACCTGGAAACCAGGCAATCCAGGCTCTCCAGGTTCACCCTATTGAGAAGAAATAATTTTAAGAGTTCTAGTTTTTAAGCTGATCTTCAGACTTAGTTACATTTTATTACAACACTGTAAACAAGTATATGAGTTATACCGACCCTAACAGGACTTGGTAATGTTAATTAACCTAATATCTAAGGTATTTTGAATATGGGAGAGGATGTGCCCACAATTTAATATAAGATGGAAAAACATCCTGAAAAGAATTAAAGTGATTTTTTAATTAGGCATGATTTTGGATTATTCCATCATTCTATCTGTGCACTCCTCTACTCCACTCATTCTTACAACTCAGAGTTTACTTGGAAATCAGTTCTGTTAATCAATAATTTACACTGGATCGCTTAATCAGGTCTCCCATCTCTAGAAAACTTACCCTGTATTTGTCACGGTCCTCTCTGGATAGTGCATAAGGTTCACCTTTCTGCCCTTTGGGTCCTTGGGGCCCCTAAAGTAATACGTATGTGTTAGAATGAGGAAAAAGGCCAAGATAGTCCGTTAACATTTAGAGCAGCTACAGTCATTTGGATGATTAGATATTGACTTTCATGGGCAATGTCTAATTACTCCTATGGCTTATAGTTTATTCTAAAGACCAAGCACTACATTCATTCAACCACAAAGGTGAGACTTTTACTTTCATGTTTACCCAGTAGTATCTTTCTTTAAAGTTACAATGGAAATACTTTATAGGATTTGAATTATTTTCAAAACCCCAAATGAATGCTCAGTAAACTAATCCTTTAGTATACCAACATGTTATTCTTCTGTGTAGTATTATTTTGTGTTTTATTTTGGCATTAGTGTACTGAAAATATTAACGTGTCCTCTGAAGCACCGTTTGTGGGAGAGATACTGCGTCATTCTTTAAAACTAAAACCGTCTCAAATACACATGATATGTGCATACTGCATATGTACATGTATACATGCCTTACTATCTACATATAAAATCAATATTTTAAAGTAAGGAATATATTTGTTGCTGACAAAAGCTATTTTATTAGAACAGACTAGAAAATGATGCAGCTTATTACAAAGAGTCAGGGAAGCAGGCGCTGGAAGAGCTGCAGGTGTGACTGGCAACCGCGCGGCCTCAGAGGAACCGGTGAGGTGTGTTCACGACTGTTACTCCCCACCTTAAACCAGTCCCACCAAACAAAATGTTAGTGTGATCCTGAGTTTGCAGTATTTTGGTGGCAAGAGGGTAGCAATATGCTACCTAACAATATTTCCATACTCTTTGCAACGACACTGAAAACTAAATGAGGCCACGAAATAGATCAATATATGAAATTTCTCCCTTAAAAAAGGAAAAAAAACTCCTGTGTTGTATATGCTGAAGCGTGTCAGTATTCTTTCATGTCACAATGGATTTCAGAATCTAATAAAGATGGTGACTACTAATTTTGTCAAGCTTTAAGCTTTTTAAAATTTTAGTTTTATGCTTACCCTATGATTCACAGTTACCTGAATCAGAGCATGGGAGGAAATGAAGTGGTACTTGGAAGAATGCAGGAGTAAATGATATAAGCCAACCAATGATTTTCTGAGCTAACATTTAAACATGAATACAGAAAATAAAGTTATTTGGATTCAGGAAAATCATGCCTAGATGTCTGCAAGAAAATCTCAGTAGGGATATGTCCTTCATCCTGACCAATAAAATGAGAGCAATTTTCTCTCAGTATAAAAGGCAGGTGTAGCATGTGCCTACAAGTGAGTGAAATGAAGGCAACACACCATCCTTAGAAAGTCGCTCTAAGACAATGTCTTCAGGATCCTGTGCTGGGCCTTCTGGGACCATGAAAGAGAGCCCAGGATATGGCCTCTTCCATACATTTTCACCAACAGGCGCCAGCCACCCAGGTTCAGAGCCAACCTTGTGGACTACACGTGCTGTGCTGATGATACTCACAGCAGGTCCAGGGAAGCCCTCGGAGCCGGGGTGTCCCTGCTGGCCCACGTCTCCCCTGGTCCCGTTGCAGCCATCGTAGCCAGGTGGTCCTCTGGGGCCACCTTGCCCAGGGTGTCCCTGGGAACGAGAAATGGCAGTAAGTCATCCAGCCCATAGGTATTTAGTTTTCATATAACTGTGTGATGAAATGGTATCAAATCTTCTCACCAGAGATGCTCCAGGCATGGATCCAAGGGGAGAGTCAGCTCAAAATGAATGAATGAAAGATTAAGTAGACAAGGGCACAGAGGTAGAGCTCCAAGCAGGGAAAGGCCTTCGAGAAAAAGTTCTGTTTCTCAAGGGTTTTGGTGGACAGTAAACTGTCTCAGCATTTTTACTACCTTGCTTCATTGGGCGACTGGGAGGCCTGGTTTGGTAGGGGCAGGGGAGGCCTGGATTTAAACATTCTAGGAAAAGGTTCTAGAAGCAGCAATCTTCTCGGGGACAACAAAGACGCCTTTATCTGTGATGGCCAACTGTCTCTGGGTAGTTTGACAGACCCATGTCCTAAACAATTAAGAGAGTCAACGGCTAAGCCATAGCTGGAAGAGCAGATTTCCTCTGTTAAGGTTCTGTGGGAACACTCCTTTTTAGATTTTAAACATGAATAGAAAGCAAGTCAGGTGTTCTATGACGTGCGGTGAGAGACGGGAGGCAACATGTCGACTGTCTTTTGAATACTAGGGAGGCCAGTGAGGTCGGGGGCACCTCGGTTCCATTCAGCTGGTTCCAGGAGATGTTCTGAGGGTGGGGTTAACAATCTATCATTTATGCATTATGAGACCACAGCCTGTTTTGTTATTGTTTACACAAAAGATGCTTTCTTATTATGTGATTCTTTAAAATTTTGATTTCCTCGGTAATAGGCCAAACATACATCTCAGATTGATTTTTGAGGCCACGAGGATGTCTTTTAGGTTTACTTTGAGAAATCTGTGAAATTTCAAGACAAATGGACACATTCTACATAGAGTACTCTAGTATTTAGAGTACTCTAAATACTACTAAGAAATGTAAGAAATATGAGAAAAGTAGAATTTTTCTTTTGTTTGCACATCATTGTGCTTGAGATGTTCAAAGCCATTGCCTTAACGGGTGCCACCAGATAAGGGACCCAGCAGACCTTTCAGTCAGCCCTCTGCGGTCGGAGAAATCCTGATGGCTTCTGGAAACCAGGCTGCACAATAGCTGTTCCAGAGCCAGCTGTCTGATGGTCTTCAAAGCCAGGGTCTCTTTTGGGAGGGTTTCCGAAAGCTAATCCTTCAAATCCAGCCTAAGGAAACAAGCTCTGCAGATGTTCTGTTCAAGATGTGTGGTATACTAGGATGTCTTTGCTTGAAACGTGCCATTGAGTTCCTTATTCTTCTCCTGAATAAGATAATTCTCCTGAATTATCTGTTGCTGTTGGCCTTTCTGATTTCCTTAGAATTGATTTAAGTCACTTTGAATTTGCATATCAATTCTTTTGAAATTGTGCTTCAAAGAAAAATATCAGTTATATTGAGCTAAATGTCCATCTCTTTTTGTTCACCTGATTAGATACATTTCTGTATGATACAACTCTAAGATTTTACTGCACATCATTTTTTATATATGACTTTTAAATGGCTAAAATTACCCAGGTCCTTCAAGTGATACACTCGTTAACAGCTTAGATATGGCAGGTGACATTTAAGTTGACATATAGTATCAGAGTTCTGTGGTTAAAGCGACTATATTTAGTAGCACCAAGATTCTATAAAAAATGATCAGTTATCTGCTTGCTCATCATGATCACTCCCCCATATGATTACTTTCTTCCTTATTTGTGAACTATTTGCTTCTGATATTAAATGAGCATGAGGTGGAAAAATGAATTAAAATATGACACAGATTAGTTACAATATTTTTCTATAATGTCACTCCATTTAGACTCAGATTTCAACTTCCAGAAGACAAAAACTGATGAACAGTTCAGAGTTCAAGAAAGTAGTTCAAAAAATGGGCGATTTAGTTTAAGGTAGTTGGTAGAAAAACTTTCATTATTTGTCTAATTCTTGAAATCTCCAGATTCTGACTAATGTGAATGCTATTTCCTTATCTGTTCAGAGCTGACATTATCTGTCTTAGTGAGCCATCTAGGAGGCACTTAGGATCAGTGGTCACACAGGTCTCATGTCATGGTCACTGTCACTTCCTTTCTTTAGCTCTGACTGCTTCCTTCTACTGAAGCCAAAGCCTTCTTGAATGCAGAGCTGAAAATCGGAAGGAAAAGCAACTCTCTGTGATGACTCTGCACTCATGCTCTTCCTCTGTTCTTCTGCAAGGGGGCGGCCCTGCTAGTGTGGCTGGGGGGATGTGTGCATGTATGTGTATACACGTGTGCGTGTGTGCATGCCACTGCATAGGTGAGTGTGCACGTGCACACATAAGCGTGCGTGTGCACATGTGAGATGGTGAGAGAACACGTATCCATAGGGCACGGGTGCCGGCACTGTGGGTGTGTGAGGGTCCCGAAGCAGATGCTCCTAAACTTCAGCAGCAGACAGACGGGGTGGGTCTGAGTGTGTGACGGACATGTCTGCCCCTGAGAAGGGCATCTGCAGGAAGCTGGCCCTGGGAAATCTGCTGCGGATCCCTGCGAAGAAGGCTGTGACTCAGGCTGCTTTGTTTATTTTTTTATGCCACAAGAAGTAAAGTAAACTAGGTTAGAAAAACACATTATATTGCATTTTGAGATTTTCTCATGGATAATCCATGCCTCTTCTCATTTACGTGTGGTTACTACAAAGAATTTGAGAAGCTACACAAATGTTCAGCAGGGCTTCATTCCATCCGTGTTCTTGGCTGTGCTACTTTATATTCAGGTTGTTCTATGGTTCAAACAAAATTTCAAGACTGGCTCTTTATTGAGCATATCTTAGCAGGGCACTAGCTTTTCATTACAAAACAACTGTCCACTTCTACCAAAGTATTCTCAATTCCGAAGCCAAGTCTAAAAAACAATTTGTCCAACGTTTGACTGGATTCCAGGGAAAGAGATGCACATATAGCCCCACAAGTTTTATGTTATAAACAAAAGGAGGTTCAGCTCAAGATGTTTCTGTAGAGTTGTAAATGTATTGGTTCACATGTGTACAGTGTTTTAAAATTCTAATCTTACAAAAACTTACAGGAATTCCGTCAGCACCAGGGAATCCAGAAACGCCTCTTGCTCCCTATAAAAAAGGCAAACAAACTTAGCGAAGGTCAATACACCCGCTGCCCTCTATAAAATGAGAGGAAGTACCATGTTTTCCATACCACGTCGCCTTTCGGTCCTGTGATCCCGGGAGCACCTCTTTCACCCTTGTCACCTTTGCGGCCCTGCAGTCCTGGGAATCCTTGCAGCCCTGGGGGCCCTGTGTATCCCTGGGGGCCCACTGGCCCTGGCTGACCCTGTAGAAACAACACACATTCAATTTCCACAATTAATAGCAATGAATGAGCACTTTTAGTCATGTTGCTTTGGAAACCATACTTTTATTCTCAAAGAGCTATAATCTTCAGAGAACATTATATGTAACTACCACCTTCTGCACCATAACCACAAAGTGACTTCTGGCAAAGAAAGAATTCATGGAGCTAAAAGGAAAAAACTATTAAATGAAAGAGAAAATGGTCCTAAATTACTAAAGTGACATTACTGTGAAATGATAATATTGCACTGGAAAGAATCAACTTGGTTTTTTTAAAATGTCCTTTTATTAAATAAAAAAAGTTCCAAACAAATTTCTATGATTTTTTAAATCTCTACCTTAACATAATACATACAATAGTTATGGGATGATACTCAAAGGAATTGAAAGCAGAGACTTAAACAGGTTATTTCTGTATCCATGTTCACCGCAGCATTTTTACAATAGCTGAAAGGTGGGAGCAAAGTGTCCATTAATGAATAAATGGAAAAACAAAATGTGGGTCATCCATGTGATGAAATATTATTCACCTTAAAAAGGAAATTCTGACACACGTCACAACATGAATGAAGCTTGAGGACGTTACACGAAGTGACGTAAGCCGGTCAGAAAAGGACAAGCACTGTGGGATTCCTCTTCCACGAGGTTCCTGGAGCGGTCACACTCAGACAGGGAGGGGAGGGGCACTGTGGTCAAAGGCAGACAGCCCTGCCCTTGGACTCTCGATACCCCAGGCTCAGTCTAGTTGAATTCTAGTCAGGAGTCTCAGTATGCTACGTTTGTTACAAATCTGGGGACAAAATATGCTTTGATTCTGATTTTTATGACTTTCCCAGTTGTGCTCATTTTTGTTCTGTTTGTGTCTCTGTGAGAATATGGCCATCCTGTGATTATATACCATGCCCCTAAGCCCTACGTTCCTCATCATGATGAGGCTTGTCAGTGTTTACAGGGAGCGTCCTTTGGGGGATAAAATGTTCCTCATTAGTACTGCCATTTTTTCTGTCCATAAACTAAATCTCTCTCCATGGGATTACTGAATGGAGCCAACGAAGGGGAACAGCCACTACTCATCAAAACGAAATCTGTGTGTCTGAATGATGACAAAGCCACATTCTTGTCTTGGACTCATGAACCTTTCCTCAACTCTGTTTCATGGGGAACGTGACTGACGCCATCATGGACTCCTTTTCCTTCCATTGTCAGAGAACTTCTTTTTAACCATAAAGTCTCCGCTGAGAAGTCTGACTTTGCGAATAAAACTTCAGTCTTTCCTTTTCTGGAGCAAGTTGTTACTTTTTTCTTTTAATTGAGGTGAAATTCCCATCACGTAAAACTAACCATTTTTAAAGTGGCTTCCAGTACATTCACAATGTCCTCTCTCTAGTTCCAAAACCTCTCGTCATCCCCAGAGGAAACCGCACGCCCACCAAGCAGTCGCTCTCCATTCCGCCCCACCCCCAGGCTGCCAACCACCCGTCGCTTTGGGATTTCTCCCTTCTTGGTATTTCATATCAATGAAATTATATGTATGATATGTGACCCTTTTCTGTCTGGCTTCTTTCACTT
The DNA here is from genome assembly GCA_028533065.1 of Trachops cirrhosus. Classification (NCBI taxonomy): domain Eukaryota; kingdom Metazoa; phylum Chordata; class Mammalia; order Chiroptera; family Phyllostomidae; genus Trachops; species Trachops cirrhosus. The sequence goes on along the minus strand of CM052548.1, from coordinate 57,574,270 downwards.
AACAGAGTTTATTTTGAAGTCCATCCATGTACCGTGTGATCACGTCTCAGTACTTCATCCATTGTCAGGGCTGAGTGACATCCCAGTGGATGGCGGACCGTGGTCTGTCGGTGAACGGTGCTGTGAAGGTGCTTGCGAGTGTCCCTGCTGAAGTATTTGTTTTCATTTCTTTTGGGTTCATTCCCAGAAGTGGAATCGCCGAATCCTACAGTAATTCCATGTTCATGTTTTTGAGAGAACGCCATACTGTTTTTCATCATTTTGCATTCCCACCAACAGTGTGTGAGGGTGCCAAATTTTTCTGCATCCCTGCCAACAATTGTTATTTTCCATTAAAAAAAATTACAGCTGTTCTGGTGGATGTGAAGTTGGTGTCACTTTAAAGAGTCATCTTGAACTTCTGACAGATGGAACATTTCCCAAAATTCCACCCAGCTTCCGTCCTGGGGAAGGGCCAGGAAGAGCCTGGGGAGAATCCGAATCAGAGTCCGGCCCTCTGGGACTGAACTGTCACTCCTGCCCACAGTTCAAACCCTGTGTGGCTGAGACGAACGTTGTTGTCCCCGTGCAATGACCTGCGTTTGCACGTTTCAGTCGTGAGGACCTGAGACTTTTCCCTCGGATGTCCTGCCCATGCTGGCGTCTCGTGTGTTTGTAAGGAGCAGTTGGGACGATCGGGTAAATGAAAAGGGTTTCCCTCTGTGCTAATTAATCATCATCATCAACTTCCGTCCTCAGTTGAAAAGTCCCATTTGGAAAAGTTATTTCCATCTCTTCCTTTCCTTTTGTAATATGTGATGTCAAAAATAAAAACTACCCCAGAAAAAATAGGACTATAGTTTAAATGTTTTTATATAAATCTCAAAAGATGCTAGATTACTAAAGCTCCTAAAATTCCTGCAATATACTTAATAATTTCTACAAAATATTTCTTAAAAGCCAACAGACCATACCCTATGCCCTGTCCACACCAGAGAATTTGATTTACATTCATGCATTACTTCCTAGAAAACAGGATAATGTAAAGCACCATTTAATTGTGTATCCTCTGCAGTGAAGCACTGTTACATGTCTCAAAAAATTGTGTATCTTATTTTCTTAATTTTATAACCATGACAAATGCATAAAGCGGGTACCTCTCCCATTTGTGAGAGGGGACAATGAGGGCTTGGGAAGGTTTGGTGGGAAGAACGGACTGTTAATGCAGTTAGGCCTGGGGAGTGGGGCTGACTCTGAAGACTTCCCTCTTCCATTTAACTTCCTGCGCAGGTGAGGTCTGTGAGCTGCACCAGCCACCCGAGAGCGTGTGAGTAACGCAGAGCCTCAGGCCTGGCCCAGACCTTCCGACCTGCATTGCACATGATCCTCAGGGGGTTTCTTAGTACAGTGACATTTGAGAATCACTGCACGACCCCACCCTCCTTCCCTTTCTGACGTTCCTACGAGAGGACACAGGTATCTTTTAATAAGAAAAATCTCTTATGCACGAAGTTGCATATCAGAAGAGAGTTCGGACTCACTGAGTCAGAGGAAAATCTAGTATTTATGTTTGTTAAATGCTATTTCTAATTAAATTTTCCTGGGTCTTATGCTCCAGTGATATCTGCAGCAAGACAGAATGCACTTTGGTCACTGTTAGAGTGGATGGTTGCACAACGCCTCTTCCCTTTTGAAATCACTTTTTTGCAGTATCTGTGGGATGTCTGGGGTCAGTTTTGGAAGCTAAAGTCTGAAAAAGTGGATAGAATGAGTCCAGACTTGACTACACATTGCTTAAATACCATGACTGTAGAGAGAATGCACTTCAAGTCCTGTGACACTTACTAAGCTTTCATGAATTTGGAATTTCCACTTCCGTTAAAGGGGCAGATAGGGTGTGTGCACGTGTGGAATAACTCTGCAACATCAGACTCTAAAGGTAGAAGATCGGTGATTACTCAGGGCCCCAAGCTATTTCACATCTGTGCAACTCCAAGGTGGTACCTGTTTACATTCATAGTTTAGTAACCTTAAAACTTGCCTTGGGTAAGGAAGTAAGAAGAGCTTCATGTACCAGGAATGATAAAGAGAGATGTTTCCAAGGATAAAATACTTCATTGCATATCAGGATTTTTAATCTACAGTACAGTATTTTCCTGGTAGAAGAATAAGCTTTTCATGAGTTACTGGCCAACATCTGAATACTAGGAAATCCCTTCTCCTTCCTGAGTTTACTCTTCCTGTCTTGAGAGGCTTTTGTGGGCACTGGGCGCCCCACCAGACACCCCATATCCTCTGTAATCTCCTGGGGGGCCCCTCCCTTCCTTGGCTGTTGACGACATGTCCCAGGCCTTCCCGGCCTTCTGATGCTGCAGTTCCTGGTGACTCTCAGGGAATTCCAGCCCAATTCCCAGCTTGTCCTGAGAGCTGCTCACATACATTCGAAAATATGTAAAATGGCCCCAAAGGCAGGAAGGGCTACTTTTTCAGGATTCAGGAAGACAACTCCTTCATCTGAAAGTTAGAACTAGTCACGGTTCCTAGGGATGATCATTAGTGTTTGTGAGCAATTCTTTGATCCCCCTGGTAGGATAAGTTAATACCATATTCCAAGCTAATATATAAAGGCCATATGTGAACAGTATATTACACATGTAATAAATATCAGTAAATAATGGGTGACTGCCTGTTCTGTGCAAATCAGACAGGGCCAATGTTAAATCTGCCACGTGCTACCTACGGCTTCTTATTTAATACATAACAAAACATCAGCCCTGTCCTGGGTGCTATTTCAAATTAAGGAATCCATTTTTATGAGGCAAAATTATACGGGCTCTTGGAATCCTTGCTTTTTAAAATCACCACACACAGATTGTAGGACTAGTGTCTCTGTAAAGGAAATGATGTCCATATGTGCAGAAATAACCCTTGACACTGCCTCTCTCCATTACAAACATTTAGTCAAAGTGGATCATGGACCTACATGTAAGAGCTACCACTATAATACTTCTAAAGGAAAATATGGGGAAGAGTCTTTATGACTCTGGGTTGGCAAAGACACAAAAATCACAAACCATGAAAAGTTTGATATTCAAAAGATATTGTTAAACATAAAGGGCAGGCTACAGACTGGGAGAAATACTTACAAAAACACACACCTGATAAATGATCAATAAGGAAATGAACAACCCAACTGAAAAAAAAAAGGGCAAAAGACTGGAACTGACCCTTCACCAAAGAAGGTGTATACATGGAAAGTAAGCCTATGAAAAGATGCCGAACACTGTCAGTTGTCAGGGAAAGTGAACCAGACCCACAGTCAGATACCACTGCAACCTACTAGAACGGCTCACGCGCAGAAAACTGGAGCGCTGCGGGCTGCAGGATGCAGAGGGGGCGCTCTCCCTGCTGTGGGACGCGAAGCGGGGCGTTCCCGGGGAAGTTCACAGTTTCTTATACAGTGAAACATATGCCTATCACAAGACATGCAGGTAAAAGTGGTCATAGTGGTTTGATTTATTTCGGTGAAAAACTGGGAACAACCTGAACGCCCATCAGCAGATGAGGGAATGAGCAAACTGGCACTTTCATAAAGTGAAATATCAGCCAGCAATAAAAAGGAAGGAACTGTCTCTTGTGTGCATCAAGGAAGAATCTCAGAGGTGTCACTCATTATGCAGCCAGACACAGAGGCTCCTGTCCTATTTATATGCTATTGTGCTATCACCCCATTTAAATGACATTCTAGAGAAGGGTTAACAAAGGACAGAAAACAGGTTGGTGGTTGCCAGGTGTGGGCCAGAGGGAGGTGAATGACTGGAAGGGGCACGAGGAAACTGCTGGGGGCACGGACCTGTTTTACACCACGATTTGGGTGGTGCTTAATGGCTGCAGACATTTGTCAATAGTCATTGAGTTGAAAGTAAATTATGGCTCAATAAACTTGACTTAAAAACATTGACAACCACCAAAGGAGTCTGGTGAAGGCAACGATTGAAGTTCATAGGCATACTGGCCATGCCCAGATCCTACATTCTTATCAGTGAATGTATGAGACAGATAATATTTAGAAAAGAAACCAGAGTGGATACTTTAAAAATTAAAAAAAATTTTTAGCCAAATATTTTTTTAAAAATGTCTGGGACTTTCTTGAAGAAATCAAGACCTAGCTCTCCTTCTCTGGAATCCCATCTGTGTGAGTGTGGTGCTGAGAGGAGTTAGACCTGTCCAGCACTCAGCCCTCGGAGCAGCGCAGCTGCACCTGAGCCAGGACCAATCAGATGCACGAGTGGAAGAGAAGCCTAAGATGTCACTAGTTTCCATTATGCATGATTTTCATAAAAGGCAAAAATCAGCAGGTGTCATCTGTAATTCTCAGATGTTGTGTATAGTTTTATCTGAAATGATTTGACTTGAGCAGATTCACATTTTAAAGAAGAGAAGTGTGTCATCTCACGTTCTCCGCCCATAGGACCAATAAGTCTGAAAACCTTTGCTCCTTATTCTGAAAACAGGCAGCACATGGGCAGTCCCACTCAGTGGCTTTTAGACGAATGCAAGGCCAAGGTTTTTATAGTTTGGATGTAATTTTGCTTGGCCTGTGTTAGAAAAGTTGATTTTCTGGGAAAGCCTTTAATTGCCTCTGTGCTTGCAGCAATAAATACATTTCTTCTGCTTAAAGGTGAACTGTTGCCTAACAGACTGACTTGATTTCCTAAGCCTTCTGTCCTCCAACAAGATGGGGACTTGAGTGTGGATGAACCAGGCCTCTGGGAGCACAGGCCGCAGGTGAAGGAAGGGCTGGAAAGAACAGATTCTGGGGCCACAGGAAGCACACAGAGAACTCTGGTCGTCAGGCCTCCTGTTAAGTATGAAACACTCTAACTTAGGAGCTATCAACACGGAATGCAATATCAATGACCAACGATCCACAACATCAACGATCGTCACCAAATAACCTTTCTGTTACAGGAGATAACAGCACAGGGTGGTTTTGGGCAGTACTTACACGATTAGAAAGTGACAACTATAATAGGCAGCAACTCTTTGAGTTACCCAAACCATAAAGCTACAGGTAATTAAAATAGCTGTCCATATTTATGGTCTCAGTCACAGACTATTAATTTTCATCAGTCAACTGCACGTGCCAATATTTTACTAGTATTCTTAGGTCATGTTCTTAGGTTACATTCAAGTGTGATGTGACTCACAGTAGACTGTGTGTTCTGACTGGTCTGTGTTTCTGTCATTGCCCAGTGGGGAGTTCTGTATATAGCGATCGTCCAGCATACTGGGGAATGCTGCCTACAGATGGGAGGAGCGAGAGGAAGTGTCATGAACACGGCCTTCCAAATATTAGCTTCCCTGTTGTTATTGTCAACCAGGCTGGCAGTCTTTGTGAGTGACAGTTTTGCATCTGTGGCACAGACCAGGAACAGAACCAACAGTTATATCTATTTTGCATCTAGACTAAACATAGTCACAGGAAAGAAAAATATTCTTGAGGTTGGCATTATATGCAGTTGGTCTCTTATGAAAAAAAATTGGCCAACAAAGAAGAAAGGGTTAAGAACAAGAGAGGGTTTCGGCTTGGCTGTGGTACACTGATTTTTTTCCCTGTTGATCTTTGTTTGAAATGTTTCGCATAGGACAAGTTTCAAATAGAGCTCCAAATTTTCTGTCATTAGAAAAGCTGTGACTACCACTCTCCTCCTCTCCCTTCTCTCCCTCCTCCCTTGGCTTTCACTTACTTATCTGGCATTTTATATTCATTAAAGTTATTTAGTGTTTTCTTTTCAATGATTTTTATTTACTTTTAAATTTACATACAATAAACCACACTTTTTTTGTGGATAGTTCAGTGAGTTTTAAAAAGGGCTCAGAGTGGTCCGACCCTAATTCCCTGAGCTGCTCCTTTGTCATTAACTCTGGTTAATCACTGGCCTTTCTGCAGCCTTAGGGTTTTGCTTCTTCTAGACTGTCATGCAAGTGGAATCATCCAGTATGTCAACTTTTGAGTCTGGCTTCTTTCACTCAGTGTAATGCATTGGAAATTCACCAGCCCTGTCTCTGCCCTGTTCCGTGCATCAGCAGTTTGCTCCTTTGTATCACAGGGGAGTGTTTTGTTGTATCCCATTAGCGCAATTTGTTTACTCATTCACTTGCTGAAGAACATCTGAATTGCTTCCAGTTTTTGGAGAATGTGAACTGGGCTGTTATAAACATTCACACATGTTTGTGTGTATGTGTGCCTATGTTTTTATAAATACCCAAGAATGGGATTACTGGGTCATATGGTAAGGGTATGCTTAACTTCATTTTAAAAAGTCGCAGAAGTGTTTTCCAGGCTGGCTGTTCCACTTGCATTCCTACAAGCAATGTAGGAGAGTCCCGGTGCTTGTCAGCACTTGTCATTATCAGTTTTGTTCTCTTAGCCATTCTCTAGGTCTGCGGTGCTCATTTCTTTTTACTAATCTCATTCCTTTTGATTAGGATGGTTTCTACATGTCTGCTAATTCAAGATCCAGTCTAGAGTCCAGCGTTTCCATTGATAGCATCACTATTACTGTGATTGCAACACCCTTTTCCAGTGAGAACACAGTGGCACAGCCCCTGCCAGCACCTGTTACACTGTGGGCCACGACCACAGTGGTTTGCTCAGGGTCAGTGGGACTGTGACCAGAGTTTGGTCCCTCTGCTTCTGTCCATAGAGACAAACAACCCATAGTCAGCTTCATCACAGACGTGTGAGTCTTGTTGCCAGGGTAGGAGGGCCTCAGGGGGGTGAACCAGCACAAACCGGACAGCAGGCCTGAAAAGTGATCTCAGAGCCACGTGCTTCAAAGGCAGGGACTTGCAAAGATGATCCTTGATAGGATCAGCATGTTACCTTGAACTACCATAGATGTGGGGGGCGGGTAGAGATAATTAAGAAAATTTCTACTATACATAAACTAAAGAGAAATTCCATCCTAAGTTCTTATCTATTGTACATATTTCATTTTATTTTGGGTAAAAAATTATTCCATTGTCATACACTGTTGTAGAAAATACATGTCTTTCTGGTACGGGAACACCACCTTTGTTCTCTAGCAAGATTCTTACAGGGAAGAGTAACAGCCATTTAAAATTATACTAACATAATACCACTTTTCAAATGCACATCTCTGCTCTTCACCATTGATAACCCAATCCTTTCCTAAAGGCTTCATAAAATATAAGACTTGGAAGGGACTTTGGAGAGCATCTCCAGGGGTCCTTGGATCATCAGCATTAGCCTCACTCCATGTTCATCAGCACTGAGGGTCCTCAGACAACCCCCAGACCCACTGAATCAGCTCTGCATCTTAACAAGACCCCAGGTGACTTGTGTGTGCCGTAGAGGTGGAGGAAGTCTCTCCAGAAGTGGCTCCTGTCCCAGGACTGGTCTAGGCTGGCAGTCAAAGCATTCATTATGGGGAGTTTAGGACCTCAAGAATTTTGGCCTGGCAGTTTGCAGGGAGGAGAGGAGCCTGGAAAACTATTTTTAACACGCTCCCCAAGCAATCTGGATGCAGAGTCAGGTTTGGGAGCCAGAGAACAATTATCAGAAAGGACAGGTGAGGAAACAGCCCAGGGAGGTGAAGCGCCTCACCCACAGCTCTGGCCCTGCCCCCAGGAGTGGTTCTCAGGGCTTCTGACTGAGCTCCAGGCGTTCCCTGTGATCGTCAGGCCCACTCTCCGTGCTGAGCCTCGGAGGTTTGTGAAATGCATGGAGAGGCTTTAAAATCCACTTCCCCCGTGCACAGGGATTGCATGAATTTCTCCGTAGTGGATGGGAACCAGAGCCCGGCAAAATGCCTTGGAACAAAATTTTCCTGTATTTTCATCATTTATATTTTTCTTTCCAAAGGTTTAAAGAAGAAAACCCCTAAAGGTCAGTGGCCATATTTTGGCGACTTTAAAAACACATGGGAGTCTATGTGCCCTGAAGCAGGGGCCATCTGGCTCACTCAGGTAGGCGTTGGATCTGGTGATGCTCCTCCAGCCAGTCCTCGGTGACTCCCAGTCCCTTCCCTGGACCCGAAACCCCTACTGTTCATTTCAAAGGGAGCTTGGGCTGAGAGATCTTTGGAGCAGACAGTGGCATAGAGCACAACACAGTTTTTGGCAGTTCTTTTTATACCCTGTAGCATTTTATTTTCTGAAAAAATCATTTCATTCTCTTTAAGAAAACATGAGACATTCCCCCTTTCTAAGAGGAAACCTACCTAATCCACCCAAATCCCATGACTGTCTAAACGTAAGTCATTCCAAGTTTTAGAGAAAGAACTCTGTTTTGTCCTGTCTTTTGTGAGGAGAAGCTAGAAGTGGCTTTCTAACACTAATGATCAAATAGAATCCCTGATGAGTTCAAAACAACAGATGCAGTTTTGCATTTAAGTTCAGAGCAACTGGAGGAGAAAGCCCGGCACACAGCAGGTTGGGGGCTGACAGGACAGGGGCCTATTTCCTGGGGAGGTGAGCTCAGCACACAATGCCCAGAGTCTTACACTCTGATGGAGGTCCCTGTGGTTGCAGAAAGTGCCACAGTGTCCACTGTTCTATCCTAGAAGACTGAGTAAGCTCTGAGAGGCAGTGGCTCCCTCTGATTTATCGCTTGAGTCTATGAAGCAGGGGCTTCCGTTTTGGGTTTTAGCATGACTTGCCCACTTGTGGCTTCCACACCTGTATGCTCTGCTCTGGACTAACTGAGCTCCTGACAACTGGACCAGCTTCTCTTGTACCTCAGGGCCTTTGTACATGCCTCATTGCCTGATGACTCCCAGGGGCACCAGAGGGCATTTTCCTGACCTGGGAACTAGCTTAGGTGCTGCCTCAGCTTGTTTCTGCCACAGCACTCACTGTGCCGTGTGTGGGACAGGCCTCATTTGAGTTTCTGTCTCCAGCATCCCTTGCAGCGGTGTCCAACCCTTTGGCACCTCTGGGCCGTACTGGAAGAAGAGTTGTCTGGGGCCACACATTAAATGCACAAACACTAATGAAAACTGATGAGCAAAAAAGAGGTTTTAAGTAAATTTATGATTTTGTGTTGGGCCGCATTCATAGCCATCCTGGGCTGCAGGTTGGGCATGCCTGCCTTACAGCATTTGACAGATAATAACATGACCCACTGTTACGTTAAGTAAAGTAAATGAATTATGGTACTGCTGGAAGTCAAAAGCTAGAGCCTTCTATTTTTAGGCCATTTTTTAATGACCATTATAATGTGCTCATGAGTTCTGAAGCACTTCTGAACGCTGCTTCACTGGACAGCACTGTGGAAGGCTGTCACCCTCTTATTCTGTCCCCTTGCCTCCCTGCTCAATTCCTGAAGTCATCTCAAAATGTCAAAACATGCCACCGACAACCTCTGCTCTTCTCCAATCTCCGTGCTGATCTGGGGGATTTCTGACTGTTGGGTGTACCCGATGATCTGGTTTTATCTGTCTGCCTTGTCAGAGAGAATGCTTTCCAGGCCTCTGAAATGGAATCGTAAAACAGGACCACCCAGACTTGGGGAAAGGAGTGTACTTAGGCCCTATCAAAACTGTGTTTAGGATGTGATAGATAAACAAGGCATGATCTGCTGAAATCAAGAGTTAAGAAATGAGGCAAGAGTTTTGGAATGCCAGGACTCCCTCCTCCAGGAAATTCAGTTCTGGTAATATTTGAACCAAGATGTTTGAGGACAATCGTCAGTGATACGCCAAACCTGCTTAAGCCATTTATTGAAACTACTGTGACTCAGGAGGGTGGAAGGTCATGGAGAAAATGTGGGAACTGGACAACACAGGTCTTTGAAAAAGCTATAAAAGGAAGATTTTCAATGTTTTTGGAACAGCTGTGGTTTAAAATAAAATTTTATAATTCTATCAACAACGGACACCTTCTTATTACCTTTTTATATGCCCCCCCCCCCCCCCCGGGGTCTGAGGAAAGCGGGGAGCAGAAGAAATACCTTGCAGTTCTTGTGGCCAACACTAGGTGACAGTCAGATGCATGCTTTGGGAACAAAGAATGCACCCCACTCAACTTCAGATTTGTCAAGTTCAAGGATTTAGCGTTTGTTTTTGGTTATGATGACACTCCTCTATGGAACAAAGGGCAGATCCCTCAGCTGTCATAGGGAACTAACCTCCCACGGGGAAAATCTGATGAAAATTTTGACTGCAGAATTCCAACAGTGTCGAAAGAGCGTATCAAAGTCCATTTTTCTTTTTAAAGGGTGGCTGAACTCATTCAATAATTATTTTATAAGTCCGTTCCCTTTTGAATTGCTCAAAGGAATATGGTCTAAGTATACATATATATGAGAACCTGTTAGACCCAGGCCCAGTGCAGAGTTCCAAGAGGTAGCGACCAACGTACCAGATTAGGTCCCTGTGTCAGATTAGGTTATAGGAGCAACTAACATTTCTCAACTAGAGCATTTACTATTTGGAGCACTTTCCAAAGTAAACTATTTAATCCCTGCAATACCTCTATGGAGTATGTTCTGTTCTTATATTTGTTTTATGCGTGAAGAAACTGAGGCACAAAGAGGTGTGAGTCACTCAGCTGGCTCAGTGAGGAGGGGATTCACACCTGGCTTTTCAGAACAGTTCCAGAGGGAGCTGTCACTGTCCACATGAATGTCCCTGAGTAAATGCATGTGGCTTTGGACTCTTTAATATATCTCTTTGACTGATCTTCATCAAGCTATAATCAAGCCAGAAGCAGATGGACAAATTGACAAAAATAAACCAATGTGTGCTTGGGGTTCATGGAAACCCATACAAAACAGAACTAGCGACCCTGTAGTGATTAGCTAAGAACCTGCTTCTCTGCTTTAAGTCAACCGCTGCTCCACTGTGGCCATTTCACGGTTTATTAATCCTCCTTCTGCCAGAAAGTGACCTAAGGCAGAGAGAGAGAAGGTGAAACTCAAACAAGTCAATTCTGTTACTTTTTAGCAACTCTGGTCAAAAGGTATGCGAGGAAGGCCTGGGCTGTGGGGGTGGGGCTGTAGGCTAAAATACTCAACTATCAAAACACTGGGGGAATAGTTAGATACCTCTCATAACCTATGTTTTCTCTAGCTTCCATGAACAGATTTATTGTTGAAGAAAGATTGTGTCAGAAAGATTTCTGAAGGGTTGTAGGCTTTAGTTTTTATGTTAAAAAGAATGATTTGTTACAGTTCCTGAACGAGGGGTTTAGCAGGATTTTTGAAAGAATACGTTTTCAGGTACAGGGAAGTTTTCGGGAAACCAGGCTCACACCTCCTGGGAGAACATGTTCACTTGGGCAGACGGCCATGGTGGCTACCAAGGCTGGGCAGGTAAGCCACGGGACACTAAACTCAGATGGGCACAGCCACGGCGTTTCTGATGGGGGCAGAACTCCCCTGGAGAGGAGAAAATGTCTGAATGGGGAGCTATTTGGTTGTGAACAAGTTAAAAGCTATAAAAGTGACTTCAAATTTGAAGTTGGGAGAGACATTATGAGATGGGATGGCAGCTGTTTCCTAGTGTAAGTGTGAGAGGGAAGGAGTCCTTGAAAGAGATGCTGAAGGACATGGTTGAGATGGTTGGTGGGAGCTCATGACTGCAAGGGTTTTAGAGGTCACTGAGATGTTAGCACCAGAGGTGGGACTTCTATGTTACTTTGTCACAGGCGGCTGTCCACGAATGTAGATTTGGAAGGTCTGCAAAGGACCAGAATTATATTTGTGTAGAGTTAAGAGATCCCCTCAGGAAGTGGGGATCTTCTTAAGGTACATGCATTTGATATGGATGCATGAAATTATAAGCTTGGCGGCAAAGCCTGGAGAAAGATCTAGTCTAGCTTTGCATATGGTGGCAACGGGCCCTACATGGCCTGGACAGGCAGCTTAGAAAGTTAGTGACAAGCAGCTTGGCTAGTTCACTAATTTTTTCATATTCCATATTGCCCTGGATGTTTAATAGTGGGAAAGGTTAAATGACAGTAACACCAGATGAAAATTTAGTCTTTCTTATTTACATCTTTAGAAGTATCTAATATTTTGGAAATTGATCCTTGAAGTATTTTGCAAAGATGTTATCAATAATAATATTGTACCTAGTGCATTGCTGAAAGTTCTGGAGCTACTGACCAACTGGAGCCACATGATGGCAATCTTCATGGGCCGCAGAGGATGTGAGCTGAAGGTGTTCAGCCCAGTGTCAGAGTTAAATCTAGTAAACAAAGGGCTGGTGCTCGCAGTCCTGTTTGACACAGCAGATGGCTATCTGGACATCCTGGACTTCCCTCCTAAGACCCCCCAGTTTAGAGTGATTATTTGGACGGACACTGAACACACATCCGCAATTAAAAAAAGAACAACAAACCAAGAGAAACTGATCTTTTTTCAGTCTGGTGGAAAGATAATGGATGGCTCATTTGTCCAGACATGAAACCCAAGGTCTTGGGCGAGAGGAAACCAAATAACATTAACATCCATTCCAGACAAGTGACTCAGCTGCGGCACTGTTCTCATGACATGGGGTGAAAACAACCTCCAGAACATTCGTTCTCCTCAACTGTTGTCAGAAAGATAAACAGCCAGTTTCGTCCACACAACACAAGGCAACCACTGTCTACAGCTGCATTTTCAAGGCAAATACTTATTCCTGATATACTTCTTGTGCATTTGAGGTTCCACAAAGGTCTCATGATATCACATATAACAAGCGAAGATGCGTACAGTTCATTTCATAAGCAGGGAGTGGTGATGGAGAAAGTTAAAGTATGGACCTCAAACAGGGCTCTGATTAACATGGTAGATTTTCAGGATTTCAGCTTCTTAATGGGATTACCCACAGAAAGCCTCGCCCAGGATGCCTTTGCCAGATGTTCCCCCTTTGCACAAGCGTGTGTACCCTCTCCGTCATCATCGCCAAGGTCTTCTGGGTCCGTTGTACTTTGAATTCGGTGTGTGGCCAGGCAGGAGCAACACACCGAGGGAGGGCGTTTAGGGTTTCCTCTCTGAACCTGGCCTGGCCACACGGGAGGCCTCTCACACTAAAACCTTCCTCCTTCTCACTCCAAGAAGGCCCCTGATCTGATGGTGGCCCAAACAGGCTACTTTCAGGGCTAGCACTTTGTGAACCAGTGGCCTCTGATCGGGGGATGCATCGCAGGGAAGCTCCCCAGTTGCTCCAACATCCCCTCTCAGAGTGTGGTTTTGGGAGAGGATCTCAACTGGTAGCATTTTTTTCTGTATTCTGATAGAGCATGAATACATTCTCCCATTCACACCTCAAACCAGAGCGAGCGGTTTCTGCCTGGGCCTTGGACAAACTCTCCCCTCAACCATCAGCAATGATGTAATTCCCTCACAAAGGCACTGTGAGGGCCTTTCTCGGCCTGCGGGATCCTTAGCAGCACCCAGCATGGTGGTCTCTCCTTCCTTCTGAAACAGGAAGCAGGTGTGGCTGCCTGCTGCCGCCACTACGAATGCCAACACTCGAGAAACAGGTGCTGATGTTAAGGAAAGTGGTTTATTTTCAGGTGCTGGCCACCTGGAAGATGGGGGACTCCTGTCTCAAAGCCCATCTCCTGGGAAGATGGGGACTCCTGTCACAAAGCCCATTGCCACCTCTCAGTGAGGCAGAGGTGTTTATGAGGAGGGAGGGGGAACGGAACAAAGAGACCAAGGGAGGGGGTTGCAAAGTTCCCTACGTGCAGACTAGCACAGTCCATCCCGATAAGGCAAGTGACAGTGCGGTGTTCGCCATCCTGGTTTAGTCAGCCTCGCTTCACGTCGTCATCCTGGTTTTACATCATCCTGGCTCCAAGATTGAAGGTCAGCATATCTCCCAGAGCTGGGATGCCTGAAGGTTGGAGTCAGTATTTTTTGAAGCTAGTTCCCAGGATTCTTATACAACATGCTGTTTATTCACAACCTACATGTCAAAGCCAGCATTTCCAGAAACAATGTCAAAAGAATTGTGGGTTGGGTTAGAATTCCCCACTGTTACAATTTTCTGCTGCTACACTTCTTCAAATAGGCTTCTCTCTTAGATGTTGGCTCACTCTGGGGTTTCTTTGTATACCTCTGACTTATCTTGTTTGGCCTCTTTCCTTGACTCCCATTCTGAAAAAGGTTTTTCCTGAGGGTTTGGCCATTAGCTCTTTCCCTAGGCATGCTTGAGGTGTGCTCTCTTGTTCACTCTAAATCGCATCAGGGAACACTTTGAGGCAGGTGACTCATATTTCATTGCTGGGTTTCTCTACCTAGATGTCGCCCAGACACTTTAGACTCCGCATGCCTGAAGGTGAACTTGTTACCTCATTTCCTCCAGCTTTGTTCCTAGCAAAAGCCAAAGAGCAGCGACCAGCCCTTCTTAGCCCCTCACTAAGTTCATGTAACACATCGACCTAGACTCCAGACTTACAATGCGGGAGACACTGTTGGCTCACACTGCACTCCTCCACCCACAGCTAATGTGGTGGTCGGGCTGCCCTCCATTCTGCTCTCCTCCCCACCCCTCCATCCCGGCCGTGGGATCGGTTTCTCCCTCAGTCCTTACTGTGTTTGTTCACATCTTCACAACATGTGAATGGTCTCCTTCTCCCTGCAGTGGCCCTTGCTCCTGCTCCTGGTGAAGTGAAGCTAAACGCTGCTCCTCTCTGATCATGTCTCAAGTCTCCAAGACAGGGACTCTCTCCCAGCCCTTCTCTAGCATGTTGTCACTTCCATGCATGTCTGGCTTACCCACCAGGCTCAGTGCTATACCTCAAACAGAGAGGGTGTTCCCGGAAGGCTCATTTAATGCCACATGAAACTACATTCTAATCATGAAATTAATTCTAATCATTGCAATTAATCTTGTCCCTATCTATCTCCATCTGGGTCATATGTCATAGAGCTCCTGTGTGACAGAGAAGCATTGTCTCATAATGACTCCAACTTCTTCCCAATATCACCTGATGGGGGAAGAGGGAGGCTGTTTGGATGCCTGTTTGGATAACAGTAGCCTTACGAGATCTGTCTTCTCTAACAAGTGCCAGCACCAGGAGCCTCTGTGAGCTCCTCCTGATTAACAGAAGCAACTGAAAACGTTAGTCCTTCTTCACCTTTTGGCTAGCATGATCTAGCTAAGCAGTTCACTGATCCTCAAGTGTTTACTGATCATAAATGGAATTAGTACTACTGAGTAGGAAAAACATATATTTCTTCAAACACTTAGAAGGTGTGAAGAATAGAGAAGGGAGAAAAATATATGAGAAAGAACAAAAATTGAGGATTCTATTAGTAAAGTTAACATCTAGCAAAGTAGTAGGAAAAGCATCTTGGCTTACTTATAAATTAGAACAACCAAGCATTTCTAAATTTTGAACTAGATTAGTGACCCTACATGCTCATGGCCAGTAATTTAGCCCTAGCTGGAAGCCCCAAGACAAATTTGGTTTTGCTCACATTAGAGGAGGTTATGCAACAGTGTGGTGTTCATTTGCAAATGGCACTGTATGCAGTTATATCTTTGCTAATGTACTGACATGTTGCTGGTTACACTGTAACTTCTTTAAGATCAGACAGCAAGCAAATGTTAGAGGTGTATCTCTAGGACTTTGTGGTGTCCTGTATCCAATGAATGCTTGGTGAATACACTCCTTCTCCCTACTTCTGCGCAGACTGAGGAAGCCATAAATGTCTATTATGGTGATAATGGCTTCTGCAGGCCTTTTATATATTCCTCTGACTTCAGACACATTGCCGGTTTTGAATGACAATTTGCTATCTGATTTACATCTGGGATTTATGGTTAATGCTGTAATAGAATTATTAGCTGCTCAGTTTGGCAGTGACTTCTTTGAGCCAAATATTCCTCTTTGTCATGTAAAACAGTAGCACGTTCTTGGAAGCCAGGATCTGATGTGCCAGGAATCAATTCAGCAGGCAGAGACTTGACCACTAAAAGGCTAGCAGGGTTTTTCCCTCTTAGAGTGATTCATCAGAAAATGATTTCCAACTATAAATGGACTTTGATTTCTTTCACTGCTTTGCACCTCACCCTCCCAAGTTTATGGACAGAGACCACAAAAAGGTACTGAGCTGACACTGGGAACACAGTGATTGGTGGGAAGACCAAAGGCTACTCACTGGTGGGCAGAGACCACAGTCTCTTTCCCCTCTTAAAAAACTCCAGAAACCAAGGGGGGAAATCGGGTGATTTCAAATGGTGTATAAATTATTCAACTAGAACTTGCTCATTTCCACAGCCCCAGGTGCCATCTCTCTGAACAAAAAGTGTGTCCCATGTTCATCTGCAGAGAGCAGAGAAGCAGGTGTATGAGCCTGGGCTGCAGGAAGGGGTCCTGGTTTGGCTTATGCTTGTGGCTTTAAGAGGTCATCAAGTCCTCTAGCCACTCTCCTTGTCCAAGTGGAAAGTCCTCTCTGGCAAAGTTCTATGCTCTTCTAGGGAAATATTGGGCAGTTAGAGAGATGGGTCCCTCACCAATTCAAGCAGTGGAAAGGGGTGATTAAGGTGGCAGTCTTAACCTAATGCCCCCTGCCAGGATTCCCACCTGGCGCCATCTAGTGGGCATTTCTGGGACACATACATGAAACCCCAAACCTGGTCCTGCAGATATTCCACATCACAAGTCCTGTCCTTCCCCAGAATCTCTAGGGCATCTTCCGTTGTTTGTTTATTCCATGCTAGTCCTGTGAATAACCACAATTCACCTCTTTGAGCTCTGACCAGATCTGCTGTGTTTGAATTTTACAGAAACTTTATAATTTGGGCAGCCCACACCTCCTCTAGCTCCTAGCCTCTTCCCTTTTACCAACCCTTTATTTAAAATGGTCTTGACTTTATCCCCATCTCCCTGAGGCATCTGAGGCTGCAGACCTCTCCTTCATGGGGCTAACCACCTTTGCTGTCTCCCAGCTTCTCTATTGCTTGTTCTCTAGGTTCTTTTTGAGGGTTTCTTTCTTAGCTCCTTAAAGGTGCTGCTCCTCAGACCCTCACCCTTTGCGCCTGCTCTTCCTACAGCACACTTTCCAATGGTAAGCCCGTCCAAGGCCCTCCCTTGTGGCACAGCTGCTCCTCCTGGAATCACCACAGTCAGGACGCTCACACCCAGTCCAGCCCATGCCACACCTTATGTCTTTGCTGGGAGAGCTTCCTGTTCTGTCCTCCGCTAGGCGGTGCCTGCTGAGAGGGTGGCTCCCATGTCTTACTCAGATGTGCGTCTCTAACCCACACCATAGTCTTGCACAGAGTGGGTGGCAGCATGTTTGTTGAATAAATGAAAAACTAGTATGTATTTATTTTCACAAGTCTTGCATATTACAGGAAAAGCAGAACCTTCAAATATGTGTCCATAATTAAAGAGCTCCATTGACTCAGAAAGTTTACCTTAAAAAAGCAATTAGCTTACAGCTAATAAGAGCATACCTTGGTATGGTGATAGGTGGTTACCAGGTATCATGGTGATCACTTTGTAAGGTGTATAAATGTCAAATCATGTTATATGCCTGAAACTAATATACTATTGTATGCTAACTATAGTTAAAATATAACAAAAAGACAATTAGCTTAAATAAGAGAAATCACAATACATCATTAAATGTTTTGCTACATGATACTTTTTGCTTTGGACAGTAACAGATTCATTTACAGAGATACAGTGTAAGATCTTTTAGGAACAGTTCAAAATATAAGTAATGCGGACTGAGTGAACTAATTTGAGTGGAGTGAGATAAGCATAACAGAGTTCACTTTACAAGGAAACGGAGACACCATATTTTGCCATGTATAATGCACACTTATTTGCCCAAATTTTTGCAGGAAAAATAAGGATGCACATTATACATGGGTAGTACTAATTCCTTATGTAAATATTGTAAATTTGTTGCTGGATGTAAAATTTCTTATACCTTTTATCTCTTCTTGTGTCTTGTAATTATTTGTTACATAAAATTTCTTATAACATAATATGTTAAAAAATAAATGCTAAAATTCTATTATAATACAAAAAACAAATATGTAAATGTAATAAATTAAAAAATGAATGAAAAAATTAAAACAAAAGATTTTTTCCCTGAAAGTCTGGGCCAAAAATGTGGGTGTACATTATGCACAGCAAAATATGGTACTTAGAAAGTAACAGAGCTGAACATTTTCCTAAAACAAAATGCAAACTTTGAACAAGCTTTTTAAAAATAACTTTTGTTTGTTTTAGTTTCCAGTGGGGGCAAACATACAAACAAAACTCTATGGTCTCTTCAAAACACATGAACTAGGTTCTCTTGAGTTTATATGACAATCACTTTCATGAAATTTGATGGCATGTGCTGTGCCTCCTGTTACTGTAATTACTGTATCATTCATTTCAAAAGTCTCGGATCACACTACAGTTGTTGAGTTGGTTTGATTTCCTTGAGCAAAGTCAAAGCTAGCACTAAAACACACAAAACCACCCTATGTACAAACTAGGTTTTAGTGTTGACAATGCTTCTACCCATAAACTTGTTCTTGTCTTCTCCTTCGCTCCCCAACTAACAGTAGGTTATCAATATGTATCTATGGAATAAACAAAGGAATAATGAGTTTTTAATAAAAGACAAAACTGAACTGTTTGGATGGAACAACAGTCAGTTACAAAAGTGAGCAGTTACAAGAGTTAGGAAAAAGACTGGAAATGTGTGGGTGTGTTCTCAAGGTCTTAGAAAAATTCAGGAAGTCCAGCAGATGTTTTCTGTTAAGAGGCGTTGGAAGCCCCAAGAGCTACATCTGTTTTTTTTTTTCATATAAGTTTATTTGTGAGACTATTTTTCCCTCTTAAATAGCTCTCTGCTGAAGCTCACAAAATGAAATGCTGGCCGAAGTCGTGCACTCCTGAGGCATCAATGAGTAACTCAGAACTGTGCACGTGAACACAGAAACCCCTATAGGAAGCAAGAGTCTGGGTCAATCATTTTCTCAGTAACTCTTCTTTCTTTCTTATTTACTGAAGCAGAACTCGGACTTTTTCTTTAATTTAATTGGTTATAAATAGTGTAATGCAGGTTTCAGTAAGTTATATTGTCCTCTTTTGGAAAATGATACAACAGTCATAATGATAAGTACGCTGTTTTTCTTTGTTTTGGTGTGTGTTTGACACAAACATTGATGAATAAGGATCACATTCAAGAACCCAAAGATCCAGTTAGTGAATAATACTTAAAATATTAGGATTTTCTGCTCTGATTATTTGTTTGAATTTATTACATTGAAATACCTATAGAATGGCACTTTTTCTTACCATAGCTGTTTTGTTAATCAATTTTCGAGTTATGAAACCTGGCTGCAATTTTTCTCCAAGTTCCATTTTGTATGGGGGGAGGGGAGGGGGACTAAAGTTTCAAAAGCCATGAAGTGAATTAATGTTGAATAAATGTAAAAAATCTTATTTAAATTTCTCATTTCCTTAGGAACTTTTCTACTTCTATTACATAGACAAATGGGTCTCCAAAAGATTTAGGAAAATTAGGTTTACATAACAAATGCACTATTTTGAATGAATTAAAATGGCAGTTACTCCTCTGGCTGGCTGGTTAGTGAGGTTACAGGAAGAGCTAGCATACAAACCTTATTAAAGTCTAGAAACACAGCTGGCGGCATGTTTTAGAGAATTTGTCTGATTACTACACATGGTTACTGAATATATTATGAGTATGGAACAAATTCAAGAATATGAGATTCTCTTAGCCTTGTGGTGATTACTAAAGTCATCAAGAATTTTAATCAAGCATCTTACAGAGGGAGCTTGTGCAATTATTGAGCTATAGAAGCCATGACCAAAGCAAACCTCACTCACATCCCGCCTTCTCTTGGCCTTGAAACAGAATTTTTCCCTCAGGAAGAAGTAGGTAGCCTTTCATATTCCTGCTAGGAAGACCACAGATTGCAAATACAGGGTCTGGCATGAGAAACACCACTGAGTGTGGTTCGTAGGGTATGAGAATGTTTCGCATGAGATGGACAGCAATTTGAACATTTCACCTAAGATGTCATATGGTGTGCTTGA
Source organism: Trachops cirrhosus (assembly GCA_028533065.1). Taxonomy (NCBI): domain Eukaryota; kingdom Metazoa; phylum Chordata; class Mammalia; order Chiroptera; family Phyllostomidae; genus Trachops; species Trachops cirrhosus. The sequence goes on along the minus strand of CM052548.1, from coordinate 57,554,248 downwards.
GTGTGATGTTATGTTACAGAATTACATGTTTATGATTTTGTAATAAAAGGTTTTGTAATAAAAAGGGGGCATTATTTGTGCTGGTCCCTGTATAATCAGATTAAAATAAATTAGAATAGTTATGTGGGAATTTACATTTTAAAACATTTTCATGGCAAATCCCTTCAAACTTAAACCATTTTTGAAAAGTTCTAATATTTTCACGTTTCACACAAGTGAACTGCATCACCTGGGAAATGACACCCATCTGGAGAATGAAAGGTTCCTCAGACCTAGACTGAAACCTACACACTAGTGATTTGTCAGTTTGCAGGGAAGAAAACAGCTACAATGGGTCAGATAAGCAAGGCTGTGGTCTGGGGCAAACCAAACTCAGAGGCACTTTAACATCCATTATGGGTAAAGCTAGATTTTTCCTTTATTCCCACCAAGTCAAGATGAGATAGTTCCATTTTGCCTCAAGCACCAGCATTAATTTGTCATTAATATTTAATGTTGGCATTTTTCTCCAGTTGTTCTGTGAGCATAAACTTTTCAACTAGGTTTTCAGTCTCATAGGTTTGAGGGTGTATGTAAGGACACGTTTTCTCTCTCTCTGATATTTCCTCCCCATGTGACATTGGCAAGTGATTTAGTTTCAGGCTCACTCTCTATAAAGTAAGTATCTCTGTGAGGATTCCGTCCGTGAGTTGAGTGTCTAGCACAGAGTGAGCAGTAAGTATTCATGCCTTTCTCTCCCCCTGCCCTTTTCTTCTTTTGACTCTTCCTTAATGCTCTTTAGAACAGCTGCTGGAGCAATGGACACCATACAGTAGTGTCTTGACAATGTATGCATTCTATCTTACTGCCAAGGAAGAAAGTTCCTACAGTGGAAAACTGGCAGGAATTCGTGCTTTATCTCTGTATAAAATGGCCCAAGCAAGCCGATATAGATACAATTAGACAACAAAGGGGCAAAAATTATTTTAACATGGAGTTTAAAAAAAAATCAACCTAAATTAATTTAGTGAGTGGTCCCACAATAAGTCACTAGATGATTTACTATTCTGACCTGCCCCTGGGCTGGATATAGCTGGGACAAATCAAGTTGGCTGTGACTTTTGTTTTCCATTTCCAAAGCCAGTGCGACTGTAAACTTCTATGTCTGATCTTTTGCTGATTTATATTTACTGCTGTTATTTCAATAGGCTGGGTGAGTTTTCCTCAGAGCAGGTATACATTTTAATTATTTTGAGTTGTACTTACATAAATATATCTCACACTGTGCTCACTCCCCAACCCCAAGAGGTATATAAAAATAGCAATGGAAACAACCAAGAAGAAACAAGGAAAGGAAAAGGAAGCAGGAGCAAAAAAAGAAAACTGATTTTTAATTCAGATTTTTGTGCTTTTCTAAAAATAACATCAAAGTCCTTAAAATACTTAATGGTGAGGTTATCTTTCACTGGAGACTACAGTCTGTGTCTCTTCCCAGGGTGGACAGCTTCTTCCTTAGGTCTGACACAGATGCTTCCAGCAAAACTGGCCCATCTTTTCAAATTAGAGGGCCATTAAAATTTAACATTAGAGAATCTTTTTTTTTTTTAAAGATTTTATTTATTTATCTTCAGAGGGGAAAGGAAGGAGAGAGGGAGAGAAATATCAATGTATGGTTGCTTCCTGTGCATTCCCTGCTGGGAACTGGCCTGCAACCCAGGCATGTGCCCTGACTGGGAATCGAACCGTGATCTCTTGGTTCACAGGCCCACGCTTAATCCACTAAGCTACACCAGCCAGGGCTTTTTTTTTTTTTTTTTTTTTTGAGAATCTTTTTATGGGATTCAAAACAACAAATAAATTAGAGAATATAAAACATGGTGTGGCCTTGGATAGGTGGCTCAGTTGTTTGGAGTGTTGTCCTGTGCACCAAAAAGGTTGTAGGTTCAATTCCTGATCAGGACACATTACCTAGGTTGTGAGTTCAATCCCCAGCAGGTGTGTGTATGGGAGGCAACTGATTGATGTTTCTCTCTCTCTCTCAAATCAATAAACATATCCTTGGGTAAGGATAAAAAATATACATATGGTGTGAAAGCCTTATTCTAAGTGTCCTCTTGCCGCTGGTTCTCTCTCCTGCCCCATACCCACCCACTCTCCTTTATGCCCTCAAAGGACTATTCATTCACTTGGAGTTGGTATAACTATTTCAGATCATTTTCTGCCACACTTCATGTGATCCATCATTCCTTCGGCAATATTACTTAACAAGTGATAGTTCCATTCTGAGCCAATAGTTGTGGCTTCCAGTTATAATTTACTCCCAAAATGCTTGCTTTTCCATGGTTGTGAAATACACCACCATAATATTCTTAAAAAGTTAGAAAAAAAGCTCATCTAATATAAAAATATCCATCCATCACTCAGTGAAAATGAGAAATCAGAAATTCATTTTCTAAAGTTTTCCTTTATTCCCCCCGCCCCCGAATCAAGTCCATAAATATTAATGATCTGCTACTCCATTTATTTACATGACATGGACATGAAACCAGGGAGATCAAAGTGGTGGCTTATGACACTATGAGGGGTCCTTTAGTTCTGGGTTGGCACAAGCCAATTCCCTGTTAAAGTTATGTTTGTCAGAAACTCTGTAAGAAGAAGCCCGAGACTCTTCTGACGCATTTGTAAGTAAATTGACTGTAAAATTATCTTCAGACAAGCATCAATGGGGGCGTATAAACAGTGGCCCAAAGGAGGTTTTCCAAAAACATCTCTGACTGTCATGTAATATTAACAGGGCTACGTTGTTGTCTTGGCAGCCTTGCTCCAGCCCTGAGCAGCACTATGACCAAGGATGGTAAGGCTGTGAAGAACCCTGTATTAGTCATGTCCAGGCTCTCTGAAGGGATCACGGACTCGGGACTTGCGGAATTCAATGCTCTGGCTTGAAACATAAAGTCACAGAACACTTGCATAGTTACTAGACCTTTTTCTAAAATCTCTCTGAGCACACAATTTGACATGTTCAACAATTTAAAAATATGGTAGAAGACAAACACTTACTTGCTCTTCATAATAAAGAAACAATAACTGTTTAAACATTGCCATTGATTTTATCATTAGGAATTGAAACCACTAGGGATTGGAAACCATCTTTCCTCCTAGGATAAAAGGGTCAGCTTAGTCATTTCTGTTAAAACTTTAAATGCCTTAATCTTAGACAATCATGGTATATAGTGACAAGATGTTCCATCTTTATCTTTTGGAGATCATTAGTAATTTAAAAAGAAAAAGGGTGGGTAAGTATGTCTGATGTTTTGCTAATGTGAACCAAAGAGTCATGAAGGCATGTTCTCCAGAAAATAAAACAATTCTATTCCATAGAACTTCCTTCTTTCCCCCCTCACCCGAGGTCCTTTTTTCACTGCTTCCAAAGAGAGGGAGAGGAACGTATAGAGAGAAACATGGATGCAAGAGAGAAGCTTCGATCAGTCACCTTCTGTACATGCTCAGACTGGGGACTGTATGAACCTGGACTAGGGATAGAACCCACAAGCCAGGCACGTGCCCTGACTGAGAATCGAACCCACAATCCCTTTAGCTATGGGATGATGCTCCAACTAACTGACCTATAGCGGCCTGGCTGCAGAACTTCTTCCTGGCCAATTCCACTGGTCTTTGAGCTTGTCTAAGAACACATAGGATGCCCCACTGAAGTCCTGGGTAGCTCCACATTGAGAGCTACTCTGGAAGCAAATATGCTTGTGTGGGAGCCACCCAAGCTCCCACACAAGCCACAGAGAGAAATGTCCATTGTTTTAACCAGCTCTAAATTGGTTGCCAAAAATCCCATTTAATCTGCATTATTCAGTCATACAAATCCCCAAAGATGGATTTCTATTAAAAAAAAAAAAGAAGAGGAAGAAGGGCCCTGGCTGGTGTGGTTCAGTGGACTGAGTGCCAGCCTGAAAACCAAAGGGTCACTAGTTTGATTCCCAGTCAGGGCACATGCCTGAGTTGTGGGCCAGGTCCCCAATAGGGGATGCGTGAGAGGCAACCACACATTGATGTTTCCCCCTCTCTCTTTCTCTGTCTCTTCCCCTCTGTTTAAAAATAAACAAAACCTTTTTTTTTAAAGGAATGTCGATATTGGTTCATTAGTTGTAACAAATGTACCACTCTAATGAAAGATGTTAACAATGGGAGAAATTGGGAAGGTGGGAAGAGGGTATGTGAGAACTCTGTATTTTCTGCACAATTTTTCTGTAAATTTGCAACTACTCTAAAGTACAAAGTCTATTAAAAATAATAGAAGGGAAGTAAGAGTACATTCCATTTGTTTTAGCCTCATTTCCATTAGGACGTTTAACTTCCTTTGGTTCCTTATTATCTATTTTATTTCCCATCCCTCATGCGGAATTAAAGATTTGGATCAAAAGCGTCTATAGTGACAGTTCTGTTGGGGGAAGTCTTAAAATTTAAGCTAAATGTTATATTCAGTTGATATAATAACATCTAAAAAGATGAAGTAGACATTACAGGAAAACATGGGTCACAGTCATTTAACTTTGTAAAGTGAGGGTAGGAGGATGAGAAGGGAGGCAGGGAAGGAGTAGGGATGAAAAGGACGGCAGGCGGTGGAGAGAGAGAGAGAGAGAGAAAGAGAGTGAGAGAGAGAGAGAGAGAGAGAGAGGGAGAGGAAGAGAGAGGAGATCGAGCTCACCTATTGAAATTGTGGGGGTACCTTCTGCCATTCTGCCCAAGACACAAGTATCCCACATGCCTTTCATACAGTGAGCATCTCTACACAATAAATGAAACTATCCTCTTTAAAATGTCTCTTTCTTTTCCCAGGGTACTTTCCAGGGGGAATGTTGACTATACCTAACTGCCATCTTACTCATTGACTTGAGACCCTTCCTCCCTGAAGAGACATGTCTCCTCTGTTCACTTCCTTAGGAACAGAACCAAACCTGTGGAGAACTAGCAGCCTGTTTCCAGCAATAAGCTGTGGATAACTCGACATGTGTCCACCATTTCCATGAGATCGCTCTTACTTGGAATTAGTCATGAATTGAAAACCAAATCCATGTCAGTAAGTTGTGGTAGTGGAGAGAGGTTAGGGGTTGCCAGCTGGGCTGTGTAATGAGCATCAGATGGGCCAGAACTCTTGTGTTGGATGGCTCTATTAGGTGACGAGCTGCATCTGATGCTAGCAAAGGCTAAGACAAGTAATTCATCATCTGATCTAAGAAAGAGCAAGCCTTTTCATCAGCAGTTCTAGAAAAAGGCTAATATGTGGTAAGTAGCAAGTAGAAGACAAGGAATTGAATGTTGGCCAGAGAATTGAGTTATACATCAAAGAATGTTCTTGTGTCACTGAATGTGTTAAGAAGAGGATATATGTCAGCATGACTGGGATGTGGGTCACTTAGTTTGTGATAAATATCAGGAAACACCCACAGTTCAGGATACAATGGCAGGATCAGGTAACAACTCCTGACCGGGAAGCAAAATGTGTTTCTTTTCTTGTGTGCATGTGCATGTGACAATCAAAGCACTGACCAGTCCATTCAAACCCATGTACTATAAAAACTATCCTTTTACAAAGTCTGTTCATCTAACCTTTGTATCCAAAGTACTTAATGGCTTCCCTTCACTCCTCAGAGAAAGACTAAGCCTTGGATGCTGACATGATCCACCTAAGCTTCTCACTCCCAGGCTATGATCTCTAGCTCTGCCAGTCTACCTTCTACTCCTTAGAGGCACACGCCATCTGGAAAGTTCTCTCTTTCACTTACTTTGGGAGACACTCCTTCCATCTTCAGTTTAGTCCTCCTGCCCCAGGCAAATCTCTCAAACGCAGCATCACTAATCACTCCTGCAGAGTCTCAGCACAACTGCAGCCTTTGCAATTTACAATGCATTCGCCTAGTTCCTAGCTCCACAGTGGAACATAAGCACCCAGTGGCCAGAGGCCATGTTTGTTTGCCCGCCCAGCACACTGCAAGTCTCAGTAAACATCTATTAGTGAAGACAGAGGGCTGCATCCAGCTGAGTTAAGGCTGGCCCCTCCCACACCCTCCCTTGGGCATCCATACTCAAGGCTGCAGCAGAGCGTTCTTGCCCCTCTCATTGTCCCAGAGTTCAAAACCACTTGTTCCTAACTGGGTCATCAGCTACCACCTTCCTCCTTCAGAGAATTTTTTCTATTTCTGCAACTAACAGAACATTCTTCTCATTTCTCTGACACTCCCACCCCAATTTCTCCAGGCTCCCTGCCACCACACTTCCCTGGTTCCTTCTTAAGCATTTCTCTTCCCTCCCTTTTCCTCCTCACCCAATGGTCCTATCTTGTCCAGGCCCTACCTAGGTCACCATACCTGGATTACTCTTCTTTGCCTGATTTTATCCTTTATCATCAGCCTTCTTAACCTTTAATGAACTCCAAACCAGCCATCACTACACCAACTTCCTTAAAACACTGTTTCTACCGTGTCAGGTACACGCTTAAAAACCTGCAGTGGCTCCTGACTGTGCCCTGGATGGAGCCCACTCTTAAGCATTTAAAGCCCCTCTATCCAAAGTCAGTTCATTTCATCCTTGCCACTGTTCCTTTGCTCACCACTCACCCACCTGGAATGTACTTTGGTGTCATTCAGGGTCTCACGCCCCATTGTTCTGCACCTCTTAGCCCAGATGTTTGCTTAAAAAAAAAAGTGTACTGTTCTTCTGGTCACAGTCAACTGTGTTCTAGTTCATTTCTTATGGGCTAAATGTATGCCTCTCAATGCATGCCTGTAAGCTCCTTAGGACAGAAATCATATTTCCTTTTTATGTTTTATTTTTAATTTAATCTTTATTATATATTTTTTCCATCACCATTTAGTCTCCTTATACCCCCCACCACACTGTTGTCCATGTCCATGAGTCCTTTTTCCTCTCTCCCCCACTGCCTGTCATCTATTCTCCATCTATGAATCTGACTCTTTTGTTTCTTAGTTCAGTTTGTTCATTAGATTCCACATGAGTAAAATCAACCTTTATTTTTAATATAGTAAAACACATGTAACAAAATTTACATTTTTAACCATTTTTAAGTGTACAATTTGGTGGCATCAAGTACATTCACAATGTTGTACAACGATCACCATAGCTACTTCCAAACATTTTCATCATCCTAAACTGAAACTGTGTCCATTAAGCAATAATTCCCAATCTCTCCCTCTTACAGCTCCTGTAACCTCTAATTTACTTCGTATCTCTAGATTTTGCCTGTTCTAGATATTTCATATACGTTTATTTCACTACTAAGTGAAATAAATGTAGAATGTGTTCAAGGCTGACCCCCATTGTAGCACATATCAGCACTTTGTTCCTTTTTCTTTGTTTTCATCCTTGACACTATTGCAAATGTCCCCATTTCCTCCATCCCTGTTTGCCCACCTTCTCCCAGCCCTGCCTCCCACTTGGTTCATTTTCAAGGTCGAATAATATTCCATCGTGTGGATGTACTTTATCTTGCTTATTTACTCATTTGTTGATGGACACTTGGGTTGCTTCCGCATTTTGGGGATTGTGAAAAATGTTGTTAGGAACATAATTTTACAAATATCTGTTCAAGTTCCTGTTTTCAATTCTTTGGGGTGTATACTTAAGAGTGGAATTGCTGGTCATGTGGTAACTCTATGTTTGATTTTTTGAGGAGCAGGAACCACAGTTCTTACATTTGCATTTCTCTGTGGTACCTAATACTTCTAAGGGTGGGTTGGTGAGAAACTAGTGGGTAAATACTTAATATTAAATTAGTGGAAGCAAAAGGCAGTGGTTCAGAGTATAGACTCTGAAGCTGGAATGGCTGGGTTGGAACCAGTGGACACTGGACAAATGACTAAACCCCTCTGTGCCTCAGCTTCCTCATCTTCAGGGGAAAATAGCAACCTGCTTCACTGGCTTATTGTAAGAAAAGAGTTAGGACTTCTGGACAAGATGGAGGTGTAGGTAGATGCACCGTGCCTCCTCATACAACCAAGATAGGGACAACAATATAGAAACAAAATAACAACCAGAACTGACAGAAAATTGAAGTGTATGGAAGTCCGACAACCAAGAAGTTAAAATTGGACACGTTCATCCAGACCGGTAGGAGGGGCGGAGTTGGGCCGGGCGAGAGAGGAGGAGCAGAGAGCAGAGCAGCCTGGGAGGAGCGCAAGTCTGCCTGGAGCTCAAGTCTGCAGCAGGCAGACCCTGGGTGCACAAGCGGCTGTGGCTGGTGGGCCCCGGCCGGGGGTTGGCAACCGGCAGACCCAGTGGGCGGCCTTTGTGAAGCAAGGCACTGCGCCCAACTCAGGGTCCCAGCACCGGGAAATGCCCCAGCTCCTAGAGCTTTGGGGCACTGACTGAAAAGGAAGGTCCCACAGGGTGCACAGGCCGACCCACCTGGGAATTGGCACCAGAGGGGCCCAGTTGGCTCACAGAAAGCGGTGGAGGGGTCTGGGGTTCTACGGCAAGCGGAGCAAGTGCCATTGTTCCTTCTCAGACCCCGCCCCCACATACAGCATCACAACCCAGTGACGGGGGGGGGGGGGTGGGGGGGGGTGCCCCGCCCTGGTGAACACCTAAGGCCCCGCCCCTCACTACAGGTGCTCAACAAGACCAAAAAAAAAAAAAAAAACCCGCAAAGAGATGGCCCAAACAGAAGAAGAATTGAAAGCCCCAGAGCCCATCCTTTTAAGTGACCAAGAGATAGCCAACCTATCAGATGCACAGTTCAAAGCACTGGTGATCAGGATGCTCACAGAACTGGTTGATTTTGGTCGCAAATTAGATGGAAAAAATGCAGGCTACAATAAGTTTAATGAAGAAAAATGCACAGGGAACCAATAGTGATGGAATGAAAGATGGGTCTCACATCAATGGAGTGGAGCAGAAGGACGAAAAAAATATACAACTATAAAAGAATGAAGAAATAAGAATTCAAAACAATGAGGAGATGCTTAGGAACCTCTGGGACATCTTTAAACGTTCCAACATAAAAATTATAGGAGTACCAGAAGGATAAGAGGAAGAACAACAAGTGGAAAAGATATTTGAACAAATAATAAAGGAGAACTTCCCCAATCTGGCAAAGGAAATAGACTTCCAGGAAGTCCAGGAGCTCGGAGAGTCCCAAAGAAGTTGGACCCTAGGAGGAACATACCAAGGCACATCATAATTACATTACCCAAGGTAAAAATGAAGGAGAGAATCCTAGAAGCAGCAAGAGATAAGGGGACAGTAACCTAT